>JABXJD010000077.1:2107500-2272500 GCA_013375575.1 Percina caprodes | reverse complement strand
AGATGTGAATACTTCTTCCACCGCTAGCTATGTAGCACCAAACAAAAAGGACATATGAGATTGATACATTTAACTCCCAACTAGCCACTGAAAGTAATGAAGAACCAGCTTTTCTTCTCAACTTCCTATCATTTTGAGATCTATAACACACGCAGATGGACCACAAACACAGCTGTCCTGTGGTGTGTGCATGTTGTCATTGTTTGGAGGGGCCCACCCAGGGCCAGGCTGTTTACAATAAACGCTTTGGAGCTGCTGCGCACCACTGACATAACGGAAGTGCTAAAAATACAAATGCGCTGAGTGCTTCAGTGATACAGCAGAGAAAAGAGCTACTTCAGGGTTTCCCCTTAATGATTAATCTACAGCAGCTCCCTGGCAGCATGTGGCAACGTTATCAGAGCTGTAATTAGTCGATGACTTTTGATTTAGGCCTCAACATCTGACACTGTGGAGCTAAATCCATCAAAACATAAATACTGGTGCATCAGTTAAGAAGCAACTGATGGTGTATTTTAGGGCTGACGATTATTTTCTTTGTTGATTAATCCGTCCATTATTTTTCTCAATTAATAGATTAGTTATGTGGTCTATAAAATATCAGAACATGTTGATCAGTGTTTTCCCAAAGCCCAAGACGACGTCTTCCAATGTCTTGTTTTGTCCAAAAACATTCAGTTTACTGTCAGAGGAGTAAAGAAACTAGAAAATATTCACATTTAACAAGCTGCAATCAGAGAATTATGACCTTTTTTTCCCACAAAAATGACTTAAACTGATTATCAAAATAGTTGAGGATTCATTTAAGTTGACTAATTGATTGCAGATCTAGTTTTTATTTTTGCATTTCTAGGCCTGTTGCTGTTGTTAATAACAGTATATACAAAACAACAACGCCAGGCACCGCAATTGACTCTGATCTGAACATTTCAATATCATAGTGCATGCAACACAAATCATTTTCATTCAAAGTCAGTCACATGGATTCATGTTGCTAAACATCTTGCTTAAAAATTGAGTTTAAGTCCTCGCAAAGAGCATTGCAGGACTTTCTGAACACAGTATTGAGTGTACAGCCATAGAGTTACACTGAAATCTATATTTTTAAAGTCTGAGGTGGGTTTGTAGATGGAAATTAAATTTAACAAAACACCACGTAACATTCGGCTTGGTGTTAAAAGATTAAAAAAAATATTTGTCAATATGTTATTTAAGATTTGATTTGTGACCTGAAACATCTGCAGAATTTGTGGTTTATCCTTCTCAATCTAAGAGGAAACAGCTGCTTTGTATTTTGCACCGGCATCCAGCAATCAACAAAGAGAGAATTACATCAGTCAGATTCAACATGCTAAATGTCATGCTAGATGGTTTCATGTTGATATCCAGCAGATGCCAACTGTCTGCAAATCAACATTAGTATTACATTCTGAGCATGAGTGCAGCTCAGCTAGAGACCGAGATGTCCCAAAAGGCCACCGTACGGAGAATAAACTCTTGATTTACAGCATAACCTTTACTTTGGGTCGTATTCCTGCCTCGGCTTGGGAAGCTAAGCTATGAAACGCTCCTGTGGGTCGTTTTAGAGGGCAGGAATAAACGACCTACTGTCCTTCATCATATGGTTTGGAGTAATTGTTATTCCTCTGGCATCAGCCTCAGGTTTAACACATTTTAAATCATCCTACAATGTTGTTTTTTTTTAGTGTGTGATGAGCATTAGCGCAGGAATGAACTGCTTTTGGACTATTTTTCTCTTTTTCTGCCATCGCCTGAATGTGTGACCACACTTCTTCAAGAACTAAAACATCATCTCTACACCTCTTCTGTCTGCCGGCCTCTTTTGAGAGCAAACATTAACATCAGCAAAACACACAAGTTGAACAGAAACCAGACACCATGATTGACTTTTACAAAATCTGTATTTGCAAAAACAAAACAAAAGTTGCAAAGTGAAGTCTATGTTGTTTTTTTTTTTTTTACAATACCAGTGAAATTTACAAAAACAAGATGGTGCAGGAACGGTTGTTGGGACCCGATGTTTGACAAAACACGTCAACATTGCAACAAAATCAATTTTTAGAGGAAAAGAAGCCAGTCAATGATAATTATGACAGTTTTTTCACGTTTTATAGAGCAGGCAGGTTGGTCAGTGGTGGTCACTGAGCCTCCGTAACCACGGGATCTTCGTAGAAACCAGATACAAGTCTTGCAGGACTCCTCACTTAACCAGACAATCCCCAAAAATGTCTGTCAAGATGCCACAAAGCAAGGCACTAAACCCTGAACAGCAGCACTGGAGCTGCTCATTGGCAAATAATTAGTCTCAGCAGAAAGGTTTTCAGAACAGTCAACTTTTTAACGCATCAGCCAAAAAGATCCAAACAAATCAGACTTTCCTTCAGATTTGTGATAAGAGAAGCGTCATGGAAGTCTGCATTCTCCATCTCTCACTCTCGTAGTGTTGATTCAGAACCATAATAATCTGTCAAGTAGTGATTCTAAGATGATGTTAAGACAAGAACTCATTAATGGACACACAGACACACACAACTCCGGTCCATATAAATATAGTTGCAGTTCACCAGATAATCAATCAGTCCACTAGTTAACACATTTGGAATTTTCACATTGATAATTAAGTCTGTAAAACCAGAGAGTGATTGTTCACACCTGGACTAAGGCAGGTAGGACAAAGGTCAATAGGGTCACTATAAGGAAACTAAATCTGAGAATAAAGTCGAAATATTTCAAGACAAAAGTTGCAACATTTGGAGAATAAGTGAAAAAAAAAAAGTATGAGAAATTGAGAAAAGTTGTCTCAGCTTTGTGTGTCAAATGAGTGAAGTTGCAGGTTTCACCAATAAGCAGCTTATCATCATAAAGTTTTAGAGATAATGTTATAGGACTCAAATAACTGGATGTGTATTGAAGCAGCAGCTGGAGCACAGCGAGGTCCAAACACACGCAAAAATAATCTTATCCAAGCAAAACTAAATTTTGGTTTTGCAGCAACCTACTTTATTCTGTTTAAAACATTTTTCTTTTTAAAAATACTTAAATCTCAAAATTTAAAAAAAGGTATATGTGGGATTTTCCTAAAAAAAATAAAATAAAAACATTATATATTGACTAATACAAAAGTAATCCCGCTTTAGCTCCATCAACGCTCCACTTCTTTGCCCATTTTTGGATTAGCCAAGGTCAGGCACTGGCAAGATGACGACGGCCGAAGCCACCAGGACCTGCTGAAGCCACCAGGACCTGCTGAAGCCACCAGGACCTGCTGACTTTGAGCTTTATTTTGTCTCTTTAGTAACCTAGGGGTGACATCACGGGGAGACGAGGTCTTCTGCCGTGAAACAACCAGGAAATAATGTTTTATTCCTCTGATTTACTGCATTGTTCTGCACTCCCTCTCTTCATTCACTGTCTAGCTCACTTGACCACTGCTGCGCACTCTTTCTGGCTCTGAACTGGGGAGGAGGGGATATTACACCTTACGATTACGGTTATGTTTTTTTCCAAAACAGTGACCCCAATACTTTGTCAAATGTATAAATCACAATATCAGCCGGTCATTTTGACCATTTCACCGGCCGCCACGGTACACCAGGTAACAAACCAGATGCAATTTACCAGCATTGAGCAGGAGGCAGGTTTTTAACCTTCATTATAACGTCTATTTATCAATTCCCAACAACGTTTATAATTATTCAAAACATAGTGATAATTCAATATGTGCCGACAGATTATTGTAATTTGAGATTCTGACTGTGAAGAAAAACAGAAAACTTCAAAGTGTCTTAAAATATCACAGCCCAAACTGAATTGGTTTGTCTACACCTGATTGTCATTCAGCTCGGCCGCCATGTCTCCGATGATTATTAACATTAAAGATCACAACACGTTTCGTAATCTGCGAGTCATTATCAGTCTGTCCCTTACTCAGACAAAAACAGAAACTTCAGCTGACAATGTACTGTCTGGTAAGCAGCCGAGAAGACAAAGTACAAAAACGCCTACCACATATTTCTTCTGAGTGAAGGTCTCTGAAGAAAACAAATTGTCAAGTTCATGGTGAACCAACTTCAGCCTGCAGTGTCTCAAACCTGCTCCATCCCAGCACATGGACATTAGGAAGTGGAAACTACATTTTCTGTGCTGGTTCTATAACAGCAGGAGGGCGTTAAGAGGAGTCCAGAACACGACTACAGCTTGAAGTTAAAGACAACGATGCCTGGAAGGAAGTATTTTCACTGAAGAAGACTGCTGCTTTTATGCACTCTTCCAAGAGTGTAGCTACACAATATGAACATGAATACAAAGCAATAGTCACTTTAATTCACTGGTCACATCATTCTCTTTAAACTGTAGCTAGCTGTTCTTTGCAGGAATTATAAACAATGTTAGAAAATAAACTCTTTTAGCTTGAAATTAGCTTTAAAAAGCCTTCATCCTACTATTCGTACAAGGCCTCACAGTTGTTGGGTTCGCAGATAAAAAAACAGCAAAAATGTTCAATGAATCAGCAGGAGTACAGTGCATCTGCAGTATAATATACAGCTGCAGTATAGTATGTATACATGCATGTAGAAAGGTTCATGACAAACAGCAAGTGTGCTACGGCACCCCACCCCCCCTTTGTTTATATGCAGTCTTGACTGACGACAGCTGAACTGGAAGACAGAAGGACTGGAAGCAGCAGTTTTGGCCGAGAGAGGGGAAAGTGTCTGCAGGCTGTGTTTATGTGCATCTCTGCGTCGCATTACCTTGAGAGCGATGAATTATAACAGGGCTTTATCACAAATGTCATCTTCTGTATAAATGACTGTTTATTGCTACAAAGTACAGTGTGAAACGACAGATGTCTGCTGATAAAGACGCCTGCTTCAGGGCCAAAGTGGGTGTATAATAACCAGACCTGAACTGTAATTAATTCTCTACCGTTTCATTCAGCCAGCCTGCTGTGGCGGCCTTGGGGTATTTGAAAGTGAATTTAATTTGCAATGGCTGATCTGAATGTCCTAATGTGAAAAAAAACAAGTTACGTGAGTTAAGTCGAGCATGAAAGCTGTTTTCAGTCCATTTAGAGAACTTGTGTCTGACAACCAACAGAATGCTGCTATTGTTAAACATCACGATGAAATTAACTGAGTATGCTTGTAGGGAAAACAGTTCCCTCTCAGTGCTGCCCAGAACATAACACAGGTCGGATAATTACTTTAGCTCATGCGTTTGTGTGTGTATTATCAGCAGCTGTTACTCCCTAGTGTACAAAGTGGATTTTCATGAAAGTGTTTCCTGCCTTCAAAGTACTTCTGTCATCTGCTCTATGGTCCACTTTCACAGAGCACACATCCACACCGACTAAAATGCAAACTCTCAAATTATAGCATATCTTCAGACACACATTAAGAGCTTGAAGAGCTCTATTAATGGGAGGCATATATCTAAACAAAGGCGCTTTTCTTGCCGATCTGTAACACTCTGTGTGTCGTGCAGAGTGGTGTTTTCCTTCACCGTTTAAAAATAAAGCACTTGTACTATGAGGAGCAATCAAAAGCTATCTGCCTGATGCATTAACTAGGAAATCAAACATTAATCGATTCAATGGTAGAACACGATGGGCACTCATCCACTAAGCAGCACAACGTTTACTGAAAACAGCAGCCGTCATGTGTTTGTTGGAAAGCGATGACGATGCTGACGTGCAACCTTGATGAAAACAACCCGCTAACAGCCTAACCAGCAGTTCATTTTCTACCAAAGAACAACCATTAGTTTGTGAAGTGAGTTAGTAAAATAAAGTTTAAAAAAAAAGAGGATGTGGAAAAGTCTATTCTTTTAAAAACACTATGGTAAAATAAAAAAAATAAAAAATGTAAAATATGCTAAAATATGGGTATGATTTTTATGTTTTGTCAAGATTTTCTTACCCATTTAGGTACCCAAGATGTATTATTGTCTTTTCATGTTTCTGCAAAACCTTTCCTGCTTGTCAGATCGACATCTTGACCACTAAAGTTTATGGTCAACAAGTCCAATCTGGTCTAGTTTAAAACAAAACCAAAGTAATAAGTCTAGTGTCTATGACCTGCGTGCTGGAATCAACCGGGAGTGCAGCTTCTATCTCTCATCGCCAGTGCTTCAAAAATCATCACATCTTTCTCTAAAATAAACAAGAAAACACATCATCATAATAATTATAATAAAACAATCACAAAATAGAGATTAGCAAGACATCAAACTGATATATCTCTCTATGTTCATTGTACTTAGACAGGAAAATGAGGAGGAAATAAGAGAAAATTCATTTGTTAAAAAGACCACAACTCCAGTGTTTACCTTTTGACTTAGTGAATGTTTGCTTGTGTACAGGAAGCTAGTATTATATGGCTACAAAATAAAGTCTGTCCGACTCATTTCTGAGTCAAAAGATTTCCTCCCTCAGTAGTAAGTTCTGGCTGTGATGAGGATAGCGTCCGAGTCTTGGATCTTTGTCTTTGTAGTGAGAAAATTCGGCTTCCAGACCGTCAAAGAGTGGGATCAAAATGTCGCTCCGCCACTCTCAGCCAATGGGCTCACGGCTCCTTCAAAAGCATCCATTTGGTGTGCAAAACCCCACCGTCACACTTAAATTCCAGTCGAGGTCCAAATAGAAATATAAAAACAGCAACAATCTTTCCAGGATTTCATTTAAAACAAAATGTTCATATGAAATTGGCTAAAATCACTTGACAGGGCAAGTTGTGTTCTCTGCTGTCACACACACACACACACACACACACACACACACACACACACACACACACACACACACACACACACACACACACACACACACACACACACACACACACACACACACACACACACACACACACACACACACACACACACACACACACACACACACACACACACACACACACACACACACACACACACACACACACACACACAGCCTTATTGCCTCTTATAAAGGGAGAACACTCCCCAGAGTTCAGTGATTCACATAAGAAATAAAGAATACTCCTGCACACCCGGTTCGCACTTTGCAGCTCACAGCTCTTTCTTTGAGTTTCACCCGAAGCACACACCTCTCATCTATGACCTCTGACCTCTTTGGGCTGCCTCTCCGTGTGCAGGAGTATTCTATTCCATCTGAACCTGCACACGCTGCCCTCCACAGTCTGGAGATCTTATTGTTAAATGTCTCATCTCATTCTGTTCTGCCTCATCAGTGGGACGATGCAGGACGGCGGACCCGCCTTCGTTAGGAAGGGGTGTTTAAGAAGCTCGTTGGCCGAGGCCCTCTGAGCCGGGTCTCGCACCAACATCCTGTCCAGGAAGCCTTTGAGCAGGGGGGAGACCTGGGAGAGGGCGAGAAGTGAGAGAGAAAGCATCCAGTCAGTCAGGTGTTAATGATGATACCACCATGTAGGTTTGTAAAGGAGTAATGTGCTGGGGGGGCAGCATATCCAAGAAGGACACCTCCAGGCTGGATAAACTGATCAGGCGGGCCGGCTCTGTGGTCGGCATGAAGCTGGACTCACTGGTGACGGTGGCAGAGAGGAGGACATTGGACAAACTGCTGGACATTACTGAAAATGCCAGCCACCCCCTGCACACCGTCATCAGCACCCAGAGGAGCCTGTTCAGTGGAAGGCTGCTCCTTCCCAAGTGGCGAACCAACAGACTCAAGGACTCCTTTGTCCCTCATGCCATCAGACTCTACAACTCCTCACTAGGGGGGAGGAGGAAATAGAGCTGAGAGGACAATACATACATACATACATACATACATACATTTATACATACAGTACACATACATACATACATACATACATACATACATACATACATACATACATACATACATACAGTACACATACATTCATACATACATACAGTACACATACATTCATACATACATACAGACACACATACACACATACATACATACATACATACATACAGTACACATACATACATACATACATACATTCATTCATTCATACATACATACATACAGTACACATACAGACATGCACACCTGGACTTAAATTCACACCTGGTCACTTTAACACTGGACTCAACGCTGACACTTTAATAATAATTGATTGTCTTTTCTTTGTTTATTTGACGAATGTTCTTATTGTTGTTGTTATTATTATTATTGTTATTTTGTTGTCTTTATACTGTCTTTTTTTTATTTCTTTTTTCTGGCTAAAACTGTTGCTGGAATTTTCAATTTCCTCGCGGGAGTCATCCCAAAAGGACTATTAAAGAGAAGAGAAGTCTAAGTCTTAGTCTAAGTCTAAGTCTATCAGTCATGTTTTAATTGTGGTTTGGCAAGGAAATTGTGAAATGACAACATTGTGAATCAATCAAACCACATGTACACAATCAACCAGATGGCTGGGTTTTACCAACCGGGTGATTGTGGATAACAGTTTCACATGAGCTCCACATCAGTGAGACCTGAGTTTCCGTAAATTTCTTTAATTAGTGATCAGATTTCTAGACTACAGTGAATTATGACGGTGCAGACTATAAATAACTTTCTTTTCTAGTCAGAGAATTTGGACTTAAGTAGAAAGGTACACACACTTTGTATGGAGGTGTTATATAATATGAATGTTAGTATTGTTCTAGTCTGGCTTTAGATTGAACCACTGCGTTATTTAGCTCTTAGAGCCTTTGTAAATTAAATGTTATCAGTAGTCAAGATGGTGGCAGTAGTGCTGGGATCTGTGCCAGGGTGGAGATAACCTCCGTCATTGTTGCTAAAAGAAACCTATAAAGAAGATGTTGATAAAAGGTCATAGAATACTCAACACTCTTGTGATGTAGTGTGTCACTTTTCAACACCAGGCACCTAAAGTGCAAGATGTCTTTTCTCTTCCACTTGTAGAAGCAAGGGATTCATTATATAATAGACAACGATTGTGATTTTATAGCAATTTGATTTTTGATGTTTTAGGTAAAATCAGACTAGTCGATTAGTTGTCAACTATATTAATCTACGACTATTTTGATAATTGATTAATCAGTTTGAGTGATTTGTTATGAAAAAAAAGTCAAATACTCTGACTCCAGCTTCTTAAATGTTAATAGTTTATAGTGTCTTCTCACCTCTGTGACAGTACACTGTATATCTTTGAGTTGTGGACAAAACAATACATTTGAGGTTGTCATCTTTGGCTTTGGGAAACACTGATCGACTTTAAAAAAAAATATCTTTTCTAACATTTTATAGACCAAACAACTGAATTAAATGATGAAAATAATCGTAAGTAGTCCTAAACATAACTGACATCTGCTAATGGTGCGTCACACAAACTGCTCGGTAAAACTTTAAGTTTTTTTTCTTTGTACCTTGTGCAGGTTCTTCAGTTTGGGAGGCAGGTTGTCTCGGATCATTTTCATGGCTTTGAGAGGCGGCTCGTTGAAGTACGGTGGCTCCCCGTCAACCATCTCTATTACCATGATACCCAGAGACCAGATGTCCACCTGGACACAGAGACAGTCAAGAACAAGAAGGGATGTGCTTGTTTAGATGTTTAAAGAACAAATGACAGTTAAATCCTGAGGGAAGTGTGAGTGTGAGTGTTACCTCTGGTCCATAAGGCAGTCTGGATATGAGCTCCGGTGCCATCCAGTATGGTGTTCCCACCAGAGACTTCCTTCTTTGCACTTCCTTAGACACCTGGGCACAGAAACCAAAGTCTGACAGCTTCACCTGGAGACAGAAGGAGCGAGATGGAAACAGCTGTCAAGATTATTTTTCACACAAAGTACAAAACATAGTGAAAAAGAATTTTTAACATTATGTTTGTGTTTGCAAGGATAGAGAAATGCAATAACCCTTGGCATCTACTTTATTTGTGAAGCAGTCAGAAGCTGTTCCTGATGCTATTACGCCACTAAAAACAAAGTCATGTACATTTTATAAAGCCTAATTTCACAAATCACAGATTTGCGTCAAGGAGATTTACAATTAGTACAGCATCCAGCACCCTTTACCTTCAGACCCTCAATTCAGATAAAAAAACAATCCCTTAAAAACTCTTTTACAGGGAAAAATATTAGAAACCTCAGGAAGAGTTACAAAGTAGGGATCCCTCTCCCAGGACGTACAGACAGGAAATAGATGTCATGTGTACAGAATAACCAACATAGTAAAATTGCAGTATAGACAGATGAAGGAAAGTAAATAAAAACATTTAAAAAAAAAAGCAGCAACCCAAACATTTGTACTCAAATTGGGGATCTGAGGCCCACTTCAATATTCAAGTAATCCAGTCCATTAAAATGTGTGATTCAAGACAGTCCTCCTTGCTATCTTGAGCAAGTTTGTGCATGGCTGGGTATCTAGACAGAGAAGCACCCTTTGATGTTGCCCACAGGGCCGGCTGCCAGCCTCAGATGGCTTGGAGAGAGAAATGAAACAAACTTATACATGCGTATAAACAATTACATAGAGATGTAACATGATGGCGGCCACTGGACCAAGATTCATAGACAACAGCAAAAGCTTTGACCAGCACACAGGTGCATTCAAATAAAAGAAACACACCCTACTGATGAGAAACACTTCAGGCTTGATCGAGTCTACTTCCCCTGCCAGGCCAAACCGAAAGCAACAACTCAAACCCAACCCAGCGCTAAAACCCCAGCAGGAAGCTTTCTCTTTGAACGTGTGACCACTCAGAGATCTTCATCTCTGATAAAATTAAAATGAACTAACAATCTTAAAATTAAAAATGTCTTTTTTCAGTGGTTACAAATAAATGCACATCCAGAAGTTGTATGAACACATAAGAACATAAAGAAACACTGTGAGCTGCAGTGTAAAGTGTTTTAGGAATTTTAACCCTTTGTTGCACACAGATAATTCCTTTAATTCAATACTATTACCATCTTTAAAGCTTGTGCATAATGACTATCATTAGACTAATGCTGTGTCTGCAATAGGGGTGTTGAAATTAAATCATTGCATTGATGCATTGCGATGCGGTGGTGGACGATTCTGCATCGATGCAGTGACAGACAATCGATTATTGCCTAATGGGGTTGCTTGTTGATTTTCCAGTTGCTGCTTTTTTGCCTTTTGTCTGTTGTGTTCAAATTCTGCTATATTCAGTTGTTTTTAGAGCAGATACAATAAAAAAAAGGGAGTTCAAATATACGTGACTGCTTGAATTTGTTGATGAAAACCCTGTGTAGCAGTATATAATAATATTGCGGTGGTGGTGCATAGTGATGCATTGGGATTCAAACCCCTAATCTGCAACTGAAAATACTTAATTTGATTGGAAAAGTCAACGAGTTGATACACCTTTGATGCAAAAACAAAATTAAAACAAACCTTCCCATATAGTGATAAAGATCATTATATCTACCAAGATAGTCAGATTAAATAATGTCTGTCCGTGCAGCTTCACTAATATGACTTTATTGTAGAGCAGAAAGACACTGTCATCTGAGAAACTCATAGCAGAAGTAGGAGTATGAATCAGACCCTGCAGGTGCTTTTTATCTGCCTCACAGAGTAGACCATGCAGAAGAAGCACTTGTGTCAAAATGTCAAGTGTCAGTGGCTGGCGATGCATACCGCTTCAGACCACAGCTCATAAAGATATGCAACAAACACTTGTCAGCTGTTATCAAAGATGCTGTGGCTGATATTGTATGTTAGCTCACTTTAGCATCCCGTGTGACTTTGCACATACAGGATATGTTGCAAGGTTATTTTCCTCGGTTGTTAAAGTGCTTAGGTGCAAATGACTTCATACGCTTATTTGCATTTTGCCTAAGCAAAAATGCTTAGGCAATGTGCCTAGCCGTAGTGTGGGGCGGGCACGGGCGTGCACACACACACACACATTTCCAGTTATTATGGCTGATTAGACCTGTGCTCATGTTGAATGTGGGCCAGAGCGTATGCTGCATTCATGCCACGCCCAATATCAGGGACGTTGTTTTTCCGACTGCCAGCGTTCACATGATTGGGATGCGTGTTCTTCTTTTCTGTTATATTGACGTTTGGCATAACAACTTGGTGCCTTACTGCCATCAACTGTCAAATGCCAATCAAATGCCTAGAGCATTAGGTGTGTGAAAACATGGAGGCCACAATAAAAGGACA
Source organism: Percina caprodes (assembly GCA_013375575.1). Classification (NCBI taxonomy): domain Eukaryota; kingdom Metazoa; phylum Chordata; class Actinopteri; order Perciformes; family Percidae; genus Percina; species Percina caprodes. The sequence goes on along the minus strand of JABXJD010000077.1, from coordinate 2,260,343 downwards.
CCCCAAAACTCTTCAATTACACATCACTTTCCTCACTACAGTTTGTACAAGAGCTCAAAACATAGCCCTACTTGACTTGGTTTACTTGTTACTGGCAATAGCACACAACTTTTACAACTAATTTAACTCTGTTAAAACCAATGGACGACTACAAGCTAAATCGATACCACATTGTGGACGTTGGCAAAATATATTACATGCATGCTTGAATTTTCTATATTTAGGGAAAGTTTCTAACCATTCAACACATTTGAACGATCGGCGGCCATGTTTCTGTATGTCAGCTGTCACCAACTGGGAAACTCTGTTCTAGCCCCAGTTTTCCACCTCTGATTCCCACATGAAGTGACGTGAATGATGACATTTTCACTGGGAAAAATGATTTTCCGATGCCCATGAACGTCAGAATGGAACTTATTAGGTCACAAATTCTTTCTACCAATAGGAATGATAAAGCTGTCATTTGTCCTGCCCTATCAGATGCAACCACACAAACAGGAGGCTCAGGAAGATGTCACTCAATCAGTCTATACAGACCCACACAGTCCTGGGAAGAGGTCTAATCAGCCACATTAACTGAAAACACTGGTGTGGGTGTTCAGGGCCTTTAAATCCACTAAATTGTTTACAAAATAGGTAAACTTTATAAAATGATCAATGTGGACTAAGGGCATTTTCAAATCTGAAAGTTCAAACCAAGGTACGGACCAAGTTTCATGTTTTTGTTACATTGTATAAATTTGATCCAGCAAACACTGCAGTTATGCAAGCGCACTAAATATCTATAAGTGACTAAACTACGTCCTGTCGTTATCACGTACGTGAGTTGCGTCTCCAGATACTTACAATTGATTTTTTGTAGACGGGCTTCCCCGTCCTCTTGTCTCCTCTCTCTGTGTCTGGAGTTTTTTCTACTGACCGCTGCTCTCCCCTCCCGCCACGGCTCTTTTTGTTTTGTTATGATGTCGAGAAGCGAGACACAGGAACTTTCTTTCAGGAGCTTTTATTCAGAGACAAACGGAAACCTACACTGTACATTTACTACCACTTAACAAGTAAATTGCTATTCTCTGTTCTGAGCTGTCTGATCTGAGCACATTCACCGTCACTCACTCTCTCATGTTGCCTACACACTAAGCACCGAGCTATTCCTTAAAGGAGCTTCCCCGGTCTTGTAACACAAGGAGAACCTGCCAGAGCTTCCAGTATTTGGCCCGAAAGTCAGAACCATCCAAAAAATGCTTTCCCACTATAAACAAACCGGACCATGGTTCAGTTTGGTCCGGACCAAGACTACCTCTTTTGATCGGACCAAAATGTGGTGTTTTGATCCGGGCCGTGGTCTGAGTCACCTTTCACACCTGCAATTTTGGTTTGAATCAAAGTTAAAAATCCGAAAGTCCGGACCAAATGAGGTGAGTGTGAAAACGCCCTAAGTCACAAGCAACATCAAAGCACTCACAGCATTTAGCAGAAAGCTTGCCTCAACTTATCAGCCACTTATGTGTGTGTGTTGATTATGACTCAAGCCAAGTTCCCTTTTTCCCTGTTCTCGCTGTGCAACCATGTTGGTTTCATTTACTGTAACAAGGAGAAATGTGTTTATCCTTAGATAGAAAGTGATTTGGCATGAGTTTCAGATCTACAGTAGTTGTTGATAGAGAGGCATTAAGTTGATAAAAATTGTACTTTTATTCTTGTGACACTGGGTGACGTTCTGCCAGTGGCTGCAGTGCTGAGTTTGTGCATCCGGTAAGACAAATGCATACCATAAGCCTTTCTCACAACAGATATGTCATGAAAGGAAATAGCTGGTGTAGCTAATACCATTAATGAGCACTGCATAATAATGATGGCCTACTGGATCATTTAAGTGAGACAGGTCCACAACTAATGTAACTAATGTTACTGACACCTGTGCTTGTCCTGCTACGACTCATCAAGATGTCTGCCAGGAGAATATGCTTTTATGCTGGTAAAGTGCTGCCTCAGCCACAGTTCTGTGGTTTGACATTTTAAAAAACATGTGTGCTGCTACTAATTTGTGAAAGTGAACTACATTATTCACTTTATTTCTGTGAAACACTCGTCTCTTGTGACTGGTCAGCCCACAAGCAAATTTTCTTTTAAAATGTAATGTCAGCTTTAATGTTTGATTTTTTAATTGCCCTTCCTGTCTGTAAAGCACTAAGATGTTATTTTTTCCAGTCTTGTGTTGAGAAAAAGCAATGTGTGGTTTGTGGTACATACGCGGCCATCGTGAGTGAGGAGGATGGAGTCACTCTTGATGTCTCTGTGGATCACACCCTGTGTGTGGAGGACAGATAACGCCTTCAGGACAGACAGACACACTGTGGCGATCTGCTCCTCGTTCATTCTGCAGAGGAAAGAAGACGCCAGAGAGATTTAGACTTTTCACCACTTTTGTGTTTGCAGTTGTATTAATACTTTTAGTTTTTCTGGTTAAAGCTTGTTTCATACAGATAGTTATACAAAAATGTTGCAAGAAACTGAAAAACTATCATATAAATTAACAACAAAAGAGAAGTGAAATGACACAGGCAATGGTGGTTTATCTCTCTGTGCACATTAGGTAACACTGCCCCCTTGTGGGAAGAAAATGAGTTTTGGTGGGTGAGGGTTTAATAATGGAAATTTAAATGAAAGTCAGTAATAATGAAAAGGACTCTAGACATTAAAACACTTAAATCACATGGAAGCAAATTGATTTCAAGGAGTACAAGGTCATATACCAGGGCTGCAACTAACCATTACTTTTCATTGTCCATTAATCTAGTTGGTTTTGTTCTTAATTAATCGATTAGTTGTTTGCTCTAAAAGGGTCATAAAATGGTGAAAAATGTGGATCAATGTTTCCCAAAGCCCAAGATTCCAAAGGCTTTCTCACACCTGGTGTGTGTCACAATGTCAGTGAGAGCTCCTCCCTCCAGGAACTCCATGACGACCCAGAGCTCGTCCCCCACCAAGTAGCTGTTGTACATCTCCACCACGTTCTCATGGTGATAGTCCCGCATGATCACAACCTGCAGTTATAATGGAAACAGAAGGACACAGACGGTATAATTACTTGACTCACTGGACTCAAAAGAACGGCAGTTAAAGAGACTATCATGTGTCTGTAGAGTCAATGCTGCAATCCATTAACAACCATTAAAGCAGTCAGACACACAGTCCTGCCTCATTACTTATAAGCTGATTCTAGTGTCTGACATGTAGAGTGACAATTAGCAACTAATGTGAGTGTGAAAGGAAGCTCTTTGCTTTACCACCTACATAAAAGTAAAACCTTTCATTTATACTGACAGCAGTTTGGACTCGTTCTATGAGAGGTTTTTAATATAATGAATGTGATACCTTGTTTGGTTGCTCGAGAAAAATAGGTATATACTCAGTGTCCACTTTATTAGGTTCACCTCAACATTATAATGCAATCCAATGCAACAGCTCTGCCATTAAGCCTAATTTTATCATGCCTATAATGTGCAGTTTTTTGTTTAAGCATGTTTGGTGTTGTACTGGAGTGCATTATATTAAGGTGTTTCTAATATTCTAGTACAACACCACCTTCAACTATGACCTAAATAATAATTTAAACATTCAATGATAAGACATACACATGAACAAGACGTTCAATAAATTAAAACTAAAATTTATGGCAGAGCTGTTTGATTTGATTGCATTATGGTACCTGTCCACCTTAAAGCGTAATTTCCCTGCTTCCCATTTATTGTCTATGTGAGCAGCCATGCAACGCATGCTGGTAGCATCGCAGAAACTTTGGAGAAGTGGGATGTTGAGTTGCCCGCTCCATATTTACATACAGTTGAATGCAGGCTACTTCATGCAAACAGGAGAACACGGTGTACATATGTACCTAATAAAATGAATGTCAAAATATATGGTGTATTTAAAGGTCCAATATGTAATATATTTACTGTAATAAATCCAAATATGACCCCAATGCGTCATCAGATATTAAGGACATTTTATATATCTTTTCAACAGCCGTTAACTCACATTGAATTATTCAGCTAGAGTACCAGAGTTGGTTACTTGCAAAAACAATTGAGACACAGCCAGTAAAGTGATCCCGACAGGTCCTGGCTAACGGCACCATGCTAACCCTGCTACCTTTACCAAAGGACCAAGCAAAACGGCCACGGTTGTTTACAACGTGTAGCCTGTGCAGCGGTTGTAGCCTGTGCAGCGGTTGTAGCCAACAACAATGAGTTATTTTAAGCCGGGGGCTAATTTGAATTCTAATCAGAGGAAGTGTGCCTGCCCATCGGGTGCAGAGGATGGCGAGGTAGCTGTGTTTTTAGCGGTTCCTACCGTAATTCTAAGCTGGGGAAGTGTATCTGTCAGTTGGGTACAGAGCTCCGCGTGAGCACAGGCTTTTATGACTGTCAGTATAGCCAGCATCTAACGTTAGCTACTCCGCTGTGCTGTGAAGTAGTGTCTGGCTATGTGAGACAAGCGTCTAGCAACATTGTTGTGGATGCGGCAGTCTCATCCTGGCAACCTCCTTGAACTTAAAGTCTGGGAGGCGGGAGACAACTCTCTCCAGTATTCTGAATTTGTACTGCAGTAACTATTTTAAACACTAGCTGTCAGTATTACATATTGCACCTTTAAATACATTTAACCAGGAAAATGTGGGTTAAAACAAAATCTCTTTTACAAATGTTCTAGCTCACAGAAAACATGATCACATTCAGTATGTTTGGACATTGAGTTGCTTTGAATCACAGTTGTTACTCGATCATGAACTCTTACCTCATTGAAGAGGAGTTCTCTGCGCTGTTGTTTCCTCAGGTCCATCTTCTTCACCGCGACCAGTTTCCCAGTGGTCTTCACTGTGGCGATACACACGATCCCCGTGGACCCCTCCCCTATCTTAATGTAGTGGTCCAGGTAGGTCCGTGGATCCCCAGGATCCACTACCATCTGTAGTGCAGCTCTAAACTGCTCATGGGAAACCCTCTGGGGTTCCCTCTGCGGTGAGCGGCCCTGGGTCGGTGCACCTGACACTGGGGGCCCGGAGGGCACAGGGGGTCGCGGGGCTGGAACGCCAGGGTGAGGAGTGTGTGGGTGCTGTGTGGCCTCAGGGGTCAGGCTGGGGTGGGAAGTGTGATGAGGGTGTGGGTGGCTTACAGGGGGCTTGGAGCTAGAGGAACCTCGGGTGGAGCCACTAGAGGGTCCGTTTTGAGGGGAGGATTCATGGTGTCGAACCGGCTGGAAGAAAGAGATTGTTGTCACAAAACGGAACGTATAATAAATTTAGAGCAAAGTATCTCTTCAGGATTAGAGCTGCAACCATGTATGTATGTATGTATGTATGTATGTATGTATGTATGTATGTATGTATGTAAAAATATTATTTCCACGTATGTATGTAAAAATATTATTTCCACATTTATATAGTGGGAGGGGTAAAAATGGAATAAATCCTCTATCACAGACTATGTCATTTTATTTCACTCAGCAAAATCCTTTGGGAAAGTATTCATGGATTAAATTACCAGATAGACAAGTTTTTGCCTAATCTAGCAAAAAAAAAAAAAGTATTTCATCACATTAATGCAGAAATTATTAAAATCCAATAATACCACAAAACAGCCCTTCTCACTGATTTGCAAAATTGCCTGCAATGGCCTAATACACAGAGATAAAGGGGTATAGCACTATGAATGGTGTGGGAAATTCTTTGATTTAGTGTACATGAATAATACACACAAAACAGAAATCCAAGCCTGGACGTTTTCATTACATGATTCTGTAAAGCACTTTGGCACAAAGTTCATATATTTTTTTAATAGCTTTCAGCGGACAGAATCAGCTAAATCTGTCCTGGAGAACAAGGAGCAAAGTGATAAGAGCTATCATCCACCAGCCAGTGATTCAATTTGCACAGGTCTGCTTTTATCTCTCAATCAATAGTTTCCCTTAGGGCAAGACAGCATCTCTCATTTTGCCTGTCCTAGCAACAGCCTGCCTGCCTCCCTGTTCATGATGTTGTCCCTACCTGTCCTGTGGGACTGCGTGCTCCCTCGCTGTCCGTCCTTGGGTAGGTGTTAAACGGCCGTGTGGTCTGTTGGGCAGTCTTTATCACCCCCTCTGTTACTGGCAGGTTTGGGGTGCGGATGTTGGGCCCAGAGAGAGGCCTCTTGTCCCTGGGAGACTGAGGGCTGCCATCCCGCACAATGTAGCTGGACTTTGGCCTTTGGTCACTGGGTTGATCCACCTGAAGACAGGCAGGGTTTGGGTGAGAGATGGAGGGATTATTGGGAAGTATAAAAGGAAAAATGGATAGAAGAAAAGTGGCTAAAAATTAAGGTAACAAGCAGACAACAGGCACAGGGTGGATCTTGCAGTGTCAAATTGAAGCTAATCAATGATACTCAAAATCATTTGCTGCCATTTTGTTTACTGCAAGGAGATATCAATGTGGTAAATATAAACAAGGCTACAACTTCATTCATTGGTCCATGAGCTAATGACTGCAGGAAAATGACTTGTGTGAACAGCAATGTTCAAATAATAGATTTCATCATTAATAAATATGAAACTGAGAGACTGGGTTTGGGCTACATCTTCAGTCCATACCTGGTCCCGGTCTCGAGGCTCTCTGTCTCTGTGAGGGGGAGGGCCGGAACCTGGTTTGTCTTTGTGGGCCCTGCTGGGCTCTTGGCCCCGGGGCTGCTGCTGGGGCCGACCCTGGACTCCCTCGTCCCACTGAGGAGGACGGTGCTCACGCTGACTCTGGCGGGGGTCCCCTCCACTCTGGTGGAGGTCTGGTCTGGGTCGGTCTCTGGGAAGCAGAGAGATGCAAAGATCAGTAAAGAGAACAGCTCATTGGCTCGTATTGACAAAATCTCTGCTTTGTTCCAGTTCCAGTGCTACAACATCTGTGTAATATGCTGCTGCTGAAGAAACAAGCAGAGAATAAATGCATAACTATCAACTGCTTTAAATCTTATTTTTGTTCAAAAATCTGTGCTATTACGCCATCTGCAGCAGAAGTTTAACTACTTACCTGTCAGAGAGTGAGTAGTGTCTGTGGTGAGGATCTCCGTTCTCCTGTCCTCCTCCTCCTGAAGAGCTAGAGTCCTTGCGAGGCTGGATGGGAGGGCTGCCTCGTCGCAGGGAGTTGGAGCGAGTCACAGACATTGTGTCAAATTCATCCAACAGCCAGGTCAGAGAGCCATCCACTCCAAGCTTGCTGCCTCGTACAATTGTCTGGAGATAAACAAGAAAAAGGTGGACGATAGTAGATCCTGAACAAGATAAGAGGCCCACACATAAAAAGCTTGTCATACAAATCAGCCGCTTTGGTAACAAAATCATTTATTCATTTAAAAGTGCTTGTAAAAGTGTGAATGTGCTTATAAATTGTTGGGTACCTGAAATATTAATACGTTTTTGTCTTTAGACAATTATTAGTAGTTATATTATTATTCAATTTAAACTTAGTTACTGAATCACCTAGTCCAGCTAGGAAAAAATAATTCAGCTAGAAAGAAAGAAACAAAGAAACAAAGAAACAAAGAAAGAAACAAAGAAAGAAACAAAGAAAGGTGGCTTATGAAGATGAAGTCACTGGTGGCTTATGAAGATGAAAGTCAGAATGTTGTTGAGCGTTGTCGAACATGAGTTTGCGAGCGGGTGCACAAGTGGTGAAAGTACGGTGTTACTTACTGTGTTACTGCAGCAAAGTACATGTTAATACAGCAAAGATGTTTGCATGTTTGCAGCAAAGTACATGAAGCATGTCTCTGTGTTACTACAGCAAAGTACATCTCTGTGTTAAGCAGCAAAGGTCTCTGTGTTACTGCAGCAAAGTACGTCTCTGTGTTACTGCAGCAAAGTACGTCTCTGTGTTACTGCAGCAAAGTACGTCTCTGTGTTACTGCAGCAAAGTACGTCTCTGTGTTACTGCAGCAAAGTACATGGGTCATCCAGCAGACTTTTTGCTGGCGGAGCTCCGGGCATGAAGGAAGGGTAAGCGCCGTTCATCTAATAAATAAACACAGCCTTTTTTCCTGTTTTGGAGCAAATGATGGGCGAGTTGAGTGGAGCGAGGTAAGATCTGAGTTGAGCGCGGTGCGATATTAAGCGGGGGAGCTCCACGCCGCTCATATGCTCATAGTGAGTCAGTCAGTATATTAAGTTATAATTGAGTCAACGAGCAGCTTGTTTTAAATTCACAAACTAATAATTCACAACATTGATTTTCATTATTTTTTGCTTATCCCACCTTGCGTGGCTCTACAGTAGTGATGACAGTCACGTCGATGAAGGGTTTGGGCCTTTTGGCCGTGTCTTCGATGAGCGACTGCCATTGCCGCGGCAACCCGACAAACTTCTGCTCATGCTCGTCAAAGTCTGTATGTACGCGATGCTCAAAGTTGGATGGAGCAGAGATCTGGATGCGTGACTTCTTCTTTTTGGTAAACATGATGGCGGCTGTGGCAGCTACAGCCTCAGACCTGCAGGGAAGGAGGAGGAAAGAGAGGCGGGTTAGCAGGAAAGACAGGAATAAAATGCAAATGTAAAAAGTGGCATTTGTCAAACATACCACACATGCATGTAGACAGGCATAGAAAGCAACATCTGAAACCACTCAATTACTCTTTACTTTTTAAAAATCCATGCAAGGGAACATTGAAATACACCTTGCCCAGACAGTATATAAAATATATTGATCAACATTTAAAATAAGCTTGGAAAGGCTGGTGTGTGTTTCTATATCAAATGCCACCAATGTTTGACATAGAATAAAATATTTAAACCACATATTGAAAAATTCTCAGTAACTGACTGACAGCTTATGAAGCGGTAACCAAACTGGTGTAGATTAAATAAATAAAAAAGTCCTTATTTGCAAAAAACTGTTGTATTAGATGTAGTATGTGGTTCTACTTGTATTGTTGTCGTCACTCAGGTCATGCTGAACCCGCAAAAAAAGGATTTTCAATTTTAACATCCAAGTTTCCAGTATTGCATTCTCAAATGCAATTTTTCCCACTGCATGAGTAGAAAGAGAAGCACCAAGTGTAACATCACAGACATCCCATCGTAAAAACATTAACATCTATTGTGGCTGGCTGGAATAAAAACTTGTAGGAGTAGTTGTGGAATATTTCTGAATGTATTAACTATCCTGTGAAGCACTGCTCACCATGTTTGGCTTTGGTCTGAATAGTCTCTCTCTCAACCTTGCTGCTTTGTCAGTGGGTATCAAAAAAAGACACTCCCCCAGTAGTCAAACAGAGGCTCGTTGGTGATCAGTGTTATAAGCTGGACAGGCCCTGCTGGGCAGCTGACCAGAGGGGCTACAGGAATGCAGGGGGGCCTTTTAAATTCTGCCAGATTTGTCTCTTCTTGTTTTTCTACAAAATACTGTACCAAAGAACAAAAAACAGGGGAAGTCAAAAACAAGGCAATGAAAAAGATGCAGGGCTATGAGGAGCAGAGGGTGGGTGAGTGCAAGGGCGATCTGGGCTAGTCATGGGTTAGAGGGCATGAGTCATGCTGCCGAGCTTACAGTCTGCAGCGTTAATAAAGCCTTTCCCAGCAGGAGTGTTTGAAGCTTGAAGTCTAGCAGGACCCGCCCAGGAACACACTGAAAAAAGTGAGGTTCACGGCACCAACACAGAGCTTCAACAGAACACTAAAACCAAAGGAATCAGGATACATTTAGGGCTGGGTTTCACCAATGACTTCCCAAAATCAATTTGATTCTGATTTACAAGGTCCCAATTTGATTAACAATTCCAATTCAATGTCAATTAGGTTAGGGAAATCTTAGTTACAACACCAATTTAGCTTGGATTTTCTCAGAGAGCTGTAAACTGTACTAGCAAGAACAAACCCTCAAATATACACCCAGAAAGTTTGTTTAAGTCTTTATTTTACATAACAGGATTAACATGACAGTGATTGAAAGGCATATATTAAAAGATTGTATAAATCAATATCAGATCACTCAGAGATTTGATTATTTTAACCCAGCCACTATTACAGTGACTAGATACATTGTTAATATGGACATACTGAATAATTGTAATTACAATGTGCAAAGCAGGACAGTATTCTACACATCAATCTGCCTGTTATGCACAAGTGTCCTTTTCCCCATTTTGTTTTCACACAAATCAAATTGGTTAGGCTCACATCCTCAGACATGATGTGCCTATTGTGTAGCTTATTTATGTATGTACGTATGTAGCTTTTTCTTATAATTGACTATTTAACGTCATAGCTTTTTAAAGACAACACAGAATTGGAACACAAATCCCAATCTAATTTTTAAAAGTGACAAAGAGCATTTCCATACACTACTGCTCAAACATTTGGGGTCACTAAGAAATTTCCATTGCACTTTATTATAGACAGAATACCAGCTGAGATCAGTTGCATTGTTTATTAACCAGGGAAGCAGTTTCCAGATTACTTTATGTGCTTACATAATTGCAAAAGGGTTCTCCAATGTTTTTCTGGTTAGTTTTTTTAAAATAATATTAGTTTAGTAAACAGAATGAGCCTTTGGGACATTGGATGAATTGTTGCTGATAATGGGCAATGTAGATTTTGCATTAAAGATCAGCCCCCCACACACACACACACAGCTGGTCTTCTGTCTATAATAGAGTGGTATGGGAATTTGTAAGTGATCCCAAACTTTTGACCTGTAGTGTACATTTACGTTACCAGATCGTGCCATCACATTTATTCTTGAATGTTTGGTAAATGAAGCAACTTTTAAGCATGTTTTATCACATTTTTCCAAATACATCAAATCAGATTTTTTACTTGTGATGTAGTGGCAGTACCCATAAAGTGTAAAAGTGATTGCAAATCATGCTGTCATCCACACTACAGTACCACATTACGATGCATGTTCAATTACTCCACCCAACGACCAACTCTGGATTTTATAACCATTAGCAAATTATCTCAGAACAGCATGGTTACAACACTGGTGATAAATGCCTCATTCCAGTCATAATGAGTCTGGTGACAACAGAGGGGAGGCGTGTAATTCCTTGCAGAGTCCTATCATCAGTGTACAACTGAGACAGCAACACAGTCAATCATTGCATCTGTACTCACATAACTACTGCCTAAGGATACAATTAATGAAATCCTATTACCTATAGAGTACAGTAACATAAACCAATATGCATGCACCCAATGATTAGATCTACTGTCAGCAAGACAGGAACAGCTAGGGCTGTCAGTTAATGTCTTGAGTCGTAATATCTTATTGAAAGCAAAATGAGCTTCAACAAACTGCAAATCAGTTTGAAAAACAGTCATGTGGGGATTGAGAATGACAACGAGGGTCTCATAGTCACAGTCAGTGGTCTGGCTGTGAATCAAGGAGGATTGTGGCTTTTGCTCCATCTTGAGATATGTTGGACTCTTAGCTAGAGTGTATGTTGTTGATTTTTACTTCTGCTGTCAAGAGCCAAGACACAATGAAGTTGAAATGTAACCAATGCAGTGTGGCAAAGAGCAAACGGATTACAGAGCTCAGTCCTCAAAAGAGTTTGATTTGAGAGAGAACTTTATTCCCTAGGTGGCACGTAGTTGTTTGCACTAGAATAAACATAACTGTGTGGGAGGCCTTTACACGGCAATGTGAGGGATGTAATTCTGTGGTTGATAAAATGCATGCAGTATCAGGATATCATAAGGAGATGTGATGTTAATAACTCGGTTATACAATCTCCTTTGCCCAATTTTAAACTGAGAATGTGAATGAAGAAGAAAGATGACTAAAGTAATGTTTATTAGTTGTGCCTGAAAGTCATTACTACTTTATATATGCATGCAATATTAAAATACAACAAGTATATCTATCTATCTATCTATCTATCTATCTATCTATCTATCTATCATTTTTCCCCTTACTTACAAGCCTTGCATCTGCAGACAGAGAGTCGGACAGGTGTTAGGGGAACAGGTGAACTCCTGGCATTCAGCCAAGGAGTGATTTACAGCTGCAACAGGTGTCTGCTCTCCACTAGATGATTTGTTTCATTTAATGTCAGACACCAAAACACACAAATCATGTATTCACCAATCCCGTTTTCTGGAGTTGACTAAACTACCCTATTTCTCTCAGCATTAGGCCAGTTTGGAGATATAATCTCTCCACCTAGTCCTGGGACTTCCTCCTCAATATAAATCATGTTCTGCAAATGGGACACGGCTTTGGAAAGACAAATCTTAACTTAAGGAAAAAAACAGTTGACACTGCTGCACCCTGCCACCTCCTCAAACAGTGTTCATGCTCGGCATGCACACGTACACGCACGGAAAATATGCACTGATGTTGATGATAAAGATGTTAAAATGTTCTTAGTTCTGCATTTCTGCTGCTTTCAGTATTCTTCTACAACACTACCAATTGCTTGTTGAATTTAAGACAGTTGAAAGGAAACCATTTCCAACATTCTTTTATTGACAAACTGAACATTATATTGAATATAAAAGGCATCACTAAAACAAAGAATGACATTTACATTTTACATTTTAGTGCAGTTTTCTACTGATTTGATTTCATCTGTTTTGTGTATTGCAATTTGCCGCAGACTTTCGCAATGTGTGCAGTATATTGCGGCAGTTATTACAATCACGAAAAAAATACAATATATTCTCTTGCATGCACACACGCACACACATCCCCCCACCCACTCCCACACACACCGCCTCCCACAGAGCTAAACAAGCAGACCCCTCCCTGAACACAACAATCACTGTATTTATAGCTTCCCTGTGTTTTACCCTCCCTCCTACTCAAAATCCATCACTATCTCACCACCCCAACCACTCCCCTCAAACTGTTTTTCTGCTCTCCTTCCCCCTAACTAGTCTCCCACCCTCTTATGCCTGGCTGAACAGTGATAAAGCCTGTCCAGTCAGTGGGCCAGAGGCAGGCTGATGAGCTCTGGATGAAGCTGCTCTCCTCTGTCCTGATTCAAGTATTGTGCATGGGTGGTCGACACTCCAAAAAAGACACCGTCAGTCACAACAACAGCATTCTGTAGCTGCAATTATACAGTAAGGGATGAAACAGTTCTAAAAAGTGACACCAGATCTATATTCATAAGAATAATTCATAAGTTTTTAAATATTCAACATAATTTGGGTTTTCAAATATGACCAGAATTGTTCCTGCTAAGAAAAAAAAATGTTGCACAAAAACAATAAATGTAATTTAAAAACAAATACAAAAGATGTTTTACCTCCTCAAAACGAGAGATGGGTTGAAATCATAAACACAAAAGAAATTATTTTCCAACACTGATATCCACAAAAACTACAAATAAAACAAAAAATAATATCACCTTCTACAACCTTGTACACTGGAGGAGATATTTTCAGTAAATAACCTACTTTACATGAGCAAAATCTTATTTCTCAAATCAGGACACAAAACTGAACGTTACAAAATGTAGTGTCGACACAGCGGTGACCTCCGCTCAATAAGTGAAACACCATTACTTTGCAAACACCTCATCAGCATCGACCACGACAGAGAGAGCATGCATCACACATTTTCTCCCTCCTCTCTAATGATTTTCTGTCTGTTGGTCCATTGAGACATACCTTCCTAAGAAGACAATGACAAACCTCAGCCCATGTAAAAACACTTCAAAGAGTCCAACAAATCTTTATGGGACCAGATGATTCATTTCAGAGATGATGTAGAAGATCTGACCTTAATACCAATACTTAATAATACTTAATAAACCCATTTAATTCCTTGTTAGCTTGCAGTTGGTTAATAATAAAATATAAGTAAGCAAAAACCAAATCTGTGAAGACGACCATCCAATCCTGCTCGTTGACTGTACAAATATTTACAAAATACCTACAAGTTCATGGACTGAATAATGACGCTTAACTTTAGTATTTTTAAGTTTTTCGAACACTTTTAGTCAGTTATCACAAGTTGGAGGCCATGGTCTAATGGGTCACAATGTGTGATAAATCCCCAAATTTTTACAGATGACATTTCCAGAATTGAGGCAATAAATAGCCTATATATCAGGGTGTCAAACTCACTTTAGTTCATACAGAGGCCACATACTGCCCACTTTGATCTTAAGGGGTCTGAACCACTACAACCATTGCACTATAACCGTTAAATAACAACTCCATATTTGTCCCTTTTATTTACTGTAAAGGGGTACAAGTACATAATGAACAATCGTTTACAGAACAGATGATGAACAGCCTGAGAATTTTTTAGAAACATAAGGGCAATTTTGACAATATGTTTCCATTTTCAGGATAGAAAAGGAAATGAGTCCAATATATTCCTTAAGCCCTGAAAGGCGCTGTGAACACACCAAGCCCACAGGCTTCCCTTTAGTCTGCCTCTGAAGAAATACAAACTGATCAATTGTGTTTCCCTCCTTTTTGACAAAGACATTTTCCACCAGCGGCACCTGCAAGCAGCAGGATGCAAACAAAAAAGAATATTGATCATTTCAATTTAATGACTGCTTTGCAAATTTCACACTTTGCAAAGTCATCCAGTGGGCCACATTGGACCCTTTGGTGGGCCGGTTGTGACCCAAGCGCCGTATGTTTTGACACCCCTGCTCTGAACGATGGCTGCTTACCTGCCAGAACAACTAATATAGTTGTTCTATAGCTTCCATTTAAAGACAGAGGGAGAAAACAAGACACACACACTAGAGGCTCATGTAACAGTAGTACACAAGGTTAACAGCAATGGTAAAAAAAAAAAACATAACCAGGCAGTCATTTCTCATGCTAGATTTAAGATTTTACAGTATTTTTAAGCTAATAAATGAATACACAGGTACTAGCTCTTTACTGAGACAAAGACACTGATTCAAAAAGGAAGATGCCAAAAAGCTGACAGCCGTATTCAGATTACCATCGTTGTCGTGGTGTTCTTACATTAGCTTGCTGGTGCTGAATCAGGGCTGATAATTAATAGCCTCTTCTCTCACTACTGCAAGCGCACACACACACACACACACACACACACACACACACACACACACACACACACACACACACACACACACACACACACACACACACACACACACACACACACACACACACACACACACACACACACACACACACACACACACACACACACACACACACACACACACACACACACACACACACACACACACACACGACTCTCTTTCTCCCGGTGTTTCCCAGATTTATGAAGTGCTGTACAGTGTGTGAACTTGGAGCTACTGAATGCTCACAACAGTGGTGTAAAGTACACAAGTATTGTACGTACTTAAGTACAATTTTAAGGTACTCACACTTTACTTGAGTATTTCTTTTCATATATTTCTACTGCAGCTTCACCTCGGACCACTACATCAATAACATACTTCTTACAAAATTGTGCATCAGTATTGATCTAATGATATAAATCAGTCACGGGGGGCATTTTACTGCATAATAAGTACTTCTAATACTTAAGGTATCTATGTTTTTCCTGATAATAATTGTGTTTTTTGTGTAATGTGATGGAGTATTTTTATATAGTGTAGTGTTGAGTCAAAGATCTGAATACTTCTTCCACCGCAGGTTCACAACACTGTTAAGTGGGGCAGCCTCCGCTTCAATACAAGACTGAGTGGGCCTGCTAACATCTGTTAACTATTACAGTAAATTAGGTAGTTAAGATACAGAACTGGGGGTTACACTTACACACGTTCCCATGACATGAAACTGAGCAGCTGACGTTACCATTATGAGATCTCAAATGCAACAACAGGGTTCAGGTAGCAGATTTCAGTCGTTTAATTAGAGCACATTAGGACAATGGATATGTGAGACTTTACAGAATCTGTGAATTTTATCAATGTGGTATTGGATCCATAACAAATAGGTCCAGAAATCCCTAAACTAGAGATGCAAACATTCAATGATTAGTTGTTAACTATTGAATTAATTACTAACTATTTTGATAATAGGTTTGAGTGAAAAATCTTCTGGTTCCAGCTTCTTAAATGTGAATATTTTCTAGTGTCTTCACTCCTCTGTGACAGTAAACGGAAACTCTTTGAGTTGTGGACAAAACAAGACATTTCAGGACGTCATCTTGGGCTTTGGGAAACACTGATCAACATGTTTCACCATTTTATAGACTGAATAACTATTAATCGAGAAAGTAATAGATAAATTAATCAACAATGAAAATAATCGTTAGTAGCAGTAGCCCTACTACAAAAAATTAAATTAAAAAAATGCATAAATTGATCAAGCAGTGGCAAAACCACCCTCTACGTGCATCTCTCGGACTAGGAACTCCAAACAACACCCTTTTAAAAAAATAACAAAATGCATGAAACATACTTCCTGCACAAAAAGGCACAGACAGACAGAGAGACAGACAGATTTTATTAATCCCAAACCGGGAAATTACTCTGTTACAAGCATCAAGTACAAGTTACCAAGCACATACACACATACTCACTCACACACAAACAACAAATACACACATATACTAGAAATAACATAAAAAAGATAAGCAAAGCTAAAAAATACCATAGCGACTGAAAAATATATAACTTCCTACCAAGATTTAACTTTAACACAAAGACAAACAACAAATCTCTATCAAAATCTTCATGTGTCAGCAACACTTGTGCAAAGAAAGACAGATGACCAGGAGTCCAACAGCTGCCTTGACAGTCACAGATATGAGCAGTCAGTATATAGTAACAGGTTTGAATGGTTATACTCAGTGGAGAGTCAGTTCCCAGCAGTCCAACAGGGCTGTCTACACAGATCATCCCTCCCTTCACACAAGGCAAACAATAAAGTTATTATGTTTTCCCAACGACTCACAGTTAATCCACGCTGTGAGAATTGTGTTGTGTTTGTGGCCCAGATTAACTTTCGCTCAGTCACAGCAGCCTACCAGAAGTTTTAACTTGATTACAACATAATACAGCGACACAGGCGTGTATAAAGCTCTCTGTTTATAGTCGGGAATACTCACTTGTAGTCCCAGGTACGGTAACACACTATCCACCTGATCTCATGTCAGAAACGCAGCTGAGGACGAAGAGGAAAAGCCAGACTCCCTGCGGCAACAAAGTTGTTTCCGTGAAAGAAATTAAACCGTCGTTACGTCGTCATTAAAAAAAAAGCCTGAAGCGGAACCGGTGGCAGATAACGACTGTTTAAGATGTATGTAATGTATTTATACATAAAAGTGCTGTAGCTTTGGTCTGTAAATACAAAGTGTGTCGCATTCCTATGGTTTCAGCAAACGGCCCAGTATCATGACGTCACCGCAGGGAGGGAGGGAGAAAGGGAGGGAGAGGTAGGGAGAGAAAGAAAGAGGGAGAGATATTAACGTGTTTATTAGCAACCTTGTGTCCTGTCAAATAGAAGCTAAAACCTTTTTATTTGCTATTCCTTCCTTCTGTTACACGTAATAAATGCGCCTGTCACAGGTGTAGCCGTTTAGACAGTTACCTGTGCGGAGGTATTCGTCGATTAGTTAATTAGTTTTTGAATGTCGCCCTTTAATTAACCGCACAGTAAAAGATTTTAACTTTAACCTCTAAGGCTAATTTCCAGCTGTAGTCGCCGGCCAGTTATCAATAGGCATCATTCAGATCTCTCAGTAAAGTAGCAAATACCACACTTATAAATACTCCACTACAAGTATAAGTGCTGAATTCAAAACCTTACTCAAGTCAAAGTATGTAGCCCAACAGTAAAATTGACTAAAAGTAAAATACCCATTCTGCAGTAAAATGGTCAATGCCAGTTATAAGAAACAGTGGCGACACGTTACTAGCTGCAACTAACGAATATTTACATTGTCAGATTATTTTCTCAATTAAATCAATTAGTTGTTGGAATAACAGCATTTTTATTTTATTTTCATCAAGAATTACTCAAACTGATTAATAGATTTTTTTTTAAATAGTTGCTGATTAATCACTAATATTTATCAGTGATTATTTACTCTATGAAAGACCAACTGGGAAAAAGTTAGAGGGATGGTGAAACATTTGTATTTGTTGCATCTCTAATCAATAATTTAGGTTCATGAGGGTATAGTATGTTATTTTTTACAGATTAGCTTTTACATGACATCAGAATATGATTCACTTTGTGGCACAACATACTCTGACAGTATGGCTTAAAATATTGCCAGTTATAGCAGTCTGATTAAGGCAGGCTACTGTGAAATACCATGTCTGTGTGCTAATATAAACAGATCCATCACCAAAGACATTAGAAAGGACACAAAGATAGTAAGTCAAGGCTTAATGTCAAAATACAACCAACCCTTGGATAACACTGGCCAAGGAATGGTGTCAGCATTGTTTTAATCACATACTTACAATATATGCTGCTCAAAAACTAACACATGTATGTAAGGTATAACAATATGTTGTCAATCTACACAGCTCAAATCGCTGCATAGTTTACCACGTATCAAAACGGGTGATTAAACACCTATTTTAGAGGGATACATATTCAGTTTTAGATTATACAGACCTATTTTCCTAAAATGTAGTATACTCGTTATTTGTACTGTCCTGTTGCCATAATGTCTAAAACAAACCTCATAGAAGTTATTTCAGCCTAATATACGGGAATTTGTAGCTAAACGGATAAACTTGCTGCTTTCAAATCTTATGATAACCCTAAATATTCTTTCATTAGAAAACTTATCAAAACATACATAAAACAGTTTATAATCTGTGTCACTTATCAAAGCCAGGCTAAGAGTACTTGTTTCATTATCTCTCATCTACCAGACAGAAAGGTGTCAGTCTCAATAAGGAAAAGGCCTGTTGACAATCCTTTGAGAGTAAAAATAAAGCAGGAACAGGTCCACTCAACATATCAGAGCAAGACAACACACAAATCTGCCAATCCCGAGGCCGAGTTCAAACAAAGCAGTGTTGCAGCCAATGAGGGCTGACTTCCAGAAGCAGGTTGTGGAATGTGGAAAGGTCAATGATAAAGAGAGCGCTACATTGATCACACAAGCTAGCGTACACATATTCCAGCACACACATAGACAGACCTTTGTCTGCCCGGCACTTACATACAGAAATATCAAATCAAAAAGGAGTTCATGAGCTACCATACTACAAGTTCAAGTATGCATCTCACCACACACAAAACATTTAAAAGAGAGAGAGAAAAGAAATCAAGCATACAAAACTACAATGTATGCCTCAGGTGCAGGCTGAAAAAAGAACCAACATCTCGGATTTTGAGTCTACAGCCAAGACAAAGCATCCAAAATACAGACAGCAGATAGACAGTCTTTTAGGACATTTTACAATACCAATTTAGCTTGGATATAAAAAAAGATTCTCAGAAAACTTATGTTCCTTATGTACAAGCAATAAGCATTATTTTTATAGTGCAACAGGTTGATGTTTACTATATATATATAGATATAGATATATCTAGATATCTATAGATATATCTATAGATATATCTATAGATATATATCTATATCTATAGATATCTATATCTATAGATGTATATATCGATATAGATATCTATATCTATAGATGTATATATCGATATAGATATATGTATATATCTATCTATATAGATATATATATATCTATCTATATCGATATAGTATATATATATATATATATATATATATATATATATATATATATATATATATATATATATATATATATACACATACAGTATTTGTCACAAACAAGATTTAAATGAAATGTTTTGTCCACTGAGGTTTTTATATTGTGTAGTCATTCCAGGCTTAAGCCTCAAACATGCTTGTGAAAGTCACCTTCTCTCCCAGTGATTGTCCCTGTCAGAGGATCAGTCATGTTTAAAGGTGGAGGACATGAAACATGAGGGATGTAATTTGATATAGTAGATTAACAGCCTATATGTGTTTTGCCTAATTATTTTATGCATGTCTTATTAAATCACGTGTATATGTACAAAACATTTATTTTCTTCCTTTTGGCCATTTGTGTGTTTTTTTCCTGCACTCTTACCTAAACTCTAAGTTGTTTGTCCATTATCCTGTCCTCTTTCAGTCACTCTGTTTTCTGATTTGTACATGTCTGGAGACAGTAACTTTTAAATAAAAAACACATTTAAAAAAATAAAAATCTATTAACTTATCAGAATCAAGCATCGAATCGTTCGAGAGAGAATCGCGAATCGATATTTGTTTAAAAAAAAAGTTATTTAACCCTTGTCTTCACTTTCGAGACCCTCTCATATCCCCATAACTTACTTAAATAAAATTTTACTTCATAATCTATTAACAAATTCCAAACAATTGAGATGACATATGTTCAGGGAATGCAATCAGTCTCTACTAGGACACAATTAAAAACGGAAGTGTGATTTGTTTTTTCCACAAGGTTATAATTCATGTTTAAAATCCACTATGTGATCATTCTTACCTTGGAATAAACATAAGAGTCATATCAAACAATTTTCTGAACTGAGTCAGGAATACATGTTTATCACAGAAAATAAGGTAAGGCCATTGATTTTCAGGTAGAAAAAAGTACACTTGTACCATTTTTCTTCATGTAAAAATTTGAAATGGGTTAATTTGACCCGAATGCCATACAAGGGTTAAAAATGTAATCGTGAACAGGGTGACTCGAGATCGCGATTTTATAACGATTAATCGTGCAGGTCTAATGCTAATCCCAGATGCATCGACAGAGCCGCTGCAAAATACATAGCGGAGACAGGGATGGGAGGGATACGTTAGGCTTTATCCCAGCAGTGTCATCTGGAGTGCCAAACTACTAACCAACTGCCTAAGGCTGCCTTTGATCCAAAACAGTGAGCTTAACAGCCACAGAGTTCAATGTAGCTCATTTTTAATGGTGGTAACTGGTGTTAAAAAAGTAGACGTGAGACAAGAAGCTGCAGGCATTTATTGGCGTTTAGTCAAAGCTCCAACTTCCAAAAGAAATAATCAACATAAGGCGGTTTCTAGTTGTTGCTGCCTACTCACCACATTACGTATTACCTAGGCATCATGTTGAGACAAGTAAAATCTTGAATCATTCATCTGAATGTACCCTTGAATTTTTCAGCCAATACAGCCAGACATATTTTAATCAAGAGCAGCAGACAAGCTGATCGGTAAAATCTGACATTAGAAATCTGATTCCAGTTGACAGCCAAAACAGAAAAATCACATTGTTGTACTCAACTACTCTCATCATGGTGTTATTGCACAATGTTGGTGTCATGTTTAACATCAAACATACTGTGAAACACATGACTCAGTGTAGTACCATCATTACATGGTGCAGGCATGTTGTCAACAACAGACACGATGAGGTGATGTCATTGATGATGTCAAGAGGACAAACACTGCATCAATCTCCCCTGTCATTATTTGTCATTTGCAAGAAAATTCAGCCACATACAGCAGCGGTTGTTCAGACTACAGAGGCAAGATATTGTCATCAAATCCATCAGATGCTGGTTAGTGTAGTGACAGTGTTTATTTGTACATTTTGAGTTTTAGTCTTACTCTATAAAAATTAAAATAAACAAGTGAGAGTGGAAAAATTTTAGATTTTCATTTAGTTGCATAATAATTCAGCACACTAATAGTTGACCAACAATTCTTCACACAGATATTCTCCTGAGAAAGCCAAAACTCACTTTTCCTTTGTTAAATATTCTGATTTGAGTTTTATTAACATTTCTGATTGACTGATAGCAATGCATTTGTTACAATACAATAAATCCTCAGGAATAGAACTTGCCTAATAATTTTGCACACAGTGTATATATGGCAGAGCAGCAGCTCCGTGGCGCGTTAAGATGACGTAGTATTAAGAGCAACAATGGTAGCGAGTAGTATGATAGCCCAAAATTCCACTTATGGAGGTTGGATGGGGTGATGGCTGGATCGAACAACACAGGACTGCCCCATTCTTGTCCCGCGTGTCACGTTAACTTACCTTTTATAAGCCCACCCACAACCTTTTCCTAAACCTAGCTGCATCAAAAGTGACGACAGTAGTCCTGACCCAGTGCGTTAAGATAAAGTGCGTTTAGATATGACGCTAAAGGAGACTTTTAGCTATAATAATAACGGCAAAGGCTCCTGGCCAAGCATGAATAGACTCCATACTTTATGCGATGCGATGGAGGTGAGAACGTGTTGGCCGTCCCATGAGCAAGTTTGGACGTTTTCATGCCAAAAAAAAAACCATTCCAGTTGCATTCAGTGGGTCCTTCAGAAACTTGGAACAAACTGTGGAAATCTACAGTAGTCTATAAACTGTTAATTAAGAGAAACATTTCTGAATGTAGTTTTATTAATCTTGAACACTGCATAGCACTGGATCCTGATTTAACAGCAGGATCCTGAGAAAGCGCGTACTTATTTACAGAGAGATCACTGCACCAAAAGTGCTGCCTGTGTCATCCAGACTATTCCAGTTATGGCAGAGTCCCCCGCCTCTGTAACATACTGCCATTCACTGGCATTGCAACAGCAGTACAACTAAGATGAAAAGGGTAAAACACGGCCAACATCCAGAACTCTCTTTGTATTGTCTGTGCTTGTGAAACCTCCATATCAATTAGGAACATGCAGGCCCAAGCTTGATTTTTCAGGTGAGATTAAAACTAAACATGAAAACACAAGAACAAAACTCCTCACCTTGTTGCTGAGGGGGAAAACACACCACAAGAGAGCAGAGTTTACCCTGAACAAACACAGCAGTAATGTACAATTAGAAAAATTACCAGCAGTGGAAGCAACTTCCCTAATAGATAAATCTGTCGATTAGTTTTTGATTCATCAAATAATCTATCAAATGTCAGAAAACAATGCCAGATGTCATCACAACTTCGCAAATTGACGTTTTTAGAGCTTGTTTTGTCCGACCATCAGTCCAAAACAGAAAGATATTCAGGTTACGGTAATATAAACAAGAGAAAATAAGCAAATCATCCCATTTGAGAAGCTGGAACCAGAGAACATTGAGCATTTAAAATTAAACGATTAATCCATTATCAAAATAGTTACCGGTTTATTGAGTAATTGTTGCTCTCTGTCAGAACAGAAGATGAATAATCTCTCCATTGAATACTAATGATTTAAAACATTCACATCTGGCCCCATCTCAGCATTTCTGTCAATAGCCTTGTGTCTATTTTATGAACACAATATAGCTTGATTAACTAAAATAACCAGGAAAGTAGTGTAGAAATGTTGACGATAACAATTACCGTTTTCATTTAAAATATCCTTATTATCACGGTGGATTACCACGGTGTGGAAACGTGTGTTTAATCCTTCCCAGCTTCATCAGAGTCTCCTAAAGGTGCCGCGCAGGCACACTGTGTAGCCTCCAACGTGTGTTTCTTGAAGTTGGAATCATGGCGGAAGGAGGAGACGACAGCGCTCAGGACATTTATCTGTCCTCTAAGAGGACTAAGTCTGAAGCATGAGCACATTTGGGTTATTATGAGAATGCCAAAGGCAGTTGATTGAAGATAGTTATCCTGTCTGCAGAACGTGCAGGGAAAAAGTTGCTGATAATGGTATTGAACACACTTTTTAAAATACTGCAATAATACCAAAAAGCGTGATCATTTTAGTCACTATAACCGTGAGTTTACATTTTCATACCGTTACATCCCTACAGGTAAGCATGTAAAAGCAAAGAAGAGAGAGACTTACATTTGTGTTATGTATATATATATATTTTCGTGCATTCATGAAATTCTTTTAAGGCCACGGTTGAACAGCTAAATATAAACATAACTGGGGATTTTGGTCTAAATCAAAGTATGAGGACACAGAAAGAAAAGAAATGTTTGAGCGACAAAGTCTTCCTCGGTTTTCTTTCACAATATTTTGTAACCTTCTACACATTACACTGCTGGCCTAAAACCCGACCTGGTGGTTAAAACTAAGTAAAGTCTCAGAAACAGGTTATTGTTGTGATATTGAATATTTCTTTTTTCCTCTTTTTTTATTCCAGTGTTCTTGCCTTTGTTCTTGAGCACCTAGAGGGCTGTGTTGATGTTGGCTGCAGCACTCATTCCTGAGAGGATTTTCTTTCCTCTAAGGCAGTGAGCCTGGCTCTTCCTCCCCGTTATGGAGAAGAATCATAATGTAAGGTCTGACATGACCCACCCAGGGCCGGGCTTATTTAATCCGTTACTAGTCATCTGAGCTTGACCCTCTGTTTCCAGACACTTTTAAACGTTTGTCTTTTTGAGGGTCAAAAGTCAACAAGCAATTGGAGCCATTTTCCATTGACTTCTCTTGTATCTGTGGACAAAAGATATCTTAACGTGTATGGTTCTGTCAAAAAAAAATAAAAATAATTAAGAAACTAACCACACAATAATCAAAAACAAATCACAGAAAACAGAGAAAAACTAAGGATGAAAGTTTGTCCACATAAAAACCCTTTTCTCCCCTGATGTAAGGTGTTTTTTTCCGTGTATCTTAGATCTTGTTGTTTGGCTCTTAGCCTTTAGCTGAATCTGGCCCAGTGCTGGCTCTGCACCTCGCCTCCCCCCTTCATGCCCTCTCCTTCTCTGGACTCTTCACAAACACCCAGAACCTGCACATAGAGAAAAAGGTATCCACTGCTCTCCCTCCCTTTCTCTTCACTTTCTCCCATTTCACTCCATTAGTCTCACCCCCCTTTTTTTCAAGCCATCTTTTTCTATGAAACTTGATACCAGGAGAAAGACGAGACTTTTAAGGATTCCATGCTTGCTCATCCACTATCCACTACTAGCAAGGAGGACAAAACATTAAACACATAAAATTAGACTAACAATTTAATAATGAAATGTCACACAGTGCCTTTTATGTCCCTGGCTTTCTAGGCTTATTGATTGTTCACAGCTTTTGCCTCCAAGTTCCACCTAGGCTTGGATGGCGATGTGAAAGCTGCTTGGAGTTCATGGAAAACGCCTAAACAGCAGCTGTGTTTGTCTCTCTCTCTGAGGGACCCTCAGGTCACCTAACAACAACATCTGTCCTGCCGTCAGCTCTGCCCCCTGCTGGACACGTCTGTCAACAGTCATCAACACTTCCTGATTGTCTCTGCCTTCATGACTGGACTTCCCTACTGTGATCCACCATAAACACCCCTGGGCTTAGTTACTATCAAGAACAAAAGCTGCTTCGATGGGTATCTTTAACCTGAGTGGATTCCAGGTGTTGCTATTGTTCACTTCTATGGGCTTGAACCCTGAATCTAAACACATTAAATATCAAATCAAATAGGACAGCAAGTAGCAAATGATCAATGCAAGAACTATTCTTTACTTTTATATATCTATGTGAATCATCAAATTTGATACAAGTGACTTAAGCCAATTATATATGTAACACAGACCTTTTAAATAATTAATAAAAAATGAAGACATTTCAAGGTATTTATTGTCAATTCTGTTATGTGCAGAAGCTAAATGTGTTATGACCCGCCAGCAAAAGCTGTTTTTTCAGAAAGTGAAATTAGTCACTGTCTAAAATTAGCAGGGCTGTCTAACTTTTATCACTCCCTTTTCTTTTGTCGTTTGTACATAGTGCCAGCAAAGAAATAACAGTAAACGAGGGAGCCAGAGATGAAACAAAAGTCCCCATCCGGTCTCAAACCATTCATAGTCGTATGTCTTGTCCAATAAGCCACAATAAATGTTTTGAAATACTTAAGTCAGCTGTTGCTAAATATCTACCCTGTCAGGTAGCATGACAAGTCGCAACTAAACTTCTGTTTAAAAAGGACCAGCTGAAATGCTGAGAGAAGAGCATTTTTCATTCAGGTCCATTCTGCAGCCTCAAGCGTACCACAGATCCCTACACTGATGCTGTTACTAGACAGCAGGGAGGGGTACAGAAAGCTAATTAAAGCCTCCTGTCAAGAGGAGAGAAAGGAGAATATTGCTATTAATGCCCTAGCTAATGCAAAACACTAGTGCCCTGAGCAATATGTAGTAAAACAAAAAACAGCAGCATGCAGCCTAATTAACCAATGTATAGCCAGCACCCCACCAGACTCTCTATTTGCCCATTCTCATAAATACAAATATATAGTTATGTATGTATGTGTATACGAGAATTGTTTTTTCCTGTCTGATTGTACAGATTTCTATACCTCTGTTGGCCACGCTTTCTACACTACACAGCAGAAAAAGGTCACAAAAACATCAGTTTCCCAGTGAGATAAGTATCGGCAGTACAAATAATATTAGCTTACAAATACATGAGTTTTTAAAGCTGTAATCTGCTGATACAGATAGTATGCTGATATACCAGTGCATCTACCCTTTGTTATCTGACCTGTAGCTAGCTCTGGTGATTTTTCAACCTGACACCCACTGACACAGTTATCCTTGCTGATGCTGAACAACTTGCAGAGCATGATGTCGAGAAGAGGGTTAATTTTGATAAGAGTACTCACTGCTGGGGTATGGTCTGTATATAAGAGAGAGAAGAGTGACCCCTCCATACAGCTCTGGCATCCCAGGAATGTGTTGTGTGCCCAGCACTAATCGCACAACCTTGCTGACTAACTGCATTCAAAATCTTTTCTTCATTCACACAGTCACACTGCACATATATGAACAACACACATTCATACATACATACATACATACCTGCCAGCTGAGAGAAAGAAGGAAGGGGAGGGAACTCAATAAAAGACCAAAGGATAGGAGAACTGACTTGTGCAATAAAAAGTGGGGTTAAGGAGGAGAGAGCAACGAATCGCAGACAATATCCTCTTTCCTCCTTCAGCCTGGCCAGACAGCAAGGCTGACTGGCTGGCTGGCACGCGCACACACACTTATGTGTATGTTGCATGGCTGTAGATGTTAAAGCTGTGGTCATTTTAACTCCTTTACTGTTGGGTAGTTTAATCTACAGTGATGCATCATATTCTATAAAATCATCATATGTTTGTAGCGTCGCTGTCCTGTGAGAACCACATATCTCTAAAATGTTTTTAAAGTTTTCCTGGTGTCAGAAAAACAGCTGTTCTCAGCTTTGTGACGATGCATTTTCCAGCTGATCCGAGAGGCTTTTTAAAGACTGTAACTAGCTTAAGAAGTGATAGAACCGTCACATAGATACAGAGAAATAGAGGAACACTTCATCCTTTAGTTTCTCACAAACATTCAACGTCAACACATCTGGAGATACATGGTTTTCCCTGGGATTAAAAAAAAAACTGTCATCTAAAAGGGTAACTAAAGCTGTCAGAGAAATATAGTGCAGTGGAAAGTTTAATATTTACCTCTGATATGTAGCGGAATAGAAGTATAAAGTTGCATAAAATGGAAAATACTTTAATAATAAGTGGTTACATTGCACCACTTTTATGAAGACAAGTGGGCAGACATAAGAATAGTCAATGTTAATAGAACCAGCTTTTCCCCTGGAATTACAATTAAGCCGCCCAGCGAGCTTAGAGGGTCTTAGCAAAGAAACACAGCCCTAACGTAAAATGAGCTTGGTTTGTGCCCAGAGCTGCGGGTTTTAATTGTTTAACAACTTTTGCAAGTGTCTCACCACCTTGTACCTTGGCCATACCGTGGGAACTTCAAGTTTTACACCTCACGGTAAGGTATTATTCCACACAACACACACAGAGACCACACCAAAGGAGCTTTCTCTGGCCACCTCGAACCCAGACTTGAAAGCAGCTAACGTTAGCCGCTGTTAGCAACTCAGAGACGCGCCACAAGCTAACGCACAAGCACAACAAACTACGGTTATTAAACACAAATGTTCTTACTCACCCCAAAACTCACAGGAAAACTTTTCTGCTGCCACCGCGGTATGGAAACAAACTTTCCTCTGTTTAAAAGAGCGGCCGCACGCTAACTTTGGGCAAACTGAATAACATTAGCCGAAGTCTCACTTCCCCGACGCCATGTTGAACGAGAAAAAAAAATAATACTACATCCGGGAAACTGCAGCAAAGCACCATGGCAACCGAGTCAGTGACGGGCCTACCTTCTCAAAAAACAAAACAAACATGGTTCATTAGGCTATTTGGTGTCACCATTAGGCGCAAACAGTCATTAAACAGGTTAATAAGGAGGTTAAAAGGGATTAGAGGTCAGTAATCAATTTGTTATTTGATCCCATGATAGATTGCCCTGCTCCTCTTACACATAGTCTACACTCACTATGCTAATCTGCAGCACAGGGATGCTTTTAATTAGGCTATTTTTTATTTTCTCCCAGTGTGGTCTAGGCTATCGTTAGTGTTGCAGTTCTGTAGTGGCCAGTAGTAGCTCACCAATCCATGATCAGACAGAGATGCAAAGCCCTCTGAGACTGGGGACAAGAGAGAAACAACTCTGGGTCAGTTTGTAAAACCCGGGTGTGGACAACAGTCTCTCCCTGAATCAGATCATTCAGGCTGTTTCCTGCTTTGGGCCGAGCATCTGATTTGTAACCCCTACTACACCCCTAAAATTGACGGCGGCAGATAATGAGAGTGGCTAAGTGAGAGTGAGGAGACCTGGAGGAATCATACCACCTCTCCTCCAGTTGCTTCCTGTCTCTTTATCCATTCTTTTGACAAAATAAGTCATGCCAAACACCCTGCTGCTCTGCCAGGATGAGGAAGAGGAGGAGGGCTGCAACAGCTTACCATCCTAAGGAGGAAACCCTTTCTACAGAAAGCAATGACACCAAGCTGCAGGAACAGTCTGGAGAAGGAGGATAAAGAGGAAATACATCTCTAAAAGTATTACAAACTCAAAAGAATCAACCAAAAAACCTCTCAGTGGTTTCTGGAGGTGGTTGACTCTCAAGCATCTGCTGCTCCAAGGTGGAGCAGGATCCAGTTTCCTGGATGATGGAGATTATATGTCACCACATAAGGGCTGAGAAGTTGGGAGACCTTTCTTGAAGTCCAGTCTAAGCCCTGCTCTGCGATACAAGCCAGTAAGTCAGATGAGGATAGGACACCAGGCTCCTGGAACATATGCAGGGCTCTTCGTTTCACACCACTCCTGAACTGAGACTCCACTTTGGGGAGGAATCAGACTCCTGTCTGGAGGAACCAGACTCCTGTCTGGAGGAACTTAAGGATGAAGGTGAAGGCAAGGGATGCTGACACAGACTGAGAGAAAAAGGACATTTCAGTGACTGTTTCAGAGCAGTTGTATTTGGTAAAAATCTGCAGATAGCACAAATTAAGCACTTTTAAAGGGAAATATAATCTAGTAATCTTGAATAGTTATTGCTAATACCACATGCAGGATCCCAAATTAGCACCTATCAAAATTAAAGGAAATTATTAAGTGGCTGGTAGATTTTCTTCACTCACCACCAGCCAAAAAACAATGGAGAGTTATTGTGTGCCTGGTAAAATTTGAACATTCACTAGCCATTTGGCTGGTGTACAAAAAAGTTCATTTTGGACCCTGGCCACAAGTGGGTTAAAAAACAACCCAACAACACCCCCTCGCCCCCTCGCCCCCCTTTCCCTGCTCTTTTTTCCTTAGTAGGTCAACAGGACAGCTGTACTGTAATTGAATTGCCTGTTTCCTGGTTGACTGGATCAATGGGCAGTGATGGGCAGTGGGAAATAGTGCTGTCTTCAGTGCTGCTCGCAAACTCTGCTTGTGATTTTAAGTGTCACACAGGTTGAGACACTAAAATAATCTCTCTAATCCCACTGCACGGGCAGCACAGCAGTACTGATGAGTTAGTTCAACTCAAACTGTTTGAGGAAACCGATTGCCTTGAACAATTTGAGTTTATTATATCAAATAATTTCGGCATAAAAACATATTGGATTTGTGTTCAAGTAACTTAACAAAAGTCAAGAACCTCAAATTTGTAGTCTATATAAATTTGAGGTACTTGACGTATATGTTTGTCCATTTCATGCCAGTTTATACTTCTATTCCACTACATTTCAGAGGGAAATATTTAACTTCTTAGGGCACTGCAATCATAATACAGCTTTAATTATTTTTGTAGTGGAGTTCAACGTACGTTTCCCTTCGAGATGCAGTGGAGTAGAAATATAAGTGGCATAAAATAGAAATACTCAAGTAAGGTGCAAGTACCCTAAAATACAAGTACAAGTACTTGAGCAAATGTACTTAGTTTCTTTCCGCCACTGCCACTACTGTTATATAATAACTCAAAGGACACTGGAATCTGTGCAATATTTAATATATTAACCATTCCATTTCATTACTGTGCAATATTTATTTATTTATTATTTAGTACTTAACCATTTCATTACTGTGCAATAATTATTTATTTGTTAATACTTATCTACTTTCACACAATGTTTATTCAGAGCTATTTTATATATGTATACAGTTGCTCTCCGGACTCAGGACTGTGCCCCCTTCTTTCTCTGCACTACCTACACTTAATATTTTGGACTTTATATTTTTGATATTTTATATTGTTATCTTATAATTCTTATATTTTTGTGTCAACACTGTAAAGGGATTGCTTCAATTTCCTTGCACAGGTACTGTGTACTTGTGTATAATGACAATAAAGGCTTTCTATTCTATAAAACAGCTGAAGTCTTACAGCAGAGTTTAATCTGTGCAACACTGACCTCTAGTGATTAAATACACATACTGTTTTGTTTTTTTTATTTACAAATATAAAAAAAAAATAATCAAAAGATACATTAAATAATTTGCGAGGAAATGTGAAGGAGAAATTGCCTAAAAACCCTCCAGGGGCATGAGAAGTGGCATTCTTCAGGCAGCATAATACAGCAAATAATCACGCCAATGCAATATACACAAGTTATCCATCAATAATTTCACACACACATCAAGAACATTAACCAACACCATGTGACATGGCTTAGAGTCTTCGCCAGACAAAAAGATAAAGGAGAAAATTAACAAAAAACAAGCAACATTCTTCATAGGCCTTCAAAGTTGTATGAAAGTTGTTATACCTGCTCTATGCGCCAGAAGGAGACACGTCCAGGGCTCGGTGTTTCACACTAATGTTCTCTATTGGCCCAAAGAGGGAATATAGTTTCTTTGTATAAATGAACAAATAGTTTTAATTTCAAAATAAAACACTTTGTCAGGTTATTAGATTTGTTTTCATGTTAATAAATATTCCAATACACCTATTTATTTTTTAGGTTTTGTGTCAGTGAGTAAGGAATATATCAGAATGCATAAATTATCATCAGAAAATACATTCTTTTTAAGACTAAGTTTATTCAAGACATAATTTGTCTCAAATTATTAAAGATGTTATTAGAAGTGAATTATTAAGACAGGACCATATACTGATCACATACAAATATGATTAGCACATATAATGTCTCAGAAGATACCCAAATGAAATAAATACACAGCCTTACATGAATAATATACAAATATAAACAAATAATCTCAAAATATAATCACCAGTTTATGTCACAGGTCTGTAAACTAAAGTCAAATGACAAGGATTTTACATATCATAACCTATTTTTATCCTCTCTTTTCTATAATAAAAAAAAATGTATACAGTTGGTCATTCATAATGCCGACATTACACCAAATGACTGTTTAAGCAATTCCATTGTTGTGGATATATTTCCAATATCAGAATGAAATCATTTGGTTTAAGGTGGTGATAAAAGTTATTCCGAGTCTTGATGTTCCTGCAAAATCAAACATGTTTGATATATTATTATTATTAGTCTTTGAAGTGAAGTTACATAGTAGTCGTGTAAATTGTGACCCTGCAAGATCACCAGTCTTAGCAAAATCATATGTGACTAAAAACACATTGACAGCTTGTTTTTAGATGTGAGATGAAGTCCGACTTTAGTCTTTCCAGAGTCAGTTGTCCCTACTTGAATATATAAGTTTAATACAACACAAATGTGGCCAGAAGAGATCTTGGCACAGCATGCACAGATACAGTCATAGTCAAGGACAACAATTATTTCAGCCTCATAGTCAGTGTTCAAGTTCAACTTCAATACATACTGTATATATATATTTATATATAGTGTCATATGCACCTAAGTACAGAGTACCACAGCAATGAAATACAATATGCTTTTTTTGCGCTCTCTCAGCACCAATCAAGAGTAACTGTTATAATAAGAACAATAATAATAACATAAATAACATTTAAAACTTTAAAACACCACAATAGACAGTGACTAAATGACTAAGTACAGGCCAGAGCCCTCCTTCCTGCTGTGCCATCATTCAGTAACCTTATTACCCTATAACGTGATGTGCGCGTTGGGATGCTCTGCAAACATCTCCCTGATGGAAGGTGGGAGAAGAGGTTGTGTGCAGGATGACTAGAATCCTGCATAATACCTTGTGCCTTCTTAGTACTACGTTCCCATATGTTGCGTGTGTGTGTGTGTGTGTGTGTGTGTGTGTGTGTGTGTGTGTGTGTGTGTGTGTGTGTGTGTGTGTGTGTGTGTGTGTGTGTGTGTGTACGCGTCTTCATTTCGCCACCTTGGAGAGAACATAACAATGCTGTTTGTAACCCTTGCCTCACACTGCTGGAGTCAGGAAAATCTATGACCACGTCTTCTCTTTTTCTTATCTTCTCTTCTTCTTCTCTTCTTATCTTCTCTTCTTCTTCTCTTCTTATCTTCTCTTCTTCTTATCTTCATCTAACCTCGAGACACCCACAGCCTCCTCACACGCGTGAAGGCCTCTGCTCACATGCATGAAGACCTCTGAACATCAACCAAAGTCTTGATGACATTCACATAACTTTATATCTAACTTTATGTCTAATCTAAAACATTTCTTACGTTCATTTTTTTTTTTTTACATTTATAACAGTCTAATCTATAAATAATAAATCCATTTGTTGACATGGTATTCCAACTCCACTTCCACATTTGGTTTTGTGGAGATTCTGATCAGAAGTTTCTTTCCTCACTGATACTGAACCAAATTTGAGATCTTTGAAGTTACCCAAAAAAAACAACCTGATACTAACTTTAAAATGCATTCTTACAACCTTAAAAGAGTTTTATTTTGAAACTGCATGTGTAAATGTTCTTATATAGAGGATCTTTACTGAGTATATTTGGGTATAAAACCATTTGAGACTGAGCCCTTAAATTGTCTGGCTTCATTTTAATTGATCCTGCAGTGGAAGCAAATTGGCCGATTCTCAAAGATCAGCAACTTTTTCTTATCACGTTGCGAATGAAGATCAATATTCTCTGAATGTGCTGAAGCGGCTGATTCCTCATTTGTCCGTGGAAACGCTTGCTCTTTTCCAGCTTTGTGTCCCTGTCGTGTTTACTGTGGATCATGTTTGTCCTTTAACATTGTGTGCATTTTTCTGCCTGTTCATGTTTGATTTCTTGGAGTTTTTTCTCCTCACTGCAGAAAGTTCCTTTGTTAAAACAATAGTTAATATTTCCCAGAAGCTAATACTGTGAATATGAATTGGTTTAGATGTGAACGTTAAAGTGTTACAGTGTGTAGTTGGAGGCTGTATGTTTTATAAAACAGCTGGCTGAAACATCTGTCCCCTTTAAAGTCTATTTTTTTATAAACTCGACTCTTGATTTTTTAATTATTTCCAATTTGTGCAGCTTTATACTTTCACTCCAATACATCTCAGAGGTAAATATTGTAATTTTTGCTCCACTACATTTGTCAGCTTTAGTTACTTTTTCTGAAGGAGTCTTTCTGAATGACCTTTCGCTAAGCTTCATTAGTCTCAACCTGCAGGCATTTCTTTCTACCACTTACCATTTAAAATGTATTAAAAAAAAAATGATGACATTTATGATGATTGGTAACATTACAGCAACAGTGGATTGACTCTTTGGGGAGTCATTCCCCGGAGTCCTTATGTTCTTTTTTCCCCAGCATGTTTCCTTGGATCAGGGAGGCTCCAAAATCATGGTAGCAGCTGTCGCCATGGTCCCGCTACACGTCCTGCGATGCCGTGTTCATCCTGCTACGTCCTGCTGGGCCTTGTAATGCCGCACAATTCCCTGCTAAGCCATGAACTACTACAAAGAACTACTACAAACTACTATTTTTGTGACTGTTATTGCCACTCTTCATTCTAACCCCAACCGGTCATCAGACACCGCCTACCAAGAGCCTGGGTCTGGGTCTGGGTCTGGGTCTGTCCCAGGTTTCTGCCTAAAAGGAAGTTTTTCCTCGCCACTGTCTCACTGTTGCTTGCTCTGGAGGGAACTACTAGAAATGTTGGGTCCTTGTAAATTATGGAGTGTGGTCTAGACCTACTCTATCTGGTCTAGACCTACTCTATCTGGTCTAGACCTGCTCTATCTGTAAAGTGTCTCGAGATAACTCTTGTTATGAATTGATACTATAAATAAAATTGAATTGAATTGAACTCTTTTGTGAAGTGTGTGTTGATGACATCAAGCTGATCTCCTGCAGATGCATGGACTCATCTGCAGCAGTAGCGGCTGTAAAGTGGCTGAATCAACACAAAGCTGATTTCCATTTCAGGGCCTCCGAACTGCAACGTGACAGGAATGTGTTTCAGGTGCAGAGTTTCTGTCGGACGGAGGAGCTGCAGCTCAGTGCTGGCAGGAGTATTGAGATCATTTACTTCAATAAAAGTAGTAATACCACACTGAAAATACTCCATTACAGGCAAAAGTCCTGCATTCAAAACCTCACTTAAGTAAAAGTATGTAAGTATTATCAGATAAATGTACTCAAAGTACTTCAAGTAAAGGCTCTGACACACCAACCCGACGGCCGACTGTCAGCAGGAAAGGCAGTCGGACTGATCATTCCCTGTGGCGGACGTTCTGCGCATGCGTGAGACGTAATACGTTTCCATAACAGCAGGTGGCGCTAATCTGTATTGTTGCCCAAAAAATGAAATGACAACCACGTCACGTGGGTCTGACTTCTCCCGAATTTCAAAGCCGACCATAATGGCAGCGCCTTCGGATTATTTTTACGGAACTATTTTTACAAAAATAGTTCACCGAAACGTGTTTCTGAAAACATTATTATTATTTTTTTTTTGGGCTTTTTCGCCTTTAATCCACAGGACAGCTAGATTAGAAAGGGGGGAAGATATGCAGGAAATCGTCACAGGTCAGACTCGAACCCTGGTCCTCTGCGTCGAGGAATAAACCTCCATGTATATGTGCACCTGCTCTGCCAACTGAGCCAACCCGGCCACGAAACGTGTCTCTGAAAACATTTTAAGTGATGAACAGGCCATGCAGTTGCTGAATCGGTCTGTTTTTTTTGATCAACAAAGTTCAGTTTAAAAGATTTTTGTCAGGTTTTGAGAGGCAACGCTCATCCCGCTCGTCATTTCCGGTAGGTGTTTTAACATAAGTGCACTGATTCGCTAGTCACGGGCTAGCACTCCACCAATCAGATCAGGTCATTGAGTCCGAATCGCTCGACGACTCGATAAGTCAAATCGGCCAAACTGTGTTAGCGCCTTAAGATTACTCCTTGTGCAGTAAAGTGTCCCCTGTCAGTGTTTTTCTATTTATCTGATGTTTCTGGATTCATGTTCCTGCTGCATTAATGTGTATGTTGCATGGCTGTAGATGTTTAAGGTTGTGGTCATTTTAACTCCTTTACTGTTGGGTTTAATCGCCAGCGATGCTTTATATCCTATAATCATCATCTGTTTGTAGTGTTGCTGTCCTGTGAGAACCATGTTTCTCTAAAAAGTTTTCAAACTTATCAGAACAACAGCCCAGTTTTCAGCTTTGTGAAGATGAATTTTCTAGCCAAACCAAGAGGCTTTTTTAAATAATGCATTTAGCTTAAGAAGTAGGAGACGTAAAAGGAACACTTCATCCTTCAGTTTATCACAAACATTTAGCGTCAACACATCTGGAGATGCATGGTTTTCACTGGACAGGGAGGGGAAGACAAACTTGAAAAGTATGTAAACCTGACGTCAGCGTGGCCTTTCCAGTGAAATGCCCGGCTGGTATTTCAACACAGAATAACATCACACGACCTGCACCACCTCATCCGCTGACAGCAGTCGGAATGACAACACCCACACAGGAATAAATGCATAGTTTATCATATCATAACAAGAAATCATCAAGGCTACATCGTAAATAAAACAGTCTAGTAGATTTGAGGGAGTGTAGCCTAAATTATGAACAGGAAGTGAGGTGGACAAACCGTGTCATCAAGAAGAGGTACAAACGTGACGTTGCATTGGATATTTATGCTCATTCTGTGAGGCGCTGCAAGACAAAAGTTGCTCTAAAAAGGTTAAATTGCTGCAACTACTGAGAGTATACTGAGTGATCGCCTTGCATTTCATACAGCTACGAGCTACCAGAGATCACAATTTAGGCTACTTCTGCTACAGTACAGTATCGCTTTAAGTTCCTCTAGATACCTGAATAAAAACAGCATCCTGCTGTGGAAACAAAAGAAAAGTCAATCATTCATCTATAGGCATATTTATATAAAAAAAAAGGTTTCCACTAGTGCAGAGCAGGGAATCTCATGATTGGAGGGGGTGTCTTCGAGGGGTCTCAGTGGTGCAGTAGGATCTTTGGGGTTGTAAGAGATTCTTCAGGGGTTACAGAATTCTTGAGGGGTTGCAATGGATATAAGGGTGCTCTTAAAGTACTTGAAAGTGTTCCAGGGGGTGCTCCTCGAGGTTTTCTGTGGGGAATCAGGGGTTTTTAAGGGGGGTTTAAGTGTATTAAGTTGTTCTTGTGTGGGTTCCAGGAGACACCAATTGGGCAGAAATTATATCCTAGGCTTCTTTAAAATCACTGGAAAAGTGGAAAAAAACACTATTTTATCCCTCACACACACACACACATATTCAAACATTAGATCAAGACCAAAAAAAAAAAAAAAAATCCCTTATGGAGGGCTGTTATTTTGGTGCTAAGAACACACTAAAAACATATAAACCCCCTCAGGCAACATTAACAGCAGTCTCCCCCCCCTCCCCACCTGCGTCCTGCAGAACACAGATGCAAGGCCGGCAGCACCTGCCCCCCCATGCCCTCAGCCAGCAGCCCAAACTCTGGATGCAGTCATGTCTCTGTCCGCTCCGATGCGTCCTGCTGCAGCCGCATGCCAGCTGTGTGCGTGTGCAGTCACCTACATAACGTGTGCAGATGCGTGTAGTTAGTGTCCTAACGTCGTCAACAAGCAGTCGGTGCGGTTCGGTGCCTCGGTGCTGGTGATGTTGGACACCGGGTTCGGTGTCCAGAAAAACACATAGTAAATCACCAGGATGAACGCAGCCACTGACACGCAGAGGAAATAGGCGATTGCCATCGCCACTTTCACCCAAATTTTAGTTGACATGTTGACGTGTTTGGCCCGCAGCTCCCCGGGATAGCTCGGCCTCCGCTTCATATCCCCGTTCAGCTTCTCCGCGGTCACGGTCGCTTTCCTGCCGGCCGCTTTCATCTTGGTACTGCCGCTATAACCTTATCCAACGGGTTTCCTCTGCGGAGTGTTGTGTGTTCATTTGAGTCCGGACAGCAGAGCCAGATGCACCCCCCTCTCCCCTCCACGGCTCTCTTCTCCTCAGGTCCGGGAATAGGATGCGGTCCAAACCGCAGGTCAGCCACTCGGGTCCCGCAGCCTCCTCCGGTTCCGTGTCCGCAAGACGGTTAGATCTATGAGTCCTCCGTGCGCACCGGACAAACTGAACTCAAGGAGGCTGTCTCTGGCATCAGCTGGATGGGACCGCTGTCAAGGTAGCAATGGTTAGAGAGGCTGTTTCCGGTTGGATTTTGCAAAATAAAACGAGCTGTAACTATGAGAACACAAATGGAAAAATCCACTCTTATTCTGAAGGAAAACTCATCATGTTTCCGGCACTGGTCCTCGGGTCTCCGCCGCACCTGACGCAGCTTCGGACGAGGAGGGGCTGAAAGTGCGCAACACCTAACGATTGGGTCATAGTTTGAGAGAAACGTCCCGCAGCAGAAGATTGGAGAGATGCAGTCTTCATCCACAAATGATCACTGCCTCGGATTTCTTCTCCAGCCTGCTAAATCTGGACAGCAGCGGGCCGCGAGAGCCCATAAACGAGACATCAAACCCCCCACACACACACAAAAAGCTTTCCTTACACAGATGAGTCACCGGCTGCAGCCGTAAAATGTAGGCTAGGGTGTGCATTGAGCCTGTTCACAGGATTGAAAGAACAACTATGGGCCCATTTTTCTTCTTGTCCTGCAGCAGCCTGCAAGGTCAAAATGCACAGATTCAATATGTGCATGAGGCAGAATGGTTTTATACTGGCACACTGCCTGCTGAGCAGGACATCAATTTTCGTGTCTATGTAAAATGGATGAAAAGAGGAGCAGCAAGGTTATCAGCATACATAGTGAATGTAATCCAACATGGTGTTATAGCTTTAAAAAACCTGACACCGAGTGGCTCACACTGGAGCCCACCATGTTTGAAAAATAATGCCCTCTTGAATGCCCTTCCAATGCAGAAAATATGGTGATGTACTAGGGGTGGGGGGAAAATTGATACAGCATAGTATCGCAATATTTTCAGTGGCAATACTGTATCGATACACAGGCGCCAAGTATTGATCTTTTATTATATATACTGTATATTGGTCAGTTAGTCCCATTTTGCTGCAATCAAATTAAAGTGAGATAAACAAACAGAGAAATGTATCTTTTTTTTTAGATAAAACAGATGTTGACAAAGTTTCCTTTTGGGAACATAATAAAAACGTACTTTTTAAACCTCAGGCAGACCCTGCCACTTGGTGGCCATTAGCCACAACCTGTGGGGGAAAGGGGTGCCTATGGAGAAAATGTGATGATATGCCATATGGTGCACCTTGAAAAACTTGCAGTGTCCTCTAGGATGCCCTTTGAAGAAAAAAAATAATAATGTGGCCTCTGAACTGTCTTTACAGTGGAAAAAATGTCATGCAGTGCCTGGTGTAGGGTGCCCTTTCAATGGAGAAAATGTGATGATGTGCCCTATACGGGGCCCTTCTATTGGAGAAAACGTGATGATGTGCCCTATACGGGGCCCTTCTATTGGAGAAAACGTGATGATGTGCCCTATACGGGGCCCTTCTATTGGAGAAAACGTGATGATGTGCCCTATACGGGGCCCTTCTAGTGGAGAAAACGTGATGATGTGCCC
This sequence comes from Percina caprodes, assembly GCA_013375575.1. Taxonomy (NCBI): domain Eukaryota; kingdom Metazoa; phylum Chordata; class Actinopteri; order Perciformes; family Percidae; genus Percina; species Percina caprodes. The sequence goes on along the minus strand of JABXJD010000077.1, from coordinate 2,221,175 downwards.
TATACGGGGCCCTTCTATTGGAGAAAACGTGATGATGTGCCCTATACGGGGCCCTTCTATTGGAGAAAACGTGATGATGTGCCCTATACAGTGACCTTTTAGTGGAGAAACATGATGATGTGCCCTATACAGTGACCTTTTAGTGGAGAAACATGATGATGTGCCCTATACAGTGACCTTTTAGTGGAGAAACATGATGATGTGCCCTATACGGGGCCCTTCTAGCGGAGAAAACGTGATGTGCCCTATACAGTGACCTTTTAGTGGACAAACATGATGGTGCACCCTATACGGCGCCCTTCTAGTGGAGAAACTGGATGATGTGCCCTATGCAGCACCCTTCTAGTGGAGAAACTGGATGATGTGCCCTATGCAGCACCCTTCTAGTGGAGAAACTGGATGATGTGCCCTATGCAGCACCCTTCTAGTGGAGAAACATGATGATGTGCCCTATGCAGCACCCTTCTAGTGGGGAAACATGACGCAATGCCACATAGGCTGTTACCTTGCAAGGCAGCTGGATTCTCACTCATTCACACTTCTCAATCACTCGAAGATCCATCTGGTCAGGCTTCGGGTAATGCGTTTGTGTCCAAATCAACCGTGGCTTAGATCAATCAGCATCCTGTGAGGAGCTTCTGGCAACTACTGAAGGGCTTTGGTGTGCGAGACAACATAGAGAGGCAACAGTTTTGTTCACAATAGCAGCAGCTCCTAAAGAAGTTAATGTGGATGAAGAGCAGGACTAAAGGCTTTTCTCGATGGAAAAGATATTTTTGTTTTTCTCCCGACTGGCTTCGGCTAGAGTTTAAGAGACGGACGGTTCATCAAATCACCAGCAGTGGGTTTTTTTTAAAGTGCGTGACTGTTTTCAATGCAACTTCTCAGATGGTCCTGTGCAAAAAACATCTGGCACGTCCGTTGCCCTTCATGCTAGAAAACCTGCACATTGGTGCCCCACAACATGCAACTGGTGCCATTTTTATTTTTCTCGCCCTCAGACCGCCTGAGTCCGCCACTGCTCTCACAGCTACAGAAGAAATCAGACCAGACTTTAGACATCAGAGAAATACATTTATTGACTAAATAAGAGAAACTAAAACTGCTTAAGCAACTGCGTGCGTTACATTTCATGTGGTACAAACATTAGGGTTCTCTCTGATGTGATGTTGGGGACATTTATCAATGGCTTTGATAACATTAAAAAGCTACAATTTTGGATTCATGCTAGTCCTGATAATCTTTCTGAAACAGCAACCTTGTTGGTTATTTCATGTCTCAAACAGGAATACGTTGTAGAAATAGATTCACACATTGAAATTTCTCCTGCCTAAGTTACAATCAGTAATCAAAGCTCAGAAAAATATCCCTATGTAAAAACCAAATGTTTTATAGCTCACAGGCTACATTTTGCCCCATCTGTGGAATGTTTATTTCCATTTACAAACTGTACATATTGCCGTTCCTTTCGATCCAAATGCATAATTTTTATTCCTCTGATACAGAACACAAAAACATTAAAGCAACCCATTTATCCCAGTGTCCACAGGCATGATTCAAAGACTGTGCCAAAACCAAGCACACATTCAAAAACAAACCAAACTGAAAGCTGACCATGGTCTGCTGAGGTATGAGTGAAGGCTTTCATACCAAAATAAACTGCTCATTACTCAAGTAGTAATTCATGTTACTGCACTTCAATTTAACGCAAGTCTGTCTTTCTAAAGAGACAGTTATGTCCTTAAAACTTGGCTGTTAAATAAAAATATATATATATATATATATATATTTACCGTAAAGCCAATAACACTCATAACGTAAAGCGATTTTGGAAGGAGATCCTTGATTTTAAAAACAATTAAAAAGGCAGTGTCACCTATAGAGAAAGAGCAACTCTTCCCAGACGGATATCAACAGATTTCTCTCTAGAACTGATGATTTACAAAATGACAGCACAGTCGGCGTCAGAGAAAATTAAAGTCACATTTTTTTAGAAATCATGATTGTGAATTAAATCATTTAAAAACAGCAAATGGACCGCCGCCTTTAAGTACATAATAGGTATTTTGATAGATTTGAGATGAGGGGAATGGGATCCGATCTGGGTGAGAACATCAGCCAAAAGGACTGAATGTCCAATCACTGAAGTCGGCAGGCCTGCACAGCTAGCTCTGATGCAAAATATGAAAAATAAATTACACTTAAAACATCACGATATACCTGCTGCAAAGCTCATGTAAACAGTCAGGCTGAAGACTGTGTCCAGATGTCTTTAGAAGTAAAATTATAAGAGTGTCAGCGGGTCTGATACGAAAAGTATTTCCATGTCCCAGTAAGTAAAAGCCCCAAAATAAAACCAGAGAGCAACGCAGGCTGTAAGCTGTAGTCCCATCTCTGCATCATGAACACTAAGGGCCCTATTTTAACGATCTGAGCACACAGCGTGAAGCGCATTGGGGCATGTGCGTTAAGGGCGTGTCGGTGCGCTGGTCACATGGTTCAAAAGGGTTGTTCTTAGTGTCTTAATTAATTCATAGGTGTGTTTTGGGCGGAACATACAATAATCCAGAGTGTCATCTCCCATTCCATTTAAAAGCCAGGCACATTTGTACCTTGGCGCATTGCTATTATGATGTGTATTTCCACCATCATATTTTTATTTGTAATCTTTTGCATGTTTGTGTGTTGCTGCCCTTCCCTGTGTGTGTAACAAGCATAATGTGCGCACGGTGTGCATAAGCATAGGCATATTTTACTAATGCGCTGTTAATCTAAAGAAGGGAGATTTGGCTTGTTGCTGACTTCTGTGAAGTCCTGATGGTGTCAATTTTCTTAAATGATCTGTGAAAACATATCTACACGTGGGGTCTTTTGGACAAAAATCAAATCACGCTCAGTTCATTTTACCAGCCCAGAAAACTGTGAGACCCCACTGTGAGAACAAAACATTTAGAAAACCAGCGACTGACGCTGATTTCACTCTTCATATCTTAATACTTAAAAGGGAAACAAAGCATGGCGGCGGCCCAGAGGGGATCAGACCCACGGATCCAAAAAGAAACAGCTGAGAGAGAGAGGTCCGTCCACTGTGGCAGCACAGTCCATCTCATGTTTCCATCCTCCTCAGAAGTGAGTCTGTTTGTTCCCAGCAGCTTTAGCCTGTTGATACAAACACAGGCAGTAAGTGGTGGTTTTTGTGTTCTTGTGTGTGTCATTGTGCTTAATACTTTGATCTAAAACACATCACTGTAACATGACAATATAATAAGCTTTACTATTCTGAAATGGGAATCTGAATGCAGGACCTTTTATTGTGGTACTGCTACTTCTCTAAGAGATATAAGTACTTCTTTCACAGCTCTTTATTACAATTAGTTGGTACATTTAAAAAGGGTTTTCTTTCTCACACACAATTTTTAGACACAGCCCGTGTAGTGTAGTGCATGCACTCTACACCCCTCCATCTGTTGCTGTCTGCCTCTCTCTCCACTGTGACTTTAAGAAAGTGTGTCTGTGCAAAGTTGAGTAAAATGTTGTTTACCATTTAAGTTCCTTTTAGAGCCACACCGTTACGTTATGCAACGTGGGGTGAAAAATGCACTTCATATAATAAATCAACCGTCACTTTCTAACTTCTTATTCTTCCTTCTCTTTTAGTCCACCTGGACCTGCATGCTCTGTCATTTCTACTCATCCAGACTTATGTCACTCAGCGCTGAAACTGAAAACAGTGACTGCATCATCACTGGAACCAGTGTTTATTTTAAATCAGGGTGTTTGCCAGTACTTGAGGGTCAGATACCCTGCTGGTACTGTGGAGCCTCAACAATCATCACAAGATTTAATTCAATAAGACTTCAAACGGTCTCCGTTCTGTCGGCACAATCATCTGTCTGGCAGGCTGCAGCTCATTTCCTCTGAAAAGCCTTTTAAAAACGTAATTGTGCCTCTAATTTCCCCTGGTTTCCTGATCCCCACCCTGACACACACACACACACACACACACACACACACACACACACACACACACACACACACACACACACACACACACACACACACACACACACACAATGCACTCATGAGCTCATCTGTCTTCTGCTGTTTATCACACATGAGTCATCAGAAGAAGTGTAGATGCAATCAGTGGCGTTTACACCAAAGAACACAAGTGGACAACAGAAATCGGTCCTTAGAATGTTTTATCTTACATTTTCTTTCACATACTTTTATAAAACATCAGAAATTGAGAATTAAATAAGAATATCAACATGTTTCAGCCACACGTTAAGTGTGTGTGTGTGTGTGTGTGTAAACAACCTGGACACAGTCTGCGGGGGTAAAAGGGACCGAGAGTCTAGGTCCGGAACTAACATGAATTTTCATGACCAAATAAATATATTTATTGTTTGGCCGATAATAGAGCTGCAAATTCCTGTATGCGTTTGGCAACTTAGGGCTGAACTTAGACATTGCTTTCCTAACGTTGTAAAGCAAAATGTAACAAGCAAATATATAGATATACATTTACTGAAATGTTACTATTAAAATGAGAAAATCATGCACCAGCAACTTGGTAAAGGGATCGGTGCATCCCTTTAAATTATAATGTACTATACTATACAGGTCACTCCCTCACAAATCAGATTAAATTCAAATTAGTCTGCTGACTCTTCAACGTCCTGTATGTTGACATCTCAAACTCTGTATTGAAGACACATGGTTAAAACCCCATTTTAATTGTCAATTCTAGATTGACAGTGGGCCTTATTAAAGATTAAGGAAAGAATCAATCAGTCCTCATGTGGTTCTCTGATGTTCTACTACTACTTCCAGTTGGAACCAGTTGACCGAAAATTATTTGTTTTCCAAAAACTTAGTCATTATCCAAAGTGAGGACGGCACAGCCACAAGCTGAGTGGTTGGACTTCCTCATCATGTTTGTGGATTATTCACTTAGCTCACTTTTAAACCGCTGTGTGCAGAACGGATACGAAGATAGATCACATGAGGGCGAGTGGTTTCTATTCCCATTGGTGGCTGAAAATGTACACACTAATGAATTATGGTACCATCATAAGATGCTTTGGCTTCAACTGGCTGAATCTACTGCATCAACCTCAACAACAATAAAGGCTTTTTAGGGGTTGCATTAAATAAATAGCACCTTTCCAAAAAACAACCCCAAACCACGCACCGTGGCCCAGTGCGACATTGGGAGGCCATTAGTTTCTGCAGGGACAGCATGTGTTCTCCTCTGCAGCTGTACAAGGCCTCAGTCTCAAAAACTATCATCCCTCTTTGAACTGACGTCTTACTGTGAGATGCTTGATAAATACAGGCCGGGCCTCGACTTGTGAACAGATCCTCAATTTGGCTCTGCTCGGAAACAAGTTGTCAGCCATGTTGTCTGAGGCATGACCTTCTCAATGGCCCTCATTGATGAAACGTGCGTACGACCTAAAACAGGCGTAGGACGAGCGTAAGTGGATTCCTACGCAAAGCACGGCATTTATCAATTTGAACGTGAGCGTAGGCGGTAATAAAATCTCACGTCTGGTCTGAACTCGTGTACACAAGTTTTTTGAGTCAGTGTGGACTTAAGGTGCAGCATATAATCACTTTAACAGCAGAAGGAGAAGTCATCAGTTAATCCCTTATCAGCAATGGCAGATCTGGCTCTTTTAGAAGACCTCTATGTGCCGGTACGACAGTGCACACGTACGGGCACGGTGGAGCGCTCAATCGGATTAGTTAAGGGTACATGGCTCCTACTATACCCGCCAGAAAAAGTCTGCAACATTGTTTTAGCCTGTGGGGTGCCATAAATGTAGTGACGGAGCCAGATGACCCGATGCCCAGAGAGCAGTGTCCAGACACGCGCTCTCCCTCACAGCTGTTGCCTGGCTGACTCATAAAAAAACACGAGTAAAATAAAAAATACTGCATAAACTCTGCTACTGTGTGTTTATTTAAATTTAACTACATCTATACTGTATGTAGGCCTAAGCGATTGCTAAATAAGCCTGTGTATTACTATTAGGACTATGCATTCATATGTCAAGGATGTGTAAATTAAATAAACTTCAGCTGGAGTCCGATTTACTACGGCAACAATGTTGATCACATCAATGATCCCTTTTCATTCCGCATTCTTTCTACAGCCTTCAATACCAGTTTTTAGGCTGCCAAATAGTACACAAAATAGTGCAAATGAACCTGAGATATTAGGGTGTCGATCTCCACATCTGAAAAGTGCTGCTTCTAAGCCGGATTATGTCTCGCCATGTCGTAAATTGTAGGGGCGAGGCCTCAAAACTGAGAATATTTTGTCCACGCTTTTGTATCCTCCAGACTGGACTAATGCAAAGCGCTCCGCGCCGGGTTCCTTGAGGAAAGCCTTTGGAAGTTTCAGTACATCCAAATCAGTGCTGATAGGATCCTGTTGAGGGTGTGCAAACATGACCACATCCCCATGCATTTCATTTATGAACGATCTAAGCGCACGGCGTGAAGCGCATGGCGCAGGTGCATTGCATGTGTGTGTGCTGCTGCGCGTCCCTGTGTGTGTAACAAGGATAGTGCATGCACTGCGCACAAGCTTATAGGCGCTGTTAAAATTCAATGAAATGCTGCGCTATTGACTTTGGACCAAGTTTCAGTTGGTCACTGGCTCGATCACTTTCTGCCGCAAGATAACAATATGCCAAGAATTCACCTGAACACACCTCCCTGTAAAACCAGCACACCCATGGGCGTAAAGATAGGCACAGAATGTGCATTTGCTATTGTAACGACGTGGGCATTGGATGGGAAATTAACAACTGCGTTGGTCTTAAACTACCAAAGATGCTTGAGTCGGGGTTTGCGCCACGGTGCCCCGGGAGCAAGATAGGGCTCTTAAAGATACGCAACACAGCTTTGATTGATTTGGTTTGTTTGGTCGGACAGTTCAGCTGGAGACATCCGGTTCCCAGGATGCCGTGAATGTACAGAGAACAGAAAACAGGTACACATTTCACTTTGATACCTCTGTTCTCGCTCTTCAGTAGCAACAAATATGTAATTTGAGTCACAAACTCTCATTAACACCAAGAAAACTGTAGGAGCGGAATTGAGAGGAGGTAAGGGTTGGTCATACAGGCAACACACCATGCGGCGTTAAGTATTGTCATCACAGCCACAAAAAGATGAAAAACAACATGCCGAGGAAGAAGAGAACAGGAGGGATAGAGGCAGTATACACCGCCACAGGGAGTAAATACAACCAAGACCATCAGGGAAGGTGGAGTTAGTACTTTCAGTGCATCGCAGGAGGCGCAGGAAGACAGCCAAGTCCAAATAAACAGGCTTTGTGTAAGTGTATAAATATATCTTTGGATGTGTCATTCCACCAAACAGCTCCCCCATTATTTATTTAGACGTGAAAAGCAATGCTGAGTGAGCAGGAGAACCACAACCAGGAAAACTAACAAGAGGACCCATTCACAAAAATAACAAAACAGAGCAAAGAGTGAGAGGATGTAAGAAGCACGCAGGGGGTGTCTCAGTCATTAATAATGGCGAACGTACCTGAGGATGTCTGCTCTGAGGACTCCACTGCCTCTGCTGTCGGAGCAGCATCGGTCGCAGCGGGCGCCGGGTCGTCAGCTTTCCCTCCTGCTGGTTCACAGGAGCTCTGGTCAGCCTCCAGCACGGCTGGAGACAGAGGAGGGGTGTCTACTTTGTCTTCTGTCAGAGAAAAAGTAGTGTCATCATTAGTGTCTCATCTATTCGATTGATTTCTTACACGTACACTTGATCCACCACTCTGTTCCAGACCGAAATATCTCAACAGCTAGCAGCAGGCGAGATGGATTGCCTTTTAGATTGCCTTGAAGTTTTGTTCAGGCATTCATGGTGCCCAGAGGATGCACCCTACTGACTCTGATGATCCCCTAACTTTTTATCTCGTGGTAACATGAGGTTCTGAGTGAAATATCTGGACAACTAAAAGGATGGATTGTCTTAATATTTGGTACAAACTATAAACTATAATAACTTAAGTGGTCCCTTACCTTTTTCTCTGGTGCTATTATCTGGTTAATTTCTTTCTTTTTAAATATTTTGGTTTAGGACCAAGTACCTGCTAAATACTTGGCACTCCCATCAGCCTCAGGACAGAGCAGGTGTGGTTTTCTACAGCTTTTTACACTGTGAGAGTGAACCAAAACAGTAAAGCAGAAACTAAAGCTCTGTGGTGCTGAGGGGAGCCGTGGTCCAGGTGATAAGTCTCTGTAGGTTCATCACTACGAGAGACACCTTTCACATTGACATATTATTATTTGATACGTTGTCATTATAAAAATGACACAGATGATACCTTAATGTCCGATGCATTTAGTTCAGAGCACCACTCTGCCAAAGTGCAGCCTCACAGAGTCGCTAGAATAGCTTTAGACTCTTAGTCGGGTTTAGTCTGTATTACCTTGTGATGGGGCAGCAGGTGTATCCTGGTCCTTCGACACAACAATCTCGCAGGGGGCGGGGTCAGAAACCTCACAGGAAGCCGGGTCAGAAACCTCACAGGGGGAAGGGTCAGAAACCTCACAGGGGGAAGGGTCAGAAACCTCACAGGGGGCAGGGTCAGAAACCTCACAGGGGGCAGGGGCAGAAACCTCACAGGGGGCGGGGTCAGAAACCTCACAGGGGGCAGGGGCAGAAACCTCACAGGGGGCGGGGTCAGATGGCAGTGCAGTGGGGGAGTCTGTGGGGACGGACTCTGGTTCAGACACTATCACAGTCTGCTGGGCTTTAGTCTTTTCTGAAGGAGAGGAAATATCTATGGCTGGGCATGGGAAGGGGAGGGGTGGGGTGAAGATCGGGAGGGGAAATGATAAAGAAGAGGGGAGAAGGTGAGGAGACAGGGATGGAGAGAGTAAGAGGAAAAGAGAAAGTAAAGATGAGATAAGGTGAAACACAAAGAAAGTCGAGCACAGAACAAACAGAAAGAGACAACTGGGCCGTATCCTACCTGTGTCCTCCTCTTTCTGTGGCTCAGCGGGTTCACCGGAGCCGGTAGCTTGGCTCTCTGTCTCCTCCTCCAGCTCCTGCTCCTTCTTCTGGGGGGGGCTGGCCTCAACGCTGGGGGGTTTCAGTGGGCTCTCGCCTTCCATGCTGCTCCGAGGCGACAGCATCTCCATCTCCTCCCCCCAGTCTGACACAGGCTGGTGGCCGTCCAGCGGGTAGAAAGGGCTGAGGGGCTTGCCCCCCTCTGGTGACTCCTGAACTGCAGATGGTGGGGGGATGTGGATCTTGGGCCTGGGAGGCCGCTGCTCTTTGGGGCTTTGTGCTGACGTCCGTGGGGAACAAGGCGTGGGAGATGTATGTGAGTCGTCTTTGCTCTTGGTTGGTTTCTCTTTCTTCTCATCGCCCCTGGAGTCTTGTTCCGAGTCGCTCCCCTCGTCATCTTCTCCGTCACTGGCGTCCTCCCATTCTTCGTCGTCATCTTCTCCGTTCTTGAACTCCACCTGCAACAAAAAAAAAAAAAAAGGAAGGAGGGGATTACTAGGAAAGTAATTGAAAAGATTTTGCAATTCAAAACTTGCAACAAGTTTTTGGGCAATTGGGGGAAACGAAACAAGCTGCTGATAAGTTGAACTTGAACCCGTTAGCAAACGGCTAGCTATTTAACATTCAGCATTTACTCTCCTCTGTTGAGCTTTTAGGTTTGGTCTCTACTCCTGAGGAAAACATCTGGCTCTGTAGCTGCTAGATGCTCCAGTATGTTCACCTGCTTTGTTGCTGAACAGGTAGAGTACAGTGGGTTTTTAGAACATTTTGCTATAAAAAACTGAGTTGAGGGGAATTGCAGTCAGGTGATAACTCTGCAGGTTCATCACTAGGAGTAGGGATGCAACGACGTAAACCCCGGTAGAAATGTTGACGGTAACGATTACCGTTTTCATTTAAAATATCAGGAAACCCTGTGTTTAATCCTTCCCAGCTTCATCCGAGTCTCCTGAAGGTGCCGCTCAGACAGGAGACAGAAGTGGACAGAATGTAGCAGCTGTTAGCGTACTGTTTTTCTTTATCTATTCTTTACCGTTTTTGGACTTGAATTGATGTGGGTAGCCCAGAACGTAAGTTAAAACTATTCTGTAGCTTGCTAAACTGTCACATTTATTTGGAGAGAGATATAAATTATCACCTTGATAAGATTACTGTTGCTGTGTTTCTTATTGCATCGCTGATAGATGTGCAGAGTGTTGAATATTACTTGAAGTGCAGCCACGTGTTGATATTCAAGTTGTTTGCTAGCAATTTGCAATCGCCAGTAAACAGACTAGCACTGTGGTGCCACATGCTTAGCTATTAAAGGTGTATTCCATGGTTTCCTCCATTATGAATGTGTGTGCTATAATAGATGTGGCTTATTCTCAGTTTGTGTTACATTTATGTTAATTATTACAGAGAAATTAATGCAATTCTTAGTATTGTTTCTTGTTATATGCCGGTGGTTATAACATTTAGTTTTGGTAAATGTTCATAGTTATTAGTATGCATTATTTGCTGATATTTCAGAACCACATCCAACTTCACATGTAACGTCAAATACAACTTCATGTTGGAGTTGTAAATAAGTGTTTCAGCAGCCAGTTTTCAATGGTTTTTACAAGACTTTTGTTTATATTTTGAAATATTAAACACGGTTACACATTTTGAAACTGTTTAAATTTGTGTAGGCCTATCAGTGCTTTCTGAACATATTGAACACACTTTTAAAAATACTGTGATAATACCGAAAACCATGATCATTTTGGTCCATATAACTGTGAGGTCATGTTTTCATACCGTTACATCCCTAACTACGAGCGATTTGTTTCACATAAAAATTTATTATAGCGGTTTAAATGCGTCCATTATCTGCCCTAAAACATTATTTAATGAAATGTACATGCAGTCTATGTGCCCTGGGTGATTGAAGTGCTTGCTTAGTGTTCCACTTTTTCAAGATCTTTCTTTTTAATAAAAAAAGATATATCAAACATGTCCAGTTTAGATGCCGCCTGGGTTTGACTGCAGCGGCCACCACCTCCTGTAAGCTAATGGTGAGGTTGTTTGCATTTTTAATGAAGAAGCCCCTCTACCTTCTGTACTGCAGGAGGTTTGGATTTTCCTTCCTTTTCCTCCTTTTTGGTCTTCTCCTCTCTCTCTGTATTGTCCTCCTCTTCTTTCTCCCCTTCCCAGCGGTTGTCGTGCATGCTGTCAAAGGCATCCAGACATGTCAGAGGTTCAACGCACATCAATGTTAGAAGCCGCACACACAAATAACGCTCAACAAAAGAGCATACGAGTCTCTCATGCGAAGGAAACAAATGGACAGAGGAAGAACATGTATGAATGAAAAGAATGATGAAAAGAGAATATACAGGCAGACGGCAGGATCTCTGCAAATACAGATACCGACACACACTTCTAGTGGTTCATAAGCAGTGTTAAAAGACTTAAAGATTAAAAAGACTTTGTTACTGCACTTAGAATTTTCACATTTTTATCTGTACTTTTTTTATACTTCTAGAAACCTACACTTTTACTCCACTACATTTCATAAATAAAATGTATAACTTTTACTCTGATACTTTCCCCCCAAGCATTTTCGTTAGTCGTTACCACAAAATAAATCAAATGAAGTTTGTTAGACTGCAAAAAAGCAGGATTGGTGAATCATTGTTCATTGCAAGTTAATGCAACGCTCCACTTCAGTTGGTGACGTAATGCTCGTTTGTTGATGTCAGACTTTGAATTTGATGTTTAAAGTGTGGAGACACTGAACATTATGCTCTACTATAAAGGAAACCACAAAACAGTTTTTACTTTTACTTCTAATAAATAAAACCATTTAATATCAGCAAATTACTTTTGATATTTACAAAAGTAAAAGTACTCTCTTTGCAGAATGACACATTTTAGAACAATGGATACAAATTATTGCTGCAAGAATGTGTTCATCTCTTTAATGCTCTTTAAATTTAATGACTATATACTGCTGTCACCTATTAGTGAATTTATATTATGCATTGCTAGAATTATGATAATTTGTAACTAAAGCTTTCAAATAAATGTAAAGGAGTAAAATTGTTGCCTCAGATGTAGTGGAATACAAGTATAGTAGCACTACACTGAAAAACTCAAGAAAAGACCCTCAAAATTGAATAATTGTATTTAGTTACATTCCCCTACTGCCAGATTCACAGTAACAGGTCAACACATTTAGAACTTCATCAATGAATCAATCTTGAAAATAATAATTAGTTGCAATATTAACAGCAGTAGTGTCTTCTATCGAGTTGGTTGTCCAAAGAACATCCTAGCAGTTGTACAGTAGGCTTGTTTAAGCATGAACTGACAATCTAAGGATCATTTTTGCTAGAGAAGCGACTGTGATGGCGTCTGTGTGGATTTACCTGTAGCTCGGTTTCTGTCCTCGGCCCCTACCTCTGCCCCGTTCGCTTCTTTGCCCTGGGGTCCTGCCCTGGGACAAGAAGTCGCCAATGGTCGGAGCTTTAGGAGGCCGCTTACTGTCGTCTGGAAGAAAAATGTGAAGGCGAGTATAAATCAAGTCAGTTGTAATATTTGATATAAAACATTAGGCTGAATCAGTGAGGAGAGGGAGTGGAGGGAGAAAAGAAATGGTGGACGCGTGTGGTCAAATACTCTAGTATTAGTATTCCATATTAATTATGTTCTGTGTTAGGAGTGGCATTCTCTAATAATTCATTTTTTACGATAAGATGGAAATTGATCCAGAGAGAAATTGTTGTGGAGCGGTCGCAGTACAAAGTCAGAAAGAGTGCAAATATATAAATAAAAAACAGAGCCAATTCACTCGCCCACTGCACCCAGGGTTCAGGTTCCGAGTAGGGGCTACTCCTGTTGGATTGAGTTGTATATGGGTGATGGGCTGTTCAAATCAAATATAAACTATAAATAGTGCTAAAATTGAATCAACATGCCAGATATGTTAACATTTGCATTTAGTAAAAACCTAAACAGTCCATTTCTGCTGCTGTGGTCGGAGTGTCGATGTCTTATGTAACAGAATCAACACTGACAGCAGAGTCCATCTGAATTCTGGGACATTTGTTTGTTTGCTAGCTAGTGGGTGATGGATGGCTCTGAATGGGAGGGAAGGAGCGCTTTAGACTGGCTGCCATGATACTGCAAGTGACAGAGAAAATACATCCGTTAAAACAGCTCTGGATTATGATTGGCTCAGCTGCATTTGGAGCTGTTGTAAAATATTTTAGAAAACAAACCTGCGACTCCATGACATCAGTAGCAGAAGAATGCTTATTTATTATTCATAAATGTATGCATTTTTTGTTGCTGTGTTTTGTTATGAAACATTGCCATAAAATATTTTTTTTAAATCAATTAGCTCCAAGGTTTACGGAGATTTTAGAACAGCTAAGGGGCGTTGTAAGACAAAACTACAGCCTTTTGGGGCTTTTACTTTATTCTATTCTCTTTTAGGACAAACATTACAGCTACAAATATACTGAAACTGAGCAAATGTGCTGCGTTCAAGTGAAGGGGTGAAGCATATTAGAGGTTGTAATATCAACATGAAGAGTCCAGTGTACAACATAATTAGGGTATGAGTGAAATAGTCGCTTCTTTCCCTTTTTAGCCGTGGTGAATTATTTTGTTTTACATAAATGTAATAAATCTGGAATGACAAAACAGACCCAAAATAACTTGGAACAAACCCTCTTAAAGTAATATTTTTTATATCAGTCTTAATAGTTGTTACAAAAGGAAAGATCGATCCATCTCTCCCCTGACGATGAAATGAGAAAGATGTTAGTCTGGAAGCGATGTGACAGAGAGGAAATGATTACGAGAGGAAGGTAAAGTAAATAAAAAAATGAGTCAGAGTGAGAGAAACAGAACAGATGAGCAGCTAATCGAGGGACAGAAAAGTACAGAAAGAGTGATGGAAAGAAAACCATAGGAGGTGTGAAGGAACGAAAATGGTCACAGTTAAAGAAAGATGTGAGAGTAGGAGGGAGGGAGGAAGCAAAGAGAGGTCAGAGAGGAGATGCAGAGGGAGGGAGGAGGATAAGAGCACAAAGGGAGGAGAAAGGAGGGGAGGATGGGATACAAAGGTCAGGAAGAGAAGGATACAAGTACAAAAGAAATGAAGGGCTCAGTGAGGAGAAAAGAAAGAAAACTGAGAGGATGAAGAGATTTACCGGAGAAGCTCGGGGCTGTGAAGAGGACACTCAAGTCATTCCAGAAATGGTGAATAAAAACGTATCACACGCACATCACACAGCCAAAGCGAGTGCAGGCTTTAATGTGGGGGCAGGTATAATGGTAGGGAAGTTTGGGGTCCCCTACTGGAGCTGCTGCCCCCGCGACCCGATACCGGATAAGCGGATGAAGATGGAGATGGATGGAGGTATAATGTTATAATCTGTTATTTACTCAGAAAACCAGAGGGAACCGGAAGGTCGCTGGTTCAAGTCCCTGTTCAGACCAAAGTATGGTGGTGGACTGGTAGCTGGAGAGGTGCCGGTTCACCTCCTGGGCACTGCCAAGGTGCTCTTGAGCAAGGCACCGAACCCCCAACTGCTCGGGGCGCCTTTCCATGGGCAGCCCCCCTCACTCTGACATCTCTCCATTAGTGCATGTATAGGACCTGAGCATGTGTGTGTAATTCAGGCCTGTGTGTAATAACAACAGAGTGTAAATTGTAATTTCCCCTTGTGGGATTAATAAAGTAGATATTAAAAAAAGAACACAAAGAAATGAAAGTAACCAGGACGGAACAGCCATTAGAAATATTTATCAGCTTTTTTTTTTTTTTTTTAACCCTTCTCACAGTCCAGATCAGCCTGAAAGATCGGACTGGGATTGTTTTTAACTGAGGATTCGACTTCCTGGCCACAGAAAAGGCAAACATCACTCATGAGGTACAGTACTCAGAGAAAGCCACAGTAGCACTAATGGTGCATGTCCACAGGGGACGGGAGGGATTGCGCTGCTTGACGGGTGTGCCTGTATCCAGACACAGCAGTTGTTAATTTCTCTTTCACAACTAAAGATCAACAAAGACAACATACATGCTACACCCTCCTACAACCGCTGAAACACTTTGCTGCACCTCATTGGACGAACGCTTTCACTCGCGGGCTGTTTCAAACCGGTCCAACCTGGCGGCTCGCCTGGAAACTTTCTTTTATCAATACAAAAAAAAAGGTTCCCCGAAAAGGGTTTCTTAAAAACCATTAGATTAGATTAGATTATACTTTATTTATCCCACAACGGGGAAATTTCCTTATTACAGCAGCAGCATTTTCTTCTATTCCATTTGAGGGAAGATATAAGCTATGCAGCTGCTTAACAATCCTAGACAGCAGCTTAATGCAAATGAGTGGCGGCCAACGCGACCCCCCCCACCCCGAGACTCGCTGCAGCGCTACCAATATGCTGCACGGCTGCTTACGTAGAAATGAATGGGAAGTGTGGAAAAGACGGCCCCTGTGGACAAGAACACTGACTACGTCTACATGTGTACCAATATGCTACTGTTAATCCGAATATGGGATGGATGGATGGATGAATGGATGGATGGATGGATGGATAGATGGATAGATAGATATACAAGTCATATAAATAGCATATTTAGGTTGGATTTTATTTTAGTTTTAGAGGCATTCTTTGGACATGTGTACAGCGCGTTTGGAACATGCTCTGTGTGCTGTACACAAACCAACTGAGATCCAACGGTCGAACGAGTCTACCAACGGTGGAAAAATTCAAGAAAAAAAATCCTATTTTGACAGCTGCATGTAAACAACAATATTAGTTTTTATTAGCCACGTAAACAGCTTAGTAGGAATATTGACTTATCCAAATTTTTTTGTTAAACGTAACCACACATCTTGAGGTTAGTGTGCGTGCAGTCAGAAGTTTTTTTCAGGTGTGTAGAGCCTCAAGGAAAAAAGCAAAACCCTGAGAAGGACTGGACTGTGTTTGAGGTCAAACCTCTACTTTCAAGTTTCAGAGAGCAATATTTAAGACTTTGTACAAGCTTTACAGATTAAACAGCCCTATTAGAAAAGAAAAAACAAAATGGGAATAATATTAAGCCAATGATAAAAGAAAAAAAAGGACTTACTGTACATTAAATTGAAAAAATTTAAGTTTTAGGATTCTGATTTTTACACAGTCACATAAACACAGACTACAATTACATAATATTTATTAATTTAATAAGTTAATATACTATAATTTTTTTTCCAGGAGGCTGAGCTAGGTTAAGGAGTTTGGTTTTGGGGGCAGTTGTTACGCTCCAGAGAGACACAAAAATGGAATAAATTGAAAAAAAACACACACAAACAATGTAATCTCAGTCCCATGCGGTCTAACCTGAGGCCCTGCCCCGAGACTCTGTACGAGAGTTACGCCCCCGGGCTGCAGAGAGGACACACACACACACACACCGTCACACACACACACACCGTCACACACACACACACACACACCGTCACACACACCGTCACACACACCGTCACACACACACACACACACACACACACACACACAAGACACCAAGATGAGAGATGTATTGTGGGGTAACGGCTGAGGTAAAAACTGGAAACTTATCAAAAGTGTTGTTAGACCTCTGAAAGATGAATGAATATGGATCAGAAATGATGAAGAAGATGATGCTTTTTCTCCTGCAGTACAAATGTGTTAATTTTGCCTATTCTAAAATGGTGTATGTATGTGAATATATTCTGCAGACTGTGTATGCTGCATCCTAAACAGTCTTGGAGTTGTGTAGATTTGGTATGACTGAAGCTCCTGTAGATTCAATGAGCCCATTTTTATTCATGTGTGATGATGTTAGTTCACAAAGTGGCCATTTCAATGTTTTGAACCTATTTTTTTTAAAACTTGACCTCACTGTATAATAATAAATAAAACAATAATAAAACTGTTCCTCGAGGATAAATCACATCCTCATGAAACTTTGAGAATAGCTTTCATATCCAAGCAAAAATTCGTTATGTAGCTGAAATAATGCTTATCAAAATCGATATTGATTCGAAAATCTAATCCAGCAGTCAGTGGTGATGCGTAACCCTGCTCTAAAACATGAAATGTTATTTCACTCTGGTGGACAAACTATGCAACACCATCACTAACAGGGACGTTTATATATATATATATATATATATATATATATATATATATATATATATATATATATATATATATATATATATATATATATATATATATATATATATATATATATATATATTCATTTTTTAATCGACCATTATAAATGCAGATACAGGTAGATCGGAAAATGCCTAATATTGGCCGATATATCAATCAGGCTCTAGTCAAAACTATGATTGAATATTTTATGATTGGATGTGATGATTGATGTGGAAAGATGTGACTTGAATTAAGAACTTAATAAAAAAACTTCCCCAAAGAAACACCTTAGTTTTTCATTTTAATTATCTTTTATATTTTAATTGTTCCAGACTGACGTATTGTTTAATTAAAATCTCTAGTTGTACGTGTTTACATTTACATTACAAGCACCAAGCAAACAGTAGAAGGAAAGAGCAGCATTAAAGATGCAAAGCCACTTGAAGGACTTGGACTTGTGTCCTGGGATTACCACAGACCCGCAGTCAATTATTTTATCATCCGGATGACTGACTGAAATTACCAACACGCATGAGCAGAGCAAAGCCATGATAAAGCTGCTTACACTGTAAAGAGACTGAATGTGTTTAACTGGCGTCAAGGTTAAATGTCAATTCACACAAGGACAGGGCTCTAAAAATTAAACTTGTGTGAGATACAAAGTAAAAACTCAAACTCCACGCTAACATTGCTTGTGTTTTACATCCATAAACTTCAGATCAGTTTAAAAGCAGTTTCAGAGTACTAGAGTAGCAGTTTCAGAGTACTAGAGTAGCAGTTTCAGAGTAAAATTAAAGCACTTTGAAGGTACCTCAACCAAAAAAATCTTACAAAAATATAAATGCAACTGTGAATTATTACATTTACAGAAATTCTTCGATAGCTGCTGGAATGAACCTTCTGTTTTAATCATGATTATTTAATGCTGGGGTCGGGTTAGTCTGATGTGAGAGGACAGGAGATGAACAAATGACGACAAGTTTGTTTCATTGTTCTAAATATTAAAATATTTGAGTGATTGATGAAATACCTGATTATGTTATATGAAAGCTCTGCGATATATAGACATTTATTTATGGCTGGTTTCTAATGGTCGTGGCTGTTTATCCACTAGCTGTTTTCAATGAAAGAGACTCAGTTGGCACCCATATAGGCAAGCTGGGGTCCTCCTGGACGCTCCTCTCAGATCAGCATCACCGCGACTTAACAAGGTTGATTGGGACTTCGGGGAAATACAGCAATCATTTACATAACGAGCTTAATCAACTCTCATTTACATAACGGCCCTAATTAGCTGGCTGTTGTGTCCTGTGATGTGTTTTTACAATGTGTGTCTATGTGACGACGTGTTGGAGCGACATTGTGTCAGATGAGCAGAGACGTGGGATGGAGGTTGCCAGCTGTTGTGTAACCACAGCAAAAGGACGTGTGTGTGTGTGTGTGTGTGTGTGTGTGTGTGTGGACTTGCCTCTCCTGCTTCCTTGCTCGGGTGTGATGCCCTCTGAGGCCACATATGGGTCCTCCTTGAACCTGTGAAAGAAGCTGCAGGGTTAGAAAGACGCGCACACACACATGCATGCATGCACGCACACACATCCTTCATGTCGGGCCTGTCAGTTGAAATAAAGAGGATGACAAACACTGTCTACCATGTGGAGGAAGAATTCAGGTCCTTTACTTAAGTAAAATTACTAATATTACACAAATGATTATTTTCATTATGGATTAATCTGCTGATAGTATCAGTTGTTTGGGTTGTAGAAATCATTCATCACAATACCCGTAACCCTGAGCAACACCTTTGTTGTTACAACTGTAACAATTGTTAGTTGCAGATCTGGATAAAAAAAAAAAAAAATGTCTTTAAAAACACAGGCACTATGGGATGAGACACCAAAAAAATCATTAAACAGGCTTCTGCTTGACGCTCCTCCTCAGGCAAAAAATCTATCACAGAAATAAATTCAAATTGAAGATGCAATGTGATCTTTCTCACATGTTCTCTGTCTTCTGTGCGTCCCACTCTCGTCTCCACTGGCCTGTGGCATTACGATGGCGTGCTAGTCGCTCCTCGTCAATCTGCTCACGCTCCTTCTTCCAGCGCAGGTACTCTGCTCTCTCCCGGCCGGTCATTGACATGGTCATGTCCATAGAGCCTTCGGTCCGGGCCTTCGACTCTACAGAGACAGGAGGGGTCACAAAGTTCAAAAATTAACAATTCTAGAGGAGAACGCTTAAGAATGGTTAAATGCTTGGTTGTTAAACGCTTTCCGGGCATAGGACCTCTTTAAAGAACGGCACTACTCACAGTCCACTTTTTCCAGTTCAGCTCCTGTCTTCACGTTATCAAAGTCCAGTCCTCCCCAGTTTCGTACATGTCTCCTGCTGCCCTCCTTGCGGTCTATGTCTGGCGTTGGGCCTGAACGTCTCGGGTCGTCCAGGAAGTTTCGGATCGGCTTGTCTCCATCTGGCTAAGGAGAGGAATTGTAAATGTAAAGCTCAGTCACAATTAAATAGCTTCTGGTTGGTTTTGAACGAAATCCAAACCACCAAAAAATGTGCTAAAACACTAGAATAATAATTTTTAAAAACAGGGACTCTCGTACCCGCTGTCCTCTCTCATACTCCGCTATTTTCTCCATTTCTTCATTCATCTTCTCAATGTTCTGACGTCTCTTCTCCTCCCACTCCTGTCCAAAAATAACAACAACACAAGCTGCATCATTAATGATCGTACCAGTCAGGTACCGGTACCTGAAATTTGGTTCGGTACCAAACGGTACCTCCCCCCCCAAACCCATTTATCCTATTCACTTAGGACATTGTTATTTATTTAGAATATTTCACACTCCCTCTCTCCTCCCAAACCCGTACCTACAACCAAGTAAATTGAATAATAATTAATTTCTTACTCACTGCAACTTTTATTCTTCTATTTGTATAATTAATCTATTTTAGCCTGTTTTATTTTCATCATGACCATTTTTAACCGCTCTTGTTTCATGTAAAGCACTTTGAATGGCCTTGTTGCTGAAAGGTGCTGTAGAAATAAAGTTGCCTTGCTTTACAACCTCAGCCTATCAGTCAGTCACTAGGGCATCGAAACCACCGTTGTGCCTGCTTGTCTCAGAGGAAGCGTAACGTCATCATTGATATCCTATAACAGTGAATGGTGTCTGCGTGAAGTTTTGAAAAACTGTAACCATACTTGAAACCACTTGATCGGCATTGGCGTGACTCACTGTGGCTTTCTGTCAATGTGCAGAGAGGAGATATAAGCGTGCGCTTACACGCTCTCAAGTACCGTTTGATTTAAAGTGAATTAGTCCTTGGTAGTGCCGACATAATTCATTCGGTACCCAACCCTACGGACAACCCTGCTTTTTTTTTTTTTTTCCTCCTTGTCCCGTGTTGACGCTCCTGCTGCATCGCAAGCCTGGCTACATCAAAATGAATAAGGGCCGGCTTTTTTCATGCAGGACTATTGTTGGTTTAAACCAGGCCTTAATCATAACCCACCACTGTCTCTACACTACCAGGTGTATCAGAAGATGTGCATACAAATTCTAAGGCTGAATCCCATTTCTTTATCTTACCCCTACCCCTTACCCCTCGTTTTTGCGCGTTCACGCGGGACCTGGTGCTGTCCCATTCCTTTTTGTGACCGAGGGGTAGGGGTAAGATCAAGGGCTGTATAACCCTTGAAAGCAAGTGAGGACGCAAGCTCACTTGTAAACACACAAGCAACAATGGCTGCCGCATTGACCAGAGAGACACATAAATATAAGTATTTTCGGCTTAAATAATTGATTTAAAAGTTACGACAGTCTTGTTTTGTAGTCTATGCCGTCCTCTACATATGTACTTGCAACCATGTTCCTATTTGCACAACAGTCCCGCATTTCTCTGCCGTGAATGGACTGTATACATCACATAGACTGTATATATTAATATTAACGGTCTATGATACATCGCTACGTGCTTTACATTTACCGCCCTGTATCACACAGGGATTAGGAGGACACAGCAGCTGATCCACCTTGGGGCTGAAAACGAGAATATCAGAACAGCTGTAGTTCATTTGTTTGTTTGTGGTCTTGTGTTTTTTTTTTTTAGTTTTATACATTTGAATGCCTTTTTATGTGTGTGACATGTAAGTTATGGTTCTAATAGTTGATAATGGTTTTGTAATATAATATATTTAATGTAATGTTTTTGCCTGTTATGTTTAATTTATTGGGCAATAAAGACAGAATTTTGTTAACAAAATGTTTTTCTGAACATCAATGACATTCAAAACGGTGATAACTGAAACAGATATACAACACACCGTGTGTGTGTGTGTGTGTGTGTGTGTGTACACATATGTATTTCAAATAGACCTGAGTATTACACAGATAACATCTGCCTCTGCATCACCAAAGTGAACATAAAATATCTATAAAATATATAAATGCATATGACACTGTTGTCTAAACCCACACAATCAACAGAGACGCCATCTTGGAAGTTTGTGATCAATACTGTATGGTGATGTCACCAAGTGGTGTCCCATTTCACCCCTACCCCTTGCCCCTTGGTTTCTAGGGCCAAGGGGTAGGGGTACGTGGTAGGGGTAAGATGGAGAAATGGGATTCAGCCTAATTCACTCATTCAATTTTACTGTGACTTCATATCAATAACATTTAGTAGATTAGTAAAGTAGTCAAGCCGCACTCACCTTGGATTTCCTGTCCATGCCACCTGGTGTCCCTCCTCCTTCTCCTTCTCCTCCTCCTCCTCTCCCACCTCCTTCTCCTCCTCCTCTCCCTTCTCCTCCTCCTCCTCCTCTTGCTTCGCCTCCACCTCTTCCTCTCCTTCCTCCTCTGCGTCCATGTGGTACTGACTCCCCTGGTTCTCCATCTCTGGGTGTCCTGGGTTCCCATTCTCTTCTTTCATGGCGGCTTCCTCCTCCTCTCTGACTTCCCCGACTCATTCGTCCCGACCCCGTCCTCCTTGAGGGGCTATGGCCGTCGCTGGGCCCTCTGTGACCGTCATTTGACTCTCTTTGGTGGCCATCATTTGGCTGTCCTCGATGGTCATCGTTTGGCCCTCCTCGGTGGCCGTCGCTGGGCCCTCGGGGGCCGTGATTTGGCCCTCCTCGGTGGCCGTCGTTTGGCCCTCCTCGGTGGCCGTCGTTTGGCCCTCCTCGGTGGCCGTCGTTTGGCCCTCCTCGGTGGCCGTCGTTTGGCCCTCCTCGGTGGCCGTCGTTTGGCCCTCCTCGGTGGCCGTCGCTCTCCTCTGATGTCTTCCGGCCGCGAGGCGCTCTGGATTTCCAGTCACTCACAACTCTCTTGTCCTGCAGGAAACACACAGTACTTACAGTGTGAACAGAAGGTTTATGTCGTAGTCACAGAGTACAATGTTAATAATTTCAGTCAGCATGTGGGGCAGGAGGTCTTTACATGATGGCCAGGATTTTATATTAATTAAAATCCTGGCCATTATTTTATATAAATACATGTATATTTTCCTATCTACCTATAAATTGCAGGAAAGTCTGTGTGTGTTTGATTTGCCCAAATCTCTCGAACTGTTAGTCAGATGGATTTCAAACTTGACAGGTGTCTTGCTACGGGCACGAGTAAGTGCAGTGCCAAGATTGACGTAGTTTGGATTAGAAATGAAAACATTATCATTAAATATACAGTATATCGATAAAAGAAGAAAACATAGGCTTTTGCCACTGGTAACTTAAATTTGTTAACGATCCGACACAACACACAACACCGTCTCCCTCCCTCTCTCTGCATGCATGTGTGTCTTAGGCCAGGGAATTTAGCAGGTAAAACAAGTATTCCTGTATTCATTATTCAGCTTTATGCACTAGTTATTTACAGCAGCCTATTTTCATCATAATGTATGAAATGACAATGTGAAAGGTGACAGATAATTTTGAAGAATCTGAAGCTCCTCTTTACAGAGCTTGCTCATGGTTTAAAACAACTGTTCTGGTTTCCTCTCATGCCACTGTACGCTACCTAAAAAAATCTCAGTTGACTGAGGGGTCACCGGCTGATGATTTGAATATTCATCTTTCAGTGGTTAGCCCTACCACTGGTTAGCAGTGGGGAATGTAGTCTAATACTCACAGCAACTTTAAACTATGTAGTGTGTGGCTTTTGTTTGATATTCAGTGTTGGCAAATGGCTTTTATTGAGTTTCCTCTTAGCGAAAAAATAGACACGGAAAGGCGTAGCGCCATTTTTTCGTCAACCTTATTCCACACAACAGTCACAATGTTACTTTCAGCTATCCGCACATGCTCCAGGAAAGTGAAAAAAGCAAGTTTGGTATATTCAGCAATCATGTAGCTAACGTTGGAAGCAGGAAAATAGTTCTCCCAAAAGCCTATGTGTGCTTCTTTTACCGATATACTGTATATTTAACGATATCTTTTGCATTTCTAATCCAAACAATGTCAAAACTGCCACTGCACTTACTTAATTGCATACTTATCAAACATAAAGAGTGATGATGAACAGATTACAGCTTGGTTTGTGTACTTTATGTATACATGTTCCTACAACTTTGCATTTTAAGTCTACGAATATGTTGTTAATATTTGCCTTGTTGAATATCACTTTGACTGTTGCTTTAACAGAATTCTCCTGCAGTTTCTTTTTGCATGATCCTGATGATGTCGCCTATAATTAATAACTCTGCCCTTCTCAGATTAATGTGCTTGTGTATATTATTAATATTTATCTAACACACAACTGCCAGCCTTCATATGTAACACGAGAGTGGGCACAAGAAGCGGGCAGAGGACTGACGCAGGGCATGATGGGTAGAGCGACCGGCGTGTGGTTGGTAAACAGATAAACAGAGTAATGAGAATCTGTCAGTTGCGTCTTCTGTCTGCAGGATCATCACAAACCAGATAAAGAGGTTATCTTTTCTACAGCCAGGAAAACAACACCCAATGATGGAAAGATGCATCACAGCACTCGTAGAACGGATATTCACTTAGGGCTGGGCCATATGGAACAAAAATCATAGCTCTATTTATAGGCAGAAGGAAACACTATATATATATATATATATATATATATATATATATATATATATATATATATATATATATATATATATATATATATATATATATATATATATATATATATATATATATATATATATATATATATATATTGTATTTCCTAAGTGAGCTAAATGTTCAGTTGTAAGTCAAAGCCACATAGACACACACAGATGTCACAAGCACTTTTATTAAAACAGACTGTGATCAAATGCAAAGTCAGGGGTGTCTTCCCTGTTTGGAAATATACAGCTGCAAAACATTTACCTAACTAAATTAATTTAAATACCCTACAATAAATAAAAATAACTGAGAATGTTCCTTCAGTTGTTTTTCACTTTTTCAAGCACTGGCTGATAGGGCTGGGGCAGTATGGATTTTTTTTTCTTACCACGGTTAAAAAGCAAGAAATTCTGGCGGTAGTGCGGTATACCGCAACCCCTTACAAGAGTGGCGTAAGCTAGAGCGAGAATGGCAGGGTGCCTTAAGTGAGTGACAGTCAGTCAGTGCCCGCGTAATGGCGCAAGGAGAGCAAGCGGTAACGGAGAGTAGCATATGAGGAAAAAGAGGTAGCAAAATTTATGTAAAAATGAGTTAAAAGTGAACAATAAAACCACAACCTTGAGCTTCTCAAGACAAAGTGGCTTTATCTGTTGTCAATACAGCCAGTAAAGTGAATGGCATTACCCCCAAAAACCATCGGCTTAAACCTTACAAAATATATTGCAGCCATAAACTGTATTAAAAGATTGCACCCCAGTGTTTCCATTTCAGCTCAATGTGAGTCTCTTTACTGTGTTTTGCTGTAATTTACAGCCACTCTGCTTTCTCTCCTCCCGTTGATCTAGTCCACAGACAGTTCAGAAAACTCTATTGTCACTAAAGTAAAAAATATAAAACTTTGCCAATAATGCTGAGGGCAGACGCTTTGCAGCAAAGCGGTCTTAGCAGCTGAGCAGGCAGAGAGGGCGACTCGGCAGTCCGCTAACTTGTTGCTCTCTCTAATATAACCAACATCGGGCAATTCTTATTGTTGGAGGCCGTTGTGCAGCAGAAGAGTGGCGGCGGGGTTACGCAGTGTGTGAGAGAGACGCACAGGCACGGCTTTACAGAGGAAATGGGTCACGTACCGCCACATCTAACTATATGGATATAAACAGAACTGTATCATCCTATATACATCATGTCTTACCCCCGACAGCTTCGAAACGTCGACTATGACACTGAAGTTTTCCTTCTCTGTCTTCCTCCTGTCCGTCTCTGGCTCATGGGAGCGGGGTTTCCGAGGTGTTGTCACGGCAATGCCCTCTTGCTCTGCCTTCTTCTTGTCTTCCTCTATTTCCTGTTGAGATCCGTGGGACAGTATGAGTGAGATGAGACAACAGCCGTGTCGCTAAATCTAAACTCCGGACTAATTCTGAACAGGTATATCAAGCAGTGTGTTCAAACTAGGGTTGCAACATTTTGGAAATGTTCAAGGGGGAAATATAGAGGTTATCTCCTCAGGCTGTATTTAACAAGCAGATAGAGAGATAGAAACAACCCTTCTACTATCATAAGCAGATAGTAATTGTAAATCCTTCTACTAAAAACAAAAAAAGTTAGTGAGTTGAAAAAAAGTGAGTTGAATTTAAACTAAAACTCATAGAAAAAGGACATGAAAACCTTCCCTATGACCCCCACTAGGAAATAAAAAATAATTATTACACATTAGTTTTTCAAAATCCATGACTTGATTAGATCTTTGGTTTAAAGGTCACAATTTGATTAATTTTTTTCGATTTAAAGGGGAGATATTATGCTTTTTTGTATTTTCTGTCAAATCTACAATGTTATGTCGGCTTTTCAAATAACGAGGTAAACGTATTTTAGAGAAACATTAAGCTAAAATGTTAAGATTTCCAACTGTAACGCTCCGGTTTCAACTGTTTTTTCTACTGTAGGCTGTTATGCAAATCTAATCCATAAACAAGCAGCCCTACACAATGAAGTTACATTTGCGTGTTTGTGTACAGTAAAGGTACTCCGTACCTGATACCTCTTGACCAAAGCTTCATTCTTCTTTCTCAGAGCTTCAATTCGTTTGTCTAACTCTGCATCCTTCTCCTCCTTGGTCTTAAGATCCACCGCTGAAGACTGGCACAGAGAGGAGGAGGAGGAGAAGGAGAGTTAGGAGAGCAAAGAAATGTTTAGGAGGACAATCTGTCCTTAATGAAGTACTAGGAAAATATAGACAATAATGTTGTGTTTACAGTTTTTAATTTCTCTCTCTCGCTCACCATAGCTGCTTGTGACTTGTCTTCATACACAGGTGGCTGGCTGTTTGTTCCTCCTGTGGTGATGAAGATGAAGAGGATGCTGCAGTGCAAACCAGTCAAGGATTAGTCTATTAGTTACTTGCATTTTTTTTAAAGTCTACCCTCCACTTGAATGTTTTGAGCTTTACTTTGCAGAGTTTGACACAAAAGTTGTTTTTTTGACTTACATCTGCTGATGGGGGAAGGTTTATCTGAGCTTGTTTTCACAGTTTGAGCTGTTGAACTCAGAAAAGAGGTACAGGGTTCCTCTGTGCAAATATAACAGTTATAAGCACTCATTAGTTCCTCTCGCAGTTAAGCTCATTAATGAGCAGCAATGAACATATGACTATGAATGTATGTATGGATATGAATGGAGGAATGAATGCATGTATGTGAATGCATGTACGCGTATGGAAGTAGGATAGAGTGGTTGTAAGGCATGTATAGGTGAACAGAAGAATGTAGGGAGGATGGCTTTAATCTTATTTCAGAACAGGAAATGGTCAATTTGTAATCTGCAATTTGCACAGCTCTCTGAGTAACCCATACGTGTTTACTGTACATTTCTCTTTTAATTGTTTTAACCCTGTGCTTGTTGTTGTGTCTGTTGTAACTCTTGCAGCAATGTTACTCAGTATCCAAAACAACTTTCTCCTTAAAGAGACTAATAAAGATACTTTGAGCTCACCTTATATTTGCATTAAACTGGGTAACATAACAATTATGTGTGTTGTGGAAACTTGAAGACTACACAGAGAATTAACTATTCAGTGAAATAGGAAAGGAAGGTTACAGCTAATCACAAATTAGGTTTCTGTCAGAGGTAGGTAGGTGTGTGTGTGTGTGTGTGTGTGTGTGTTACAAGAACCCAAATGAATAAATCCTTCTGTAAGCGTATTAGAGCCGCAGCCAGAATATAAGTTACCTGAGTCACAGAACAAGCAGCCATGACGCACAGACTTGCCCGGGACATTAAACCATTACTGTACTTCCAAAAAATAATTATATTGCTCTATTTTGTTTTGTTTTTTTTACTCTGTTGGGAAGTAATGTAAGCACACTGAGCCATGTCTGCTCCGATACAAAGCGCCGAACCGCCACGGTGAAAACACACCACCCCGCCAACACCACCGACACACACACAAAAACAGAGAAATAGACATTTAGAGGCGTTTAAGCGATATTTTGTAAATATTACCTGTATAAGGGGAGTTGTAACGACAGTAAAGAGCAATGTTTGGACTCGTTACTCTCTTCCAATTCCTGCGCCTGTCCTCATCGTTGTATTCGACTTCCTGTTAGCTGCTTCTTCGTCTTGTAGTGTTATGGTGGGTTGCTAAATCGGTGCCTACCGCCACCTTGTGTACGGGAGGCGTCTGTTGTAAACCAAAGATAGACAGTAAACGTCATAGACAGTATAAAGGTAAGGTAAACAGGTGCCCCTCGAAGGTCTCATATTACCCCTGTCTTGTTGGACCTCCACTGGCTCCCTGTAAAATTCAGGATTGATTTTAAGATTTTAGTGCTGACTTTCAGAGCCTTAAACGGTCAGGCCCCCCATTACATCCTGGACCTTTTGAAGCCGTATTCCCCTGACCGCACTCTTCGGTCTTCTGGCCAGAACCTACTTGCAGTCCCTAAGACCCGTTATAAGACCCGAGGGGACATGTCATTTCAGTCTGTTGCTCCCAGACTGTGGAACGCCCTGCCCCTGTCCTTGCGTCTTGCAGACACTGTCGTCTCTTTTAAAAATGATTTGAAAACTTGTCTGTTTAAGAAGGCTTTTGGTTGATGGGTTTTTGCTAGTGTCATTTTAATTTTATATATTTATATACATTTTATATTGCTTGTTTTTATTTACTCTTTTGTACAGCACTTTGTGATTTTTATCTGAGAAAAGCGCTTTATAAATAAACTTTACTTACTTACTTACTTACTAAACCATAGACTGCATGTGAGGTATTATTATACAGTCTATGAGGTAAACACTAAACATTAACTTCTTCTTCTTCCTCTTTTATTAATGGCGGACTACCAACCAATTTTTATGGGATATGCCGCCACCTACTACTACTGCTATCTGAGTATGCAACAACATTGACCAAACGTCTTCTTTTGCCTGGACATGTCCATTTTTAACATACTGTCCGGGGCGTCCATGGGAGTTATAAATTCATGAAAATGTCATGGAACCACTAAGCGTGTACTTAATTAAACTGACTGGCGCTTTGCACACAATACTATGGTACTTTGTTGAGTGACGTAATTCGGAGAGGCTACCTCGCAGGCGGCTCTGCGCGCACATACAGGAGCAGATCAGACAGGGAGCACATACAGGGAGCAGATCAGACAGGGAGCACATACAGGGAGCAGATCAGACAGGGAGCACATACAGGGAGGAGATCAGACAGGGAGCACATACAGGGAGGAGATCAGACAGGGAGCACATACAGGGAGCAGATCAGACAGGGAGCACATACAGGGAGCAGATCAGACAGGGAACACATACAGGGAGCAGATCAGACAGGGAGAACATACAGGGAGGAGATCAGACAGGGAGCACATACAGGGAGCAGATCAGACAGGGAACACATACAGGGAGCAGATCAGACAGGGAGCACATACAGGGAGCAGATCAGACAGGGAGCACATACAGGGAGGAGATCAGACAGGGAGCACATACAGGGAGCAGATCAGACAGGGAGCACATACAGGGAGGAGATCAGACAGGGAGCACATACAGGGAGGAGATCAGACCGTGAGCACATATAGAGAGCAGATCAGACAGCGGAGCAGCATTGAAAACAAAATGCTGAAGTGTAAGTGCAGCTTCACAGTTGAATTGCAAAAAAAAATGTCCACATACCGTCCCGGTCAGGACAAGTGGGAGGCGGAGTGCACCGTATGCAAAGCTATCACATATGTTTCAGTGTCTAATAAACGTGCTGGAGATCTCAAAGCTCACATGGACACCGAAAAACCTGATCTTTTCCAAAACTCTTTTTATTAGCATTTTTTCAAAAACAACAATTTTCAGTGCAATCGTGATCTGTGTATAGGACAAAAGTAAGGTTAGAATATATACACACATATATATATATATAAACACATACACACACATACTGCATCTACTGTATACATACACACACAA
Organism: Percina caprodes; assembly: GCA_013375575.1. Lineage (NCBI taxonomy): Eukaryota > Metazoa > Chordata > Actinopteri > Perciformes > Percidae > Percina > Percina caprodes. Next base: position 2,191,423 of record JABXJD010000077.1, on the reverse strand, counting down.
AAATATATTAAAAAAGTAAATTACACGCATATATTCACTGCACTTATGGAAAACCGTTACATAAAACAGATGCATACAACACAGAACATGGTCTTCATCGTTTCTTATAACTGAAATGATTATACTAGTACCACAGTCCACTCAAGTGTTAGAGAGTTAGAACAAGGGCAGTCATCTTCACTGAGGTATGCTGTGGAATTGCACTGTTTCTATGTAGTTAAAAAAAGGCTGCCAGATTTGAGAGAATTTAGCTGAGGAGCCACGTAACGTATATTTGATTTTTTCTAGCCTACTAAAATGGAGAGCATCTCTGATCCAGGACTCAAATGAGGGAGGAGAAGGAGACTTCCAGCGAAGTAGGATCAATCGTCTAGCCAGTAACATTAGGAAGGCTACAAAGTCTGCATTCATCTTTGGCAGGGTCACTGTGGTTGGCATGACTCCAAAGAGGGCTGTCAATACATTTGGGTCCAAGGTTATACCGAGAACCCCTGAAAGTGCCCCAAAGATATTTGACCAGTAGCTCTGGAGAGACAGGCATGACCAAAACATATGAATAAGAGAGGCTGGAGCTATTTTGCATCTTTCACAAGCAGGATCAATGTTGGGATATATTTTAGAAAGCCGGAGTTTCGTCCAATAAGCGCGATGTATTAATTTACACTGGATCAGGCCATGTTTGGCACACAGGGATGAAGAGTGTACTCTAAGAAGAATATTTTCCCAGAGGCCCTGGTTGAGTTCTTCACCTATGTCCTCTTCCCATTGTGTTTTGATAACTGAAAGTTGGCCACTTCTGAGAGAAAGGATTTTATCATAACCATACGAGATGGCACCTTTTGATATCGGTGGTGGCAATAGCAACATATCAATAGCTGGGGTTGCTGGATGGGAGGGGAAAAGGGAGCTAAGACTCTTTACAAAGCTACGGATTTGTAAATATCTGAAAAAGTGACTCTTGGGAATTTCGTATTTAGCCATAATCAGTGTCTAATAAACGTGCTGGAGATCTCAAAGCTCACATGGACACCGAAAAACCTGATCTTATTACATTGAAAAGGTTTTAAGAGATGTTGAGTTGAAGCTGGATTTTGAAGCTGACACAGAAGAGGTCCTATTCAAAACATTATTTCACATTTATTTATTTGAAAAGAGAGCTATTATTTTGTTACAGGTTGTTACATATTTTATTTTATTACATAGGTTATTTTTGTACCATTGAGGAATAATAAAGCATGTTCACTGACCTCTGAGAAGCCTGTCTGAATTTGTGTTTCGAGGCCAGGCCGAGTGTCCTCTTTTTTGGAAATCAAAATGTGGTCCTATGTTAAATTCACATTGTAATGGATTGAGAAAAAATATTTAAAAAAAAAAAGAAAGCAAAATCTACTCATGTTCTATTTATTAATTTTGTTTCATGTAATAAACATAAACTCATCACTCCATCACCCTTGAAGAGGAAACACATGTTCCAAGAATTTAAATAGATACTTTTCTAGTTAAGATAAGAACTATAGGCCTACCTCTCTTTCCAGTTCCACCTAAGGCTAAATAGGTTTTTGGGATGGTATTCCATACTTGTTGACTAATATTGATCATAGTATACCTAATATATAACCATAAACACTTTGGACTCCAACTGGAGGAAGAGAAAACACAATTTGGGAATAACAATTTAATTATCTTGAGATATATATATATATATGCAATTTCTCCAGATTACCTCAACAAATTAACAGCTAGAATGCCAAAGGTCTGCAATGCTGTAATTGCTGCAAATGGAGGATTCTTTGACGAAAGCAAAGTTTGATGTAAAAAAAATCTTATTTCAAATACAAATCATTATTTCTAACCTTGTCAATGTCTTGACTCTATTTTCTATTCATTTCACAACGTATGGTGGTGAATAAGTGTGACTTTTCAGGAAAACACAAAATTGTTTGGGTGACCCCAAACTTTTGAACGGTAGTGTATATACAGAACCGCTCCTCTCCTGGTCCTTTGGTTCTCAGCGACTACAGCAACACAGATCATCAGCAGCAGAACACCGAGCACAGCACATCTTACTTATAAGAGGGTGGAGTTAATCCCAAAGGGCTCTCTGTACACTAGAGTTCTGCTTGTTGACACACACTGATCATCTTGGTCAATTAACTACACACCAGCACTCCCCTGCGTCTTCCAGTGAGACATTAGAGATAAACAGCTTCCCATTAGACCAGCTAACTGTATCTGAAAGATTCTTCCTTCTGTTGGATTTGAGTTGATGAACCAAAGGCCCCACTTACCCTCTCTCCAATCTCTGCATCTAAGGGTGACTTCTTTTCTTTCTGAGATGAGCTCTACAGCAGATGGGCCAAATTTGGGGCACACCACCAGCCAAACCTACCCACAAATCTTAAATGACTTTACAGGCATGCCCACTTTATGACAATCACATGCTGTTTTTTTCTTTGCAACTATCATGCTTTTCACAAATAGTTTACAGATTTTTAGGCATTCTATTTTTAAATTGCTGGGGGAAAGCAAATTTCCCAGAGGCCCCCTAGGTTTGAGCTGAGCCCCGAATGTTAACAACATCTGACTCCGCCCGTGGCTCAGAACAGAGACATCTTCCTTTGCTATGTACACGCATTAAATACATCATGCAATAATTGCCATAGATATCTTCTTCCTCTATCACTTGTTCTGTAATTGTTTGCCATTGCACTAGGCTACTATCTGTGTGCCTTCTCTTATATCTTGTATCTTGTTTTCTACCAGTTTTTGTATCTGATGTTTGCACCTTATGTTTACTCGTGGATTCGTTTAATGACTGTTTTGGTGTACGTTTTGGTGAAAAACGACATGCACATGTGATTCTTAAACCATCCACCAGAGAGCACTAGTAGCCAGCAGAATAATTTGACAACCCAGCAGTTATATCAAACAAAAATGTGCATATTTATAGGTTAAAAACAGGCAATTGTGAAAGAAGTAGAATACTCTGTTACAAGTAAAGGTCCTGCATTCACAGTGTATCAAAAGTAAAAAGGACTCATTCCGCAGTGACACATTTTAAAATATTTTTATTTTATATTATTGAATTCTTATTATCAATGAGAGCAACTTTTACTTATACTTTTGCTTGGCCTACTGGTTACAACATTCATGTTTATTATTATTATTATTATTATTATTATTATTATTATTATTAATCTTAATCTGCAAAGTAGTTATCGAAAGTCATCAAATATAGTGGAGTAAAGTACAGTAAAATACAAAATACAATATTTAGACGTAGTGGAGTAGAAGTATGAAAAAGCAGAAAATGTAAAAACTCAAGTTGAGAACAAGCACCTACAATACAATACTTGAGTGAATGTATTTATTATATTTCATCACTTTTGACCTTTTTGTAGATAAACCATAACAGACAAACATATTTGTATATTTTTTAAATATGTCTGTTACTTTAAATACAGTACAAGGTCTGAATATACAAATATGTGTGTTTCTTATGGTTTATCCACTAAATGGGTCTTGTGTTCCTACCCTCTGATACGACCAACAGGATTGTTTCAGTCATTTTCGCTCTGCAAGCCATATTATTCGTCATTGTGGTTTCAAACAGCTTCAACACTTGGTTGACAGTTAATTTGTTGCATTTGAGACGCGGACATACCATCGACACAACTTAGTGGGGAAACGTCACGACAAAATAGAAACACAATGCTCCTCCTGGGTAAAAGTCTTGTTTGTCTCATACTTTGTCATCTTACTTCATGCTTTGCTCAGGTTATAATTACTACCGCCACTAGTAGGCGCTACCAAGAGAAACGTGAATATAGGTCGTAATTGCTGCTTGAACAAATAACCTACGGGGCCGTTTTTCTATGGAGGACAGTGTTGTCATGGCTTACAGGCAACAGTCCAAAGCTTCATGAACAATTTGTTTGATTTGTTAACCCAACTAGATGGCGCTCTTGGAAAAATTCAGTGCTTTAAACCCTTTGTTGAACGGAGAATGTCATCTATTAGACTATAATAAAGAAAATACTTCATGGAGCTGGATTTGGACATCACCGGTCACTTCTGACACCTGTGTTTCTCCTACTGGACAAGGCAAACCGCTGTGAAAAAGGCCAATTAAAAAAGGATAAAGCAAAAACTACTGCCAACTACACAGCCATTGGTTAGCTTTAAGCAAGCATTTTAGTGTGGTTTTAAAGTTGTGGCTTTTAAAGAGAAAACTGACTGCCCAAATACTGTGCAACTAAAGGGCACAGCACAATATGGAAGATACTCTTGAAGATTTCATTGTTAATACCTAAAATTTCATTTTGAATCCAGGACTTGCACTTTATCCACATAAAATGAAAAAATGAGCTTTTTGCGTGATCACTGACAGAGGTAGAGAACAGAGCCAGGGCAGGAATGCGTTTCTATCTTGGAAATTCAAACAGCATTTCACATTAAAGAAAGAACAGGGAGAACAAAATATAACTGTGCAGTTCAACCTCTGGTTGCCTGCTTGTTCATGTACACATTCAGCCAGAACAGAAGAACACACCAGAATAGGCAGTATTTGATGGCCACATTCCTACACACATAAAATGCAATTCAATGTGGAAGTAATCCAAGTATTCAGAATACGTTACTCAGATAGAGTAAAGAAAGGAATACGTTACAAATAACATTTTGGGCATGTATTCTGTAATAAATATGTTTTGAAAGTATCCTTCTCAACACTGATTATAGTACACAAGGTAATTGGAACAATCACCTTTATGACTAAGCATATTTCAATAACCCCTCTCGCCTTTCAGTAGGATGACGCACCTGTTTTGAACAGGTGAGTAGTAAGTCTGGACAGAATAACACACAAGTGAGATAAGGTTGATTGTCCTAGACTCAACTAACAAACTAAATAAATTGCCCTAAAGCAACCACAGTATATTTGCCTCTACATGTTTAACAAACTACCTCATTTGGCCTTTCACTCTCTCTCTCTCTCTCACACACACACACACACACACACACACACACACACACACACACAGATGACAGACTATCCTGCGGCCTACTTTCAGTCAAAACAAACGGGGTTGCGAGGCAGATCACTAAGTATGACCACACAGGATTTGCTAATCGCTTGATAAGGTTGTGCAACCTGAGCTGGGTGATTGTGTCATGATATCACCTGCAGACATTCAGATGGGACCTGCTGCCAAGGTAAAGGTGGAGACAGGTGGAGGGACACAACAGACCGCAGCATCGGTTACACTGATAAGACTGGTCTAATGTCAAAGAGAGAATCCGGGTTCCCTCTAATCACAAATAATGAAATTCAACACAACTTCACATTACATAAAGTGCCTCAAAGGCAACTTGGTAACTATTTCCAATATACACTTTTTATATTTTGTTTGAATATTGTCCGACAGCAATACAGTCAATAACTTATGGGCTCTGAATAAGGAGCAAAAAAGATCCATCATCTATAGCTGCTGTAAACCTGTAAAAACCCACCATCATTTCATGATCCGCTTAAGAACCAATGAAATACCTTCTTACCCCTGCCTTCAAAGCGATTGTTCAGATTATTTTAAGTGAGGTTGTTAGAGGTACTATCCATAGTCAGTGTATGAATTACTAGTCTGGATCCACGGAAGTACATTTCCAGTATAAAGCATGACATCCGGTGCTTGGCTCATGCGCCACATGTTAGACTTTGCTACTCACCTTTTGCTCTCTGTGTGTTGCCATTCTTGAAAATCCCATTGCTACGGGAAACAACAACTTAGATTTAACAAGCTACATGTTGAAAATGGCAAGGAAATTTGGATCTTGCAACAAGGCAGGCGTGCTTGGTTCTTTCTGGGAATGATTGTAAAGACTTACAAAGACTTTGTTTATGGCATTAACTTTCTAACAGGGACGTTTTGGGACCGATTGGCAGGAATTGCCGTGGACGAAATACACACAGCAATACACTGGTAAGGGCAAAATAAGTTATGTTGTCATCTCTTCAAAGCCACCAGACTTACATATCACATCATGTGTTGTCATGTTATCTTGTCATTACACATCACATCATGTTATGTTACGTGACCTCACATGACATTGCATTGGTTGACCTTAGATGCAATTGCATAATGTATTGTAGAACATACACTAATGCGATGTCTAATCTCCCCATGTCACATTGCATTACGATGTTATTGTACATATTATGTTACAAATCATATTGACATAGTATGATTCAAAAGTATATGGAGCAGCCCAAAAATGATTATGTGATGAGCTCATCCCTGTAGCATAAAATATGTAAACATGCTCACACATTGTTGAGAAGGGACATTTCGAAGTAGTGTCTCAGTCAACAAATAATCTGATCAGCTTGTTAAAAAACTACTTACTAAAGCATTCATGTTGCTGATTTATTAATTGTGATTCACTGATACGGGTCAGCAGCAATCCACATGCGCTGGATTAATCATAGTTTAATTATGTGGGAGCTCCACACGCTGGTGTGAAATGGAAGCTCGGTGTAGAGTCGTGGATCCCCTTTCAGGAGGAGAATGGATGCAGAAGGGGACTCAGCGATGAGCTCATTGTTGTGAAAGCCAAACAGCAATCTCCCCAGGGGTAACATGAATACCCTTGAGGCTCTGGTCACGGAGAGAGGAAAGTGATGATGGTTTCTCTTGTTGACATACATAACCAGTTCTGGGGGGTTAACAGCAATGACAATGACTGCATGGAGCTCTTACAGCTGAAGGATCAATTTGTTTTGGGGGAGGGCGAGGGGGCATTAACTTTCCTCTAAGAAATGTGGATAATATAGACTGGCTCGGCCCTACTTTACTCAATCACTTGTGTCTTTTTATTTTTGCCTTTGTTACTTTATAAAGCACTTTTTTAACACACATAATTTCACACAGAAAGGTGATTACTGAGATCCTTGCACATTTATGTATCAAAGTCCCCAACAGAGGATCCAAAGATAATTTACGAATTCTTTAAAATCTCAAATAGCACCAACATTGGTTCACCAGATTGGTTTGTGATTTGTTGGATCCTTCTAATGAAAGTGATCTTAAGAAAACATATTAACAGTATATCATGTATGTATTGCACATGGACTGTAAAAATAATGGACGAAGCTTCCAGGTCTGAAAAGTGAAGCCAATGTGGAAGAGCCTTAAACCTGCATTTTATCTAATTATCAGCAGGGATTATTTTTCTAATGAGTTTATGGTTTCAATCACTAGTTTCAAGTCTCACTGTAAATAATGGCTGTGAAATCTATTTACTTTAGATTTCTCATTAACACTACTGTATATGATTTTTACAGTAGAATGATTTTTACATTACAACCTCGTCGACATGACAAAATTACAGTAGTCTAAGTATTACAGTAGAAATCACAGTAGTCAAAGCATTACTGTAAAAAAAATCACAATATAGCCACTATAGTAAAGTAAACTACTGTATTTTTACTTTATTATTATTATTTTACAATGAATACATAAAATACTGTAAATGGAAGCACGGTACCTTTTATTGTAAAAATAATTCTCAGTAACTTGCTGGTCAATTGTTGCCAGTAAGTTACTGTAAATTTTTTTATTTTTTATTTGTTATTATACGTTATTAATCCCACAAGGGGAAACTACACTTTACACTCTTTTGTCATTACACACATTACACACAGGCCTGAAATACACACACATGCTCAGGTCCTATACATGCACTAATGGAGAGATGTCAGAGTGGGGGGGCTGCCCATGGAAAGGCGCCCAGAGCAGTTGGGGGTTCGGTGACTTGCCACCTTGGCAGTACCCAGGAGGTGAACTGGCACCTCTCCAGCTACCAGTCCACCACCATACTTTGGTCCGTACGGGGACTTGAACCAGGGACCCTCCGGTTCCCAGCCCAACTCCCTACGGACTGAGCTACTGCCACCCCAAAACATTACATTTGTTACAGTGCTTCTTTAATACAGCATGATGTTGAGTTTGTAAATTATGGTCCTAATTATTTGAAAATAGACAATAAAGCAGGGGATATTTTAGGGGCGTGGCTACACGTTGACCTGTCAGTCAGGACGGAGGCTTAGCAATACTAATCATGGTATTGTGTCAATAAAATAGCTGTGAACTTGTGTTTTTGTCTTAAACTTTGACACTTTATGTTTGTATGTGAATGTTGCCGGTACCCGGGGGGGTGGTGGGGGGGGCACGTTCATGCACCAGTAAATCTCCACTGGATGACTCGGCTTGGCGCAGCTACAGAGGCTGAACCAGACATTGTAAAATTCAGGGCAATTAGATAAAAGAACATAAAAAACTGGTAAATCATCAAATAATTTGGGAATAAACATGATAGTCATCCTGCAGAGCCGACACCCTATTATTTCAGTCCTTTCTTTAGTCTTCAGCCCATTGGAAAAGCTTTCTAGAAGGTGCGCCTACAACATAGGTGGGGGGAGGTTTAGGTGTCTTTTATTATAATACAATTTCCCCATGCATTTTGTGTCTCTTTGTGGGTTTTTTTATGTCTTTGTATTAGTGTTGTGTAACTTTTTGGTTATTTTTTTTGTTTTTAGGTTGTTTTGGGACTCTGTGGTCATTATGTCCCTTTGTGGTAGTTTTTTTACACGTTATTTTGGACCGTTGTTATCACCATAATAATTATTTATTTTAATATTTCTCTATGTAACTCCAATTTTCACTCTGTTTCAGCTCTGTTTTCTCTCTTCTCAGGGAAAAATAACAACTGTGCGTACCAGTGAGTCGCTAACTCTGTCTTCTGTACTTATTTAGAAGAGGCGTATACCTCTTTGAAGGTTTATATTATTGAAATCATGTGTGGTACTGGAGATCCAGGAAATACAAAGAACACAACTTGAGTCACCTGGTTTTAGCGCGTGCCCCATGTACAGAGGCTCAGGTTCAACTCTGACTCACTGCCCTGTGTTGCATGTCATTAGCCCTTTACCCCTGTCCTCAACTGTCCTATATGTACTGTACTGTATTTTATTGTAATTATCACAATTACTGTCACAATTGATTAGGCGTGTGGGAGGAAACCAAAGCACTCGCAGTAACCCACGTAGACAAAAATCTTCCCACACTGACCCACTAACATGCTGCACCATGCTGCTCACCATAGCGAGCTAAGACTAATGCTTCTGATCTTTCTGAGGAGGTGTCAGGGGTCAAGGGGGATATGGAGGTGATGCACAATTTAGATGTCAACTGTTGGGAGACCACTATCCACGAATGGCTTCACGTGAAGGATACCGTCCTCCAAATAAGGATGTGGCTGCAAAGGATGATGATATTGTGTCACATCTGCACAGGGATGCACAGATGTGACACAATATTGTCATCTGGGGGCCTGGTGGCTGCCAGTCATCTGGGAGAAGGGATGGGGGTCCCTCTGCATTCTTTGAGACAACCTTATCCACGATTTTACCTTCCCCAGTGGCTGCTTTTTTGCCTTTTCAAGTAACTGCTTTGTGTGTTTGAGTTCGGCTTTAAACTTTTACAACTCCATCAGTAGGTTGTTTATTAATCTGATCAAGGAACTTTGGTCCTGGTCGCTTTTCACTGCTCTCCTTAAACTCAAATCTTCACAGCGATTTTGCACCCTGGAGGCATTCAGGTAGCATCCTTTGCAACAACTGGTCATTGATCAGTGCAGTCTCAGTGTTTTCATCCATCTGCACCTTGGTATCCTTGTCTACGTAGTATCTCATGACATTCAAGAATTTACGTATACATTTGTTGAGATCAGAGGTATAATCCATCCATGCCTGCAAATCGGCCTTGTAACACATCATATAGGTGATCATGTTTCTGTTCTTAGCTCTCTCCTTAATCAGGTCTGGCTCACAGGCCCTCACTCTGTATTTTACATGTGTGATAGTTTAATCAGGTCACTATTCCCTCGGATGGCCTTGTTCAACTCCTCTCTTGTTTCTTTTAAGTGGAATGTCAAGGATACAGACTATCTGCTCCTCCACCTTCTTCTTGTGAGTTTTCTCACAAGACTTTTGCACCGTCCCCAGCCCCCCCCCGGCAGCACTGAATGCAACAAGCACGAAACTTGTTTAAGGTTGCTTTCACATCTGCCTTGTTTTGTCCGTTTAAAACAAACCCTGGAGAATTTGGTCCGATAGTCCGATTTGTTTGGGCTGATGTGAAAGCTCATCTGAACTCTGGCGTGGATCAAACAAACTCTGCTCCGCTTAAAAACGGGCGTCTCGGTTTGCTTCCAAGTGAACTAGAGTTCTGTTCACTTCAGGTGAGAATGCAAACCGAACCCAAACACAGGAAGTGAACCAAAAACAGAGTATTTACTAGCCTGCAATTTCAAGCTTGCACATCACCTCGCAGCTCCAGTAGAGGACCCCAAACTTCCCTTTCCCGAGCCACATTATCCAGCTTTCCCTTAACAAGCCAGCAGTAAAGCTGTTCACCTCTAACCTACTTTACTTTCTGCGCTACACATCTGCTCCCTCCGCCAAGGACACGAGACAAGACAAATCTAAACAAGAGGAAGACATAACAAAGTGCGGCAGTGATCCACCACAGCCCCCACCTGAGCAAAGATTTGACCACGGGAGACCATAGAGCAGAGATGAGAAATCTCAACCCCCTTTTCACCTGTCCAACACCCCTCAAACCCCCTTACCAACCCCGAAGCCTTTGAGGATCCATCGCTCCACTCACCCTTTACCCTCTTTCCCCTATCCCCATGTTGGAGTTCACTGAATATATCAAGGGTTAAAGGACTTATGTCTCAGCAGGATTTGGAAAAACTTGTCCATGCTTTTATCTTCAGTAGACTTGACTACTGTAACGGGGTCTTTACAGGTCTCCCTAAAAAATTCAATCAGACAGCTGCAGCTGATTCAGAACGCTGCTGCTCGAGTCCTCACTAAAACCAAGGAGGTTGAACACATCACTCCAGTTCTGAAGTCTTTACACTGGTTTCCGGTGCCTCAAAGAATTAATTTCAAAATATTTCTGCTGGTTTATAAATCACTAAATGGTTTAGGGCTAAAATACATTTCTAATCTGAAGAGGATTGGATTTTGCAAGACTGGACACCATTTTCTGGATCATTGGACTCTGTCATGTTCCCCTTGTCTGTCCTTACCTGACCCAGCTCTCCCTTGGACCCACCTTGGACTTGTCCCTCTGAAAACCCAGACTTTGCCCCTCCCTGACTTTTGAGTATTTGCACACAAAAAACCTTATTATTTACACTCCTGGCTCTGTGTTCTGTGTCTGCATCTAGTTTCTAAATTCCACCTTAACTTTGTGTTGTTCCTGTTAGTATACACAGCTGTTGTGTTCACTGTTGCTGGTCGACATGGAGACCAACATGAAGAAAGAGTTCAGTGACCGTTCAGTTTGTTTTGACTGGAGGGAGGAAGGAGCATCCTGGTTCTACTGCTAAAGTGAGACACAAGGCGACAGATCTCATTTACATGCTTATCACAGCTGTCAGAGGGAGGAGCGTGTGTGTGTGTGTGCGTATGTGTGTCTGCGGTGGACACAGAGGCAGGGTCACAGAGCTGTGTGTACACCTTATCTGGTGCTGTCATGTCTCTCTAGTTGCATAGCTGCACTCAAGTTACACACACACACACACACACACACACACACACACACACACACACACACACACACACACACACACACACACACACACACACACACACATTGCAAGGCAGAAAACAATGTTGATGCTGACTTGAACTGAAAACCTGAAAATATGTGTTATATGTATAACATCACCTCATACCTACTATGTAAACCCATATATATATATATATATATATATATATATATATATATATATATATATATATATATATATATATATATATATATATATATATATATATATATATATATACATACATATATATATTAGTTTTTAATTAAACTATGTAAACCCATTTATGTATACATATATATATATATATATATATATATATATATATATATATATATATATATATATATATATATATATATATATATATTTCTTTGACCATGTTAAGAGGCTAACATCCCGTTTCTAACTTGCCCTGTTGAAGCCTGTTGTTCGCTAACGCTGTCCTGGAATTTCCAGAGGTGTGTGTGTGTGTGTGTGTGTGTGTGTGTGTGTGTGATGATTTCCTGTTAAATAGAGGACACAGGCATATGGATTTCATTTTTTTGGCCTTTATTTGCTAATTTCATTTTAAATGGTGTATGACACACCGTGTGACACAACACAAATAGTTTGGCCTCTGATGTCAGAATAAACTGTGGGCTGGAGACGCCTCCCAGGCCTCGAAGGCCCCGTAGTCTCCATCGTCTCATCCGACTCCCCCTGCGTCTTGTAGACGTTGTTGAGGGACTCGCCTTCCAGGAACCCACATGAACCCCTGACCTCACCATCCAGCCCCCACCACTGCCAGTCGAGAGGGTCATCCCAACATTGGAAGGACCTGACTGTTATCTCGTCATCTGAGTCATCCCAACTCCAGTCCCCGTCATCACTGTCGGACCAGCCTTCGCTCTCAGAGTCATCATCAGATCCCCCCTGCTTCCAGTCCAGGTCTTTCTTGTCGGACCCGCCTTCACTCTCAGAGTCATCATCAGACACCCCCTTCTTCCAGTTGAGGTCTTTACTGTTGGACCCGCCTTTGCTCTCTGAGTCATTGTCTGGTTCCTGCGAGCTGGATGTGTCCTTTAACTCATCGTTCATATCAGAGCTGTCTGGTCCGTTGTCTCTTGTAGTTGACGCCTCATCATCAGACCCCCCCTGCTGGTTCTCAAGGTCTTTTCTGATGTAGTCGCCTTGGCTTTCAGACCCCTGTTCTGATCCGTTGGTGAAGACTTGACTGTTTGACACCTCGTCAGACTTCCAGTCAAGGTCTTTCCTGCCGGATTCGCTCTCTGAGTTATTGAATGTGTCCATGAACTCATCCTTCATTTCAGAGCGGTCCGGTTCGGGTTCCTTGTCTCTTGTGGACGAAAACTCCTCAGACTCCTCTTTCCTCTGAGGCTCATCTTTGCTTTTGGTGCGTTTGAATTTCTTTCTGAAGAAACCCTTGATTCTCTTCCAAAGCGAGCGCTTTTTGGGGAGGGTTTCTCCAGAGCAGACCTGGGCCTGCGTGGGAGGGGCTTCTGGATCTCCGTTATCTTCTTGGATCTCCATGTTCTTCAGCTCGATCTCTGTGTGTGTTCAACCAACAGTTCAACAGTGAGAAATGACTGAATGTGCATGGACATCCTATATATGAAGACTGCTCAGCAGCACCGATGATGTCACAATGATGGTTCTGGTTCTGGTTCTGGTTCTAATTCTCAAATTCAAAGTCAACATTCTTTCATCAGGAAATGATGTCACACGGAATCTTGGACCGAGGGAACATTTACCCAGCAGCCACTCAGCATCTTCACCAGCAGCTAATTTGGTGGGAAGTTACATTCCCGCGTGTCATTTAGCAGCCGGCACGCGGACCAAATGTCCTCAAAGTCAAAGTGTCTTTATTATGATGACTGAGTCCCCCTGTAGACTATAGTCCCCCTGAGGAGACATTAGTTCTGGACATGGAGTAACTTTGAGTTACTTAGAGTTACAACAGACACACAACAACAAGCACAGGGTTACACAATTAAAAGACAAATGGACTGAAATGTATGGGTTATATGTATAATATATGTATAATATATGTATAATTTATGGGCTATATGTATAATATATGGGTTATATGTATAATATATGGGCTATATGTATAATATATGTAAAATATATGGGCTATATGTATAATTTATGGGCTTTATGTATAATATATGTATAATATGTGTTATATCTCACCTCAGATGGCATCAGTCATTGGCATCAGCGGGTTTTTTGGGTGCTGACATATGGCTGACCCTTTAGCCTGCACTTCCACGGATACAAATAAAGATCTACAACATATTAAATACAATTTAATCTGAATATGAACATCTTAATGGGTGGGAAAATAAGGTATCAGTATAAAAAACAAACAATGACATGAAAGACACATTTGCTTAACACGTTCGCCCTTCAAAACACTTCTGTGTGATAGTAAGAGTGTCACAATAAATACACGTTTGAACTGCAGGCTGATTATAATGGCTATATAATAATAATAATAATAATAATTATATATATATATAAAATATATAATAATTAATAATACTACGTCGTCTTAAAGCGTCATGGAGCTGCTGCTCTGCCCTGTGCGTTCCATACACACACTGAAGGCTGCTTTTTGCGTAGCATCCGGCGCTGAGAGGCACTGCCCAAGCCTCCGTATTTTATAAGTTGGGGAAGGAGAACGGGTTGGCACTGAAGGAATCCTAACCGGGTGAAGCTCACTGTAATGACGGCAGTAATAGTGAAGACAACAACCTCCATGATCCCACGCTACTTCACGACATCACCAAACTATTTTATTATTATTATTATAACTATTATTTTATTGTTATTTTGTTATTGTTTTGATATAGAGACCCCTATTGGCAGAAAATGGCATTGAAGTATTTTCATTCTAAAGAGGCTAAACTGTGGGTTCATTTTTCAAATAGAGGGTTTGATTTGTGTGTCATTGCTGCTGTCAATTCAAATTCAGATGTGAAGGATGTTGTGTGACTCATTGACAATAAAGATTTTAAAGAATGATATTACAAAATGCAACAGAAGAAACTATTAATGAGATAAACGATACATTTGTAAGCACCAGTGACTTATTTTTTAATACAATTTCTGGACCTGAGAACTTTTTGACAGTTTATTATTATCTAAGTAATCCATGGTATTCATGATACAAGAAAATCTTCAATAATGAAACAAAAGCACCCAAACGGGATCTTTGATGGCGACAGTGTTGACTTCTATTAGCATTCATTATCTTGTCTCTACAAGCTTACTGTTGACCACATGTCATGCAAAGTGTGTCTGTCTCTAAACTGGCACAGGATGTTCGCCTGGGCATGTACCTAAGCGGGGACCCGCCCCTGTACACCCCTCCTCCTTCTCACCAAACAGGGACATGTGCACCAATCTGCTGCGGGAGGAAGTGTATATGTTGGGAGAGGAGGGGGATCTTGAGACAAGCTGCCATTTCCAGCCAATTAAACAGCCTCTGAACCCGCAACTGGGCTGAGACGCCCCTGTCTCATGCCCTGCAGCTGAGGGGTGTGAACAGAAGACAATGATCTGATGGTCAGGGGTCAAAACAGTGGGGGTGTCTGAAGACATTTTGGGATGCTAATGTTATGCAGGGTTTTCAGACAAAAGGGTGTTAAAGCTCAAACAATTAGGCTGCTGTTATCATTGCGACTTAAATGTCCTTTTCTCCCGTGAAAAATCCCTATTATAACTTGACAGCCTGAACATTGGTTTGTTATGTGTCAAAGTGAGATTAAAACATAAGCAACAGAAATGCAAGTGCACGTGTATTTTAAAACTGTGCCACGTGTCAGTGGCTGACTACATCTTTGGATTAAGCAATTTGACATAAGTGGGTTCCAGTCGTAACAAAACACTCACTAATCCCGGATTATAATTTCTAACGTTTGGGTTTAGCAAATCTATACCACATGCCATTGAATGGATTTCTATGGAAGCTTCAAGAATAAAGACTCAGTTTGTATTTCAGAGAAACTCTGGTTGTATAGCCATTACATTCACCTCCAAAGTAGTCTATATTAGAGCCTGACCCATATATCGGTGGGCCGATATTAGGCATTTCCCAATCTTTCGGTATCGGCATTTATAATGGCCATTTAAAAAAAAAAGTTATTTATTATTGATAAATGAATATTTAAAAAATAAAAACCACTGTCAACCATGTTATGAGTCTTCCGGAGACGCAGAAAAGTCCGCCTGATTTCTGAGGTCTATGGTTACCTGGTCCTCAGATCTCTGCGGGGTGAATCCAGACATCTAGCTAGACTATCTGTCCAATCTGAGTTTTCTGTCACACAACTAAATTAACTTTTGAACGCACACGTTCCCACAAAACAACTTCCTTTCCGAGGCTGTTTTTCAGCGACTCCAAGCGGAGCTTAGCACCGCCCATGACAGCTGTGATTTGTTTGAAGAAATGCCAATAAACCATCCTGCTATGTGGACTAGCCAGACCCGGTCTTTGTCTGAAGGTGGAAACGGATCTACGGTATATTTTGACAACAATTGGACATGATGACATTCAGGGAACACAAACTAAAACACAAGATTTACAAAGAAACTAAACTAACCATATTAGCAATAAATAATAATAATAATAATAATAATAATAATAATAATAATAAATAATACAACATCTGCAAAGAAAAACATTATTTTAACATTGAGCATGTGGGCTTTGATTACAGTTAGTCAGAAGTAGGTGAGTCACTGTTTGAATAAGACCGCCATTCACAGTTGTAATTACACGTCACTGCTTGCCTTTTCTTGACAGCATTATTATTATTATTATAATTTTTAATAAATTTAGAAGCGATTCCACTGTCGCAGATTTCCAAAATCGGAATAAGTTCATGAGACTCAGGCTGGGTTATTCTTTTTTCTGTCTTGATGCTCCGACAAAATCAAACACGTTTGATATTATCCTAAGTCTGCGAAATCTTATAGTCTGTGACTAAAAACTCAGCGGCATTATGACAGATTGTCTTTAGAAAGATCTATTCAAAGTCTTTTCTGAGTAAGTGAATGGTAGGCATCACTTTCATCCTGGTGATGGCAGGTTGAGCTGAAATTGCACAAAAGAAGACATTTTGCAAACTACCCCAAGAGGTCTCTATAGCAGACTGATGTGGGCTCCGGGGCATTTTAAACCTACAAAAGCTTATTTACACCATGCTGAGAGTAACAAACCATCAGAAGTTAATCTGTCTTGGCATGAATGAACCGCATGCAAAACTAAATCCTAACTGTCAGAAGTAATTATATGTACTAATGGTTTTCACACATAGCAACAAATGTGTTATAATAAACAGATCTACTTAACACTAAAGGCTCACTGAGATGGAAATTAGTGGAGAGGCAACTGGTAGTTGATTCCAGTCATATGATGTGGAAATGTCTTGAGTCCTGAGAGATCCAAAGTGAGAGAGGGAGGAGGGGAGGGAAAATACAGGATGTAAGGAACATTACTTGACAAATGGGCTCTTGACAATAACGTTTTGCTGGATTGAGTTGACAGCCAGAGACAGACATGGAAACATGGAGACACGCAACAAGAAGAGAGTTAATATAAGCAAAACAACTTTGTTTTATCTGTAATGCTGCAGGAAGTCGCAGATTGTTGCAAATAAAAACAACAGAGGAGAGAAAGAGAGGTGGAGAAAGTGAGATAGCAGCATCCTGTCGGGGATCATGTCAGCACTTGTCGAGGAGGTGAAGAAGGAAGTCATCTCAACTGCCCATCAAAATAAAAGCATGTTAACTGGACTTGAAAAGACACCAAGTGCATTGTTGTGGAGTACAGAAAGAAGCTCAAATGAAGATTTAAACTGATACTGAAAAACATTGCAGTGTGAAATGGTTGCAAATTAATACATGCGCATAAAGCAAGACAAAGTGATTAGTTTATGAATGTCATATTTGGCTTTGGACATTTTATGAGTTTATATTTATTTTTGTTTTGTTTCTACAATGCAAATATTCACTATAAAACAAACAAGTGCATATGGTCTGGGGATTTTTAAATCTTTGGTATAAACAATACACAGTTAAAATACATTTTATTCCTTTAATTTGCCCACATTTCACAGTGATTTACGCACAATATTATCACTGTTTGACTGTTTTAATACATATATTTTTCATTCAACCATGTGCTGGGGCATTCAGATAATTTATCTTGCATGTTTAGACCTATAAGATCCTAAATCATAACTACTTTAGTCAATTTTTCACCATTGAACACAACTGCGCTTCTTACTTTCCAACTTTTTAACGTACTACAGCACTGTAACACACTCTACATCAAATGTTGTAACTGTGTTTTTAATTGTTGTTTTGTATCTGGTTTAATTTATTTTATTCTATGTATTCTTATGTATGTATGACTGTTGTCTTTTCTTGTTGCACTGCAAGTGGCTGGTGCAGAACTTTTATTTTTTTTAATTTTTCTTTATGAATAGTACACAAGGACAATTGACAATTGAAATGAATCTGAATACAGTCTGAAGAAACATTTGTTTTCCTCCCACTTGGGTTCAGTAAAAGGTTGACGTGGGCTTTATTCTGAAAATCCCTACCGGAAGTTGGTTCTTGCTTTGACAGTCAGCAGAAGAAAACCGCTCAGACTGACACCAGCCGGACAGATAAGAGCACCGACAAGAAGCAGCTCCGTGATTCGGTACATCTCGTCGCTGTTTTTGTTTTGATGGGTTAATCTAACAGAAAAACTAACTGAATATTAACTCAAACAACCCGAACCTGGAAACTTGACATGGAATAACACATTTACACCGGAGTGGGCCTGTTACATCTTGTGGTTCTTCGCCGGTTGTTGAGGCACATTTTATCCCCTCTGATGTCCACCTGTTCCGGCCGGTTTCTGACCTGCAGACAGCCTCACCACGGAGCGTCACATAGACCAAGTAAGTGCTTTATCTGTAGATGAAATTAATCTATTTTATTGTTTTCTGAAGTTAGTTCAGAATCTGACAGCTCAAAGTTGCATCATCTGTCCAGCTGTGAGGGGAAAGCTTGGCTGAATGAACGTCACGCGCTACGTTTCTACTCTGAAATGCTTTGCTAGTGTGTCTTTTTATTATAACAGATCTGCAATATTGACCATATCTTCGACTGGACCACTTTTGTTTTTTATTGTCAGTGATCTTTCTTCGACTCTTTCGTGTTGTTAATTTAATCTTTGAGACAAGTCCGGACTTGAACAGGTCATCAGAGGAAAAAACAAATAATAAAAAAAAATCGATAGGCCTATAGCGTAATGATTATTAGATATCGATGTTATCGATTGTACTTCGGTTATTTTATCTCTTTACAGATTTTCACATTTTTATTCGGACGTTATTTTTTAAATTCTGACCCGAAATAAACCGTTTCTGTTTTTTTGTGGCAAAACAAACAAAAAACCTTGTTTTTTTTAAAATAACATTGGGTTACGTAGCCTACACAACGTTACGTCGAGGATTTAGTCGCGCAGTTTTGTGCTTTGAACGATATTTATCTTTATATCATTAGTTGCTGTTAAAACGCAGAGAGAGACCCGCGTGGCTCGCCTTTCTGTGTGTGTGCGTGCATGCGCGCGCGCGCTTTCTCGTGCTCGGGCGCCACGGATCTGTTTACAAACAAATCTCGTGCTCTCATGAATGGGACCCGCCGCCGCCCCCTAGCGTCCGGTAGAAGAAGGTTGGTGGGTCAAACTGTTGTAGAAAGGACAACAATGGCGCTACAATTAAACTGAGTTCATGTATTTTATGCCGTAAAATACTTGAATTTCCACTTTGTTGTCGAGTAAACTTTGAATTCATTTAATTATTGATTTTTTTGATTAGCTCTTTAACACTTCTGTTGTTAGTACTGTGGCGAGCTGCATGTAAAGATTCACTCAGGAGGCAGAGTTACCGATTTTCAAGCTATTTAATTGACATTGAACACACACTCACAGCCCAGAGGGCATCAATCGCCAGTCATGGTAACACCAACAAACACTAAAAAACACTAAATCATCCACACAACACTAAAACCCAGATAACATAAATGTACACCCAGAACATTAACAGAGCACCCTTCAAACACACTTCAACTAGGACAGGAACCGGTCAGAACAGTAAATATACTGTAACTTATTATTTTGTAGTTTTTACCGTTCCAATCTTTGGCCAACTTGTTGTCTAGTAAACATACAATTTGCTTTCTAGTGTTTTAAAATGTTTATTAGCAATATTGTTATTATTATTGGATTTTATTGTAGCATATCGCTGTTTTGGTGTGTATTTACATAGGTGCATGTCTGTGTGTGATTTAGACTACTACTGAGATGGCCCGTGCAGAGACCATCGAGAATGTCGGGGAAACTGGAGGAAGCGGAGGAAACGGCCCTCTTCCGAGCCACAACACCTGCCGCATGGAGCTGCCTCGCCCCTTCTACAACTGGCCTGGCCTGCTCACCACTACCAGCATCTCCACCGGCTCTGGGACTGGTTCCAGACACCTCTACCATAACCACCACCACCATTTGCACCCTTTGCAGGCTCTCTACCTGTCTTACCCACTGGCTTATCCCCGCCCA
Source organism: Percina caprodes (assembly GCA_013375575.1). Taxonomy (NCBI): domain Eukaryota; kingdom Metazoa; phylum Chordata; class Actinopteri; order Perciformes; family Percidae; genus Percina; species Percina caprodes. The sequence goes on along the minus strand of JABXJD010000077.1, from coordinate 2,171,124 downwards.
GAGGGCAGAAGCGAGCCCCAGACTCACCAGCAGTTACCTGCGTTATCGCCATCACCAGCGCCTCCACGCTCGCCGCTCTGCAACCGGAGGGACGGGAGGAGCGGAGGCACAGGTGCACCCAGTGCCTTCTCAGGAGAGCAGTCTGGTAAGATAAGGGTATTTAACGGGAGTTTATACAAGTGGGATGATAATAAAAAAGTTCAGAGCAGCATAAAAATCTTACATTAATAGTAAAAAAGTAGGGTCTGAGTATCACCAATGATTTCTCGATTCCAGTCCAAAGATCCTGATTCGATATAATTTTCAATTCAATATCAATTACGAATTTTCCGTTACCATATTAATTTAGCTTGGACATAAAGGAGAGTCTCAGAGAACTTATGCTGTAAATTGTATAAGCAAGAAGCAACCCAGTAAGTATTTTATTTATTTTACAATGCACTGCCAGGTTAATGTTTACGTTAAGAATTAACCCCCAAAAAGGAGGTGAATCCACCACATCCATGGCGAAAAAGGTGTTTATTAAAAGATTGATTTGGGGATTTTAGTAATCGATATCAGATCATTAAAACCATACCAAGCAGAAGCAACAACTGAGCCAGCATTAATTTATCAGCAGGTTCTCGGCTGTAGGAATAGGCTGCAGATGATAAGCAGTGGAAACAGGTGGAAAAGATGTGACTCAGCCACACGGCAACATTTTGGCCTCTCAGACCTTCACCCTTAAATAAACATCAAAGTTATCAGTTAGCAGCGGAGTTTCGGTTTATGTGTGTACGGCGCCCGGGGCTGTGTTTCCATGACAGGAGACTGTTTGGCCAGTGTTAATGGGGGCAGGTGGAGGGATGTATTACAACTCTAACAGGGATGAACGTGCAGCTCTTTTTGGCCGTGGACCAGCAGACCACTGTGCTGCTGGTCCATGAAGCGATTCAGACTATAAGAACTGCTCAAACCGGTTTTGTTCACTAGACAGTGTACAATGTCTGTATATCTTGTCTGTCTTGAGTTCATGAAGGGTGATGAGGGGGAGCTCACAATAATAATAAAACACAACAACAGACATAAGATAAATAAATTCATAAGCAGACCCAAACAGAATCTGCAGATTATTATTATTATTATTATTATTATTATTATTTTTACAGTGTTCAGCAGTGATCCAGAATGAAAATGGGCAGAATTTAGTGGATTGTTTTCTGCTTGAAGTGGAGATATATCGGCATTCTGACTTTTTGTGGTTTAAAATCTGCGCATGTGCAGATTCCCTGTGGCCTTTTTCATAAGAAAAGTAGTAAAAATGGCAATAGAAAAAGCTAAAAATGAACTACATGAACTAAATGCCAGCCTGAATAAGCAGGTCTTCGGTTGATTTTTAAAGTGTCAACAGAGCTTGCTTTGCTAAGCTTGCCAGGGTGTTCTCTGAAAGCAGTTTCTCCGCTTGCTTTGTCGGCTACTTCAGGAACAGTTACAATACCGGTATCGGAGGACCGGGGGGATCTTGTTGGTTGATAAGGAGATACAGGTCTGAAGTGTAAGAAGGCTTTATTGATAAATAAGTCATTTATTCATGATTAGATCACAAGTACTTTGGGAACAAAATCTGTCGCTCTGGATAGTAACAAAAATGTCTGTATGAGTTGTGAACTAATGTCTTCAGAAGTTTCTTTCTTGCCATTATAGTGATTCTGAGTTTGAGGATAGTGACGAGCGAGACACCTTCTATCATCATGGGCTGCATCATGCAGAGTCAACTTAAACGGCAGCATCATGGAGGGAAATCAGAAGGCTGTAAAAAGGGAAATTCAGGTTGCAGCAGCAGGTTTACATTTGGCACTGAGTTACTGTGTTGTGACAGATTTGTAGCAACCTCCTCCTCCTCCTCCCCCTCCTCCTCCTCCTCCTCCCCTCCTCCCCCTCCTCCCCCTCCTCCCCCTCCTCCCCTCTCAGCTGCAGGTCAGCTGTGCATCTCGGGCATGTTCAGACTTGTCCTTTGCAGTCTGACTGCAGTATAGAAACAATCTGCTACATTTCCTCCTGCTCTGAGCCCTCAGCAAAACAGCACAAAGTCCAGTCAGCCAGCCAGCCAGTCAGTCAGTCAGCCAGCCAGCCAGTCAGCCAGCCAGTCAGTCAGCCAGTCAGCCAGCCAGTCAGCCAGTCATACTTAGTTAGCCCACAAGAGGTATACTTGGCCATTCAGTGAGGCTACAGATTTCTCAGCTCCCTTGTAAGCCTTTTTTTAATTAATCAGGTATTTCAGCTTTCTGGTTTAGTTTGTCGGACTTATCAGTCAGTCTTATTTATTGTATTTTACTCTATTGTGAAGCACTTTGTGATTTTTGTATGTGAAGAGTGCTTTATATATATCGGCGGGCCGATATTAGGCATTTCCCAATAAAACGGTATTGGCATTTATAATGGCAGATTTAAAAATATATATATATATTTTTAAATCTGCCATTATAAATGCCAATACCGTTTTAATATATATATTAAAAATAAATTATAAATGCGAATGAATATATGAGCGTTGGCATTGTATAGTTTGTCCACCAGAGGACGCTCTACAGCGTCCCTGTTAGTGATGGCATTGTATAGTTTGTCCACCAGAGGACGCTCTACAACGTCCCTGTTAGTGATGGCATTGTATAGTTTGTCCACCAGAGGACGCTCTACAACGTCCCTGTTAGTGATGACGTTGCATAGTCTGTCCACCAGAGGACGCTCTACAACGTCCCTGTTAGTGATGGCGTTGTATAGTCTGTCCACCAGAGGACGCTCTACAGCGTCCCTGTTAGTGATGGCATTGCATAGTCTGTCCACCAGAGGACGCTCTACAACGTCCCTGTTAGTGATGGCATTGTATAGTTTGTCCACCAGAGGACGCTCTACAACGTCCCTGTTAGTGATGACGTTGCATAGTCTGTCCACCAGAGGACGCTCTACAGCGTCCCTGTTAGTGATGGTGTTGCATAGTCTGTCCACCAGAGGACGCTCTACAACGTCCCTGTTAGTGATGACGTTGCATAGTCTGTCCACCAGAGGACGCTCTACAGCGTCCCTGTTAGTGATGGTGTTGCATAGTCTGTCCACCAGAGGACGCTCTACAACGTCCCTGTTAGTGATGGTGTTGCATAGTCTGTCCACCAGAGGACGCTCTACAACGTCCCTGTTAGTGATGGTGTTGCATAGTCTGTCCACCAGAGGACGCTCTACAGCGTCCCTGTTAGAGAGGACGCTGATAATTTTTTTGCTAATGTGTTTTTGTTCAAAGGACTTTAGGTTCCTATCTTAAGTTTGTATTTTATACATTTTATTTATCAGAACTTTAATATATTTTGATGTTTCTCTGTTCTGTTGTGACAGTAAAACAAATTATTATCACATTATTTTAGTAACTATATTATAATAACTACAAATAACTAATGTTAGGGAAATCTGTTTATGTTTTGTAATGCATTTCTGGATTTAAAAAAAATATATATCGGCTGATATATCGGCATATCACATTTTTAAATAACCAAATATTCGTATTGGTATCAGCCTTAAAAATCCTTTATTGGTCGGGCTTTATTTAAATATAAACTAACTAGTTATTCAATTAGTCAGACACTTGGGATAATCCACGAGTCTCCTAATTAATCAGTTAGATACTGTAATTAGCCAATTTAGTTGTCATTAACTAATCAGGCACTGTATAATTTAATGTAGATTAATTCACTAATTCACTAATTCATTCAATAATAATATTAAACTTTATTCATATGGTCCTTTTCAAAACAAAGTCATGCTTAACAAGACAAAATAAGATGGCGGACAAGCAGTGATAAATTGATGCATGTGTATAGTTCCTGCTTGCATGCGTGTTTGCTTGTCGATTAGTAAGTTAGTTGTCTAGATCTGCGACTAACGATTATTTTCATTGTTGATTAATCTGTCGATTATTTTTTGTGGATTCATCAATTAGTTTTTTGGTCAATAAAATGTCAGAAAGTGGTGAAAAATGTGGATCAGTGTTTCCCAAAAGCCCAAAATGACATCCTTAAATGTCTCATTTTGTCCACAACTCAAAGATATTCAGCTTACTGTCACAGAGGAGAGAAGAAACTAGAACATATTCACATTTAACAAGCTCGAATCTGATTTTTCTTTTTACTTTTTTCATTAAAAAATGACTCAAACCGATAAAACGAATATTAAAAATAGTTGGCAATTAATTTAACAGTTGACAACAACTCGATTAATCTTTGCAGCTCTACACCGGTATCGCTGGTTTTTAGGTTATTTGTCTAGTCAATCAGTCAGTTAATTAGTCAGTGTATTAGTAAAGTAACAACATAAGTAAAGTTCCTGCTCACCATTAAGCTTTTATCTGGATTAGTCTGTTTTGATTTTTAATGCCACCCCTCCACCCGGCAACCAACCGAGTCAGCCTCCAGTCTCTCCTGCCTCCCATTTCTAGCTGGTCCCAGGATCTCTGTCACCTTGTCAGTCTGTCAGCCTATCAAACAGACAGGTTTACCCCTAGCCTCGCCCCCTTTGTCCCTCCACCCTATCACAGCTCAACCCCCTACTCTGTCAGCCAATCGCATAGAGACGTCTCCAAGAGCTCTGCCTTAGAGTTACCTTGGCAACAAGCCAGGGTTTTCCTGTTTGTTGTTTCTTTCTACCGCTCTCTCTTTTCTCTCAGTCTCTGTCTAGTCACCTGCATCTTTAAAGGATCAGTTGTAATCCTCCTAGCAAGGCAGATGCTGTGGTTGCCAGGGGTGCCCGTTTCTGTGGCAACTATATAGTTGTGGTTGCCACAGGCGCTCCGTTCCATGATGGAGACGGATCATTTCACAGTGGACAAAGTCAGAAACAAGTGACGTAGAAAGGTTAGAACATGTTATCTAATCATCTTAAAGAGAAGTCGTAGTCTAAAGTGCACCATCCCAAAGACATTGGAAATTAATTTGATATAATTAAACACTTTTAAATGTTGGATGGATAATCCAACAAGAAAAATAATAAGAGTAAATGGGAAAAAATTAAATAAAATTCTGCACCATTAAATGAAATTTGAGAAGTACTTTTAAATGTGTTTTTTCTTTTGTTTTTTTTCAGAAATTATAAAATGCAGAAAGATGAAATGGAAGAGGTTTCACTGCTGTGGTTTAGTTGAATAATTTATGTGGTAATGATTCTAACACTACTTCTACATTATAAAATTGGGTGTAACGGATTAAAGAAGCAGCATTAAGCAAGAAAAATAACATAATGAGTGAGTACATATAAATAAATAAATAAATAAATAAGAAACAAATGAATACTTTTTAGAAAAAGTTTTAAAAAAAACACCAGCTCTCATAAAATTACAATATCTCTAATTGCTTTAGGCGTGTTTGTCACACTAGACAGATGGTACAGGTATCTGTTTAGAAGAAAAAGGCTGTACACAACAAACACACACACACACACACACAGTTCCTCTCAATACCAGACTTATTAAGCAGATTAAGAGATTAATCTCCAACGTTGCATGAAGAGGAGGAAGTCACTCCATCAGGCTCCTTAAGAAATATTGTGTGGCCAGAGAGAACTAAACTACCCCCAGTGACTATTTTTGGTATATTTTTAATGTCTAAAGGTCAATGTTTTTTGCAGATCAAGGAGATTCACTTACTGTTCTCTCTGCATCGAATATGTTAAACTTGTGGCCAGGTTGGCTCAGTGGTAGAGCGGGCGCCCATGTACTCGGAGGTTTGTGTCTCGATGCAGAGGTCCAGGTTTCAAAACCGACCTGTGACGATTTCCTGCACGTTTTCCCCCTTTCTCACCGAAATGTCAAAATTAAAGGTGGGAAAGCCCAAAAAATAAAAATCTTTAAAATGTGTCAAACTTTAAAGTTACTCTTTCCACTTTATGCAAGTTCAAACATGCATGGGTGCAGAGACACACACACACACACACACACACACACACACACACAGGGTGTCCACGGGGTCTTAAAAAGTCTACAATTTCCAAATCTAAATTTTAGGTCTTAAAAAGTCTTTTAGCCTTAGAATGTTTTTATTGTGGTGTTGTAGTTCTTTCTGTAACTAGTCCAAAAATAACTACAAATTACGACTACAAATGAGACCAACATGCAGTTTATTAGGGGGAATCGATACGGCATAGTATCGCTATATTTTCTGTGGCAATACTGTATCGATAGAGAGACACCAAGCATTGATCTAATGTTATATACTGTGTGTGTTGGACAGTTTGTCCCATTTTGCAGCAATAACATTGAACTGAGATAAACAAACCTACCTACCTTTCAACCTTTAGATGAAACAGATGTTGACTAAGTTTCCTTTTGGGGACGTCATCTGAAATTGGGAAAACGTGAAATAAGGTAAAAAATTGCAATATATCACAGAATATTGCAATATGTTTAAAATCGCAGTAATATCATATCGTGACATAAGTATCGTGATATTGTATCGCGACATACGTATCGTGATAATATCGTATTGTGACATAAGTATCGTGATAATATCGTATTGTGACATAAGTATCGTGATAATATGGTATTGTGACATAAGTATTGTGATAATATGGTATTGTGACATAAGTATCGTGATAATATCGTATCGGGAGGCGTCTGGTGATTCGCACCCCTACAACTTACTGTACATTGCAGCCAATCCAGTCCTTTAATGCCAATGAGGTAGTCGGGGAATGTTTCAGACAACATTTCCAGGAATCTGACATCTGACTTTTATATGTTGCGATATACAGTGGTGCTCAAAAGTTTACATACACATGCTTAAGTTGACTAAAAAGAGGAATAAAAAAATCATGTTTTGGAAATTTATTTTAATACCTAAATTAAAAAATGAGGTAAAATCCAACCTTTAAGGACACCAATTTTCTTTGTGAATGAATAACGTATTGTAAATAAATAAATGTTCTTATTTAAAATACAGGGGTCATAAGTATACATACCCCTATGTTAAATTCCCATAGAGGCAGGCAGATTTTTATTATTAAAGGCCAGTTATTTCCTGGATTCAGGATATTATGCATCCTGATAAAGTTCCCTTGGCCTTTAGAATTAAAATAGCCCCACATCATCACATACTCTTCACCATGCTTAGAGATAGGCATGGTTTTATTTCAGTTAGACTAATACCTGGTTTGATTTGCATTGAGAGATGATTTTATAGAAAGTATCCCATGCCTATCTCTAAGCATGGTGAAGAGTATGTGATGATGTGGGGCTATTTTAATTCTAAAGGCCAAGGAACTTTATCAGGATGCATAATATCCTGAATCCAGGAAATAACTGGCCTTTAATAATAAAATCTGCCTGCCTCTATGGGAATTTAACATAGGGGTATGTATACTTATGACCCTGTATTTTAAATAAGAACATTTATTTATTTACAATACGTTATTCATTCACAAAGAAAATTGGTGTCCTTAAAGGTTGGATTTTCATTTTTAATTTAGGTATTAAAATAAATTTCCAAAACATGATTTTTTTATTCCTCTTTTTAGTCAACTTAAGCATGTGTATGTAAACTTTTGAGCACCACTGTAGGTCTTAAATTTCATTCATACTTGTCACACATACATACACGGTAGAAATCTTGGAGTGACTGAGGATTTTTGGGAAGTCTGTGTATGATGTGTGTGTTTTGGATGTGTTAGGTATCTGTTGCTTGGCAGCCTGGTCGGTACAGCCTGCCTATGTGTTACAGTATGTGCACATATCCCTCCAACTTTAACTGTCTACATTAGTGTGTAAGGAGGCTATTCATGCTTCATAACCAAAGCTCTGTCTCTGGTTCTTCTTCATGCTTTGTATAACCAGAATATTCCTCACTACATGAAGTATAAATGCATCTCACTCAGAGCATGAAATGTGGAAAAAGCAGGCGACCAGCATTCACTGCTGAGCCCAAGAGTCTACGAGTCTACTGCTCTCTGGGAATCCCCCTCCCTCTGACTCGTAGCCAATAGCAGAGAACCATGCTCTTCATACCATACCAGGGGCAGAAGATAGCAGAGAGAGTGATGAGTATGATATGATGCCAAACAAAAGTTGGATCAGGAAGAAATAATCACACCACAGAAGATCAGGCTAAACACAGCTAAACATGTACTGCTGCTTTAAAAGATAAATGTGGAAGATGAGGTGCAGCCTGAGGAGGGAGACACAAAGCGTAGAAAAACTGGCCACAGAAGCTGTTTTTTAGTTCTGTGATGTGAACTTAAACTGAATAAAATAACTCTTAGCAGCACCGATGTCTGCTTAACTTTGATTAATGTTTGGGACTCCTTGCTGTGTACATTGTTTTGAAGTGTGGAGGAGAAGGTTTCAGACTTTTCCACCCAACTCAGGTTTTATCTTTTATTCGACAATGTCTTCTCAAGAGAGAACCAGAGCATAAGGGAAAACAATGCTAAAATGAAATGGGGAGAAATGTTTTTTTTTCTTTGTTAGTATCTTATTTTTGGAATTAATTTAGCCATTTTATGCTGCAGAATCGTACAGAGAGGAACACCAGGAGGCCTCCAGCCGGCAGGGACCTCTGCCAGACCTGCTGCCCCAAAATGAGCACCCATCCTGGGCTTCCGCACATCACAGAGCCCCCAGAGGAGAGGCAGTGCAGGACCTGGAGGTCAGGAGAGTGGCCAACCAGCTGAGGGCCATTGGAGATGAATTTAACGCCACAGTCCTCCTCAGAGCGGTAAGACGAGGGACAGGGCTTTGATGTGTTAGTTACAAACTTAAAGGTAGTTAAGTTATTCAATGTAGAAGAGTTAATATGATCACTGACACAGAGAGGCGTGAACCTTAACAAAAAAAGGATTTAATGATGATAAAAAAAAAAACTTCCACAAATCAGTCTGGTCCAGAGCATATTTTAATGTGTTATTACAGCTTTTGTTTGAGGTGAAAAATCCAGTTAATTCATAATCTCACCTCCGTCACTGGTCATCAACTGGTCCTGCTTCCTCACTTACAAACAAGTACGTGTGAAAAATGGGTGGCAAAGAAGCTATTTCCTGTTGCTAGGTAACGACATGGTTTTATGTCATTTGTTGCGCTTTTGAAAGGTCAGCAGCAACAAGGTCAAAGTTGAAATATTTTTAACTTTGAGTGCAGCACAAAGCGGCAAATCAATGGAACGGCTGGCACAAAGTGGTTGTGCTGCCTATCGTGTAGGCGGCTTAAGTATTTCGTTAATCAGGGACCGCCCTCGTTGACTGTTACACATATCGTCAAGAAACCTGAGCAATCGGTTCTTACCAAGATGAAAAATAAAACTTGGATTTAGAAGTGTTAGATAATTTATGTTGTTTTAAGAGTGAATTTCTTGTTTTAAGTGTTCAACTTCACACTATAATCTTAAATCAAGCAAGCTTGTCAAGTGAAATGATTTTGCTGCATGAACAGATCATTTCACTTGTTTTGATCACCTTTTCCTTCATATTTAGTGTTTCTATCTTGTTTTTAGAAACCCTCTTTTTTGCAATTAGTTTGAGTGTATGTCTGATGTATTGTGTACAGTGCTTTCTGTGTCTGTAAATACAGCGCAGTCACATTGATTCTCCCCTCTCTCTCTCTCTCTCTCTCTCACACACACACACACACACACACACACAGTTGTGCGTTCTTGCATGGATGAGCATGTAATTGTGTGTGTGTGTGCGTGTGCGTGTGTGTGTGTGTGGCATTAGTGAAGACGGATCGATACTTGCGTTTGAGAGTTAATCAATGTCATCTATGAGCTTGTTTTTCTCTCATTTCCCAAATTACAGTCTTACCAAAGAGTCCAATTTCACTCTCATTTCTCTCTCTCTGTTGTATTTTACACTGTTTCCTTCCCCGTCACTTTTGCTCCACTCTTTATCATTCTCAATATGGATTTTATAACTTTATTAGTATAACAGTTTGTCAAAAACAGTGGTGTGAAAAGAAAACTGTGTCCATAAACAACTAAAAACAATTGGCTTCTACATTCGAACAATACTCACAGAATAAATTAGCTTTTGTCTTCACTGCTGTCTGTTTCCTTTTATTGTTATGTCTTTATCTCACCCCTTCCTCCCTCCCTCCCTCCGTACTCTAGATCGCGTGAGGAGTTGGCAGCAGCTCTTCACATCCTCCCCCACCACACACAAACACACACACAAACACACACACACCTCTCCACTGCTCTCTCTCTCCCTCGCCATCCCGCCTTATGCACATAAACAAAGCTGACGTCACCTAGTCTTGACTCACCCTTAGACATGGATTGCACACACACGCACACACTTTTTAAGGGTGTAACAGCGCTTTTGCAGACGTGTGTGTGTGTGTGTGTGTGTGTGACAAATACAGATTTTTTTCTCTATGGGAAATTGGGGAAATCGTGTGTGCTGTTTACAACCCAGCTGAGCCAAAAAAAGCACAGTCAGACACTTTTTCTTAAGCAGTTTGAAACAAAAGGAATGAGGGAAGGAGGGGTGGAGAGAGGGAGGGATAACCACAGGCACAAGGTTCAGGCAGTTTAGAGTAGCATCTTTAACACAGATGAACACTTGTTTATCATCTTGTTCAAGCTTGTTTCTCTCTTTCTCTACCACTACATCCTTCTCCTTTTCACAAAGCAAAAAATCAGCTTCAGGGATTTTTTCTTTCCAGCCAGGTAGTCATGCTCTTGTTTTGAAATGATCCTTCTTTAACCATTTGTCACGTGTGTTCAGAAACGCTGCAGCAGCTCAGACAGCTGGAAATTATCATCTGATGCACTTTGAGAATAATAACAGTCAAACTTATTTAAACACTTAAAGGGGCCAACATCTTTGTACATATCCAAGTTCACTTTTGGACAGATTTTGAACTGTTTGTCCTAGCTGCTGCTTCACATGCCAACAGGGACAAAAGGGAACAGCATTGACTTGCATGAAGTTGCAATTATGTGATTAAGTCCATTATGTTCTACAAGCTGTTTGTAGGCCGTGTAAATAAATGCACATTTTTTAGCATCTTGAATCTCCTAAAAAGGTCAACTATTGAAAAATGCAACATGTTTTATTTGGACTAGTCTGACTTACGAGATGTAAACTGTATAAAACAATTGTCTTGGGCGGTGCTAAGCCCTGGATGCAGCGACGGTGGGGAGGCAAACCCTGGCATTACAATGGCTTAATCTGGGCGCCTGGATAGCTCAGTTGGTAGAACGGGCGCCCATATATAGAGGGTTACTCCGACCTTTGACTCCGACCTGCGGCCCTGTGCTGCACGTTATTCCCCTTCTATCTCCCCTTTCATGTCTTCTGCTGTCCTATCAAAAGGCTGAAAATGCCCCAAAAATAATCTTAAGAAAATGGCTACATCCCTACAAAAATATATGATATATTCTTTGTTTATCTTTACAACCATTCACTGAAAGAACCAAGCAGGCCTGCCTTTTTGTATGATCCAAATCCTTGCCAAACGTGCAGCGTGTAAGCTACTAGCCTGGAGGTTGTGTACCGTGGTGAATGGGAGTTTGAAAGTGGTAACGCAGATAGCTGAAGGGAAGGACAATGCAACACAGAATACCAATGGCACTGATTGGTTTAAAGAAATAGAAACAAGCCAGAGCATTTTTCCTCTATAGTAGAAAGATAACGGGACAATGGACTAACCTCTCTTTTTGTCTTTCTCTCTCACAGCACGCCGCCCCCCACTGGCAGGACTGGCGAGACGCTTGCCGAGGACTCCTCAACTTCATCACGCAGACTCTCAGCACTCTCTACAGGCTCACTTAGAGAGACAGAGAGCCGCCTCAACTGCGCGCACTGGCTACCATGCCGACTTTTCAGGACTTGGCCATGGATCATCGGACTGTGGCTAGTGAACGGAACAACCCCGACTGGTCGCTGCACTGTCATCTATTTGAACCCGGAGGATTTACTCGGGCTGAACGTCAAAAAAAATCGGAACAAAGAATTTAGTGAGGACAAGTTCAGCAGCTGGAAGTGTTGGCGCCGCCTGTGGGCTGGATCGGGGAGCTAACTGCGGATACTGGACCCTGCCTGTCTGTCTGTCTGAAAGTCCGTCCGTCAGTCAGTCTGCTGGTACAGACTGCAGCTGACGGCCCGACGGTCACTTTCCTACCTGTAAATCTTGTAAAAAACCACTTGCTTTTGCTGTCTTTGTCTCGGGGCTCAACTCTCAGTCAGTGTATGTGTGTGTGTGTGTGTGTGTGTGTGTGTGTGTGTGTGTGTGTGTGTGTGTGTGTGTGTGTGTGTGTGTGTGTGTGTGTGCACATGCCAGACGTGGGTCAAACGAACAGGTCGTGTATAATTAGATATCAGTGCAAAAAAAGCTTTCATCCATTTTGGAAAAATTGCCTAGAGATACATACAAAATTGGGCTTTCAAACCCACAGATGAGTCTGATTGTAAGTGACCTGTTTTGAAAGTGAAGATCTTCATTATCTCGTGGAGCTTTTTCATTTAGCTTTAATATCAGCCATCATTTTTCTAGAGGCAATTTTTGAAATAGATGATATCTCTTTAATTCTTCCCTTTTATGATGCAAAAACACCCCCCAAAAAACAGACTTGATTTTGATTTGACCCCCATCTGACGTGTGCGTATTACTGTCGTGTCTTTATTTTGCCCCTTAATTCTTATAAACTGTGAAACTGGAGTCTGTCTGTTTGCATCGCAGGGGACAAAAAAAAAAAAAGTCATCATACAACGTGCCTTTCTGGTCAGCGCTCTGTCCTAATCTCCAAAGTAGGACAATCAGCACACACACACACACACACACTCTTCAAGTGCTTTTTTTGCAAGGCAAATGCTTCAGCATCGCATTGTTTCAAGTCATTTAAGGACAGAAATAGCTTAATCTCCGCCACACATTTTGCCATTGTACATTCCTCCGTTGGTACTGCCAGTGTTGGGAGCTGGCAGCGTCTCGCCCGCCCGCCTGTGTCGACAGTGTTTATAGTTACTTGACTACTTGTAAATATTCTTTTGGAAGATGAATTTAACTAATTCAAAATTCTTTTGATGGCCTTTAAAGGTACATAGGAAAGCTAGCGAGTTCACTGCGTTTGGGGGATCTTTTTTGTTTTTCTGAGCGGCCGTTGGCAACAGTAGAGCGGGTTGGAATTTAAATCCAGTGGATTTGAGATGGTATTCGATGAGTTAAAGAAAAATAAAATTTGGATTTTTCTGATTGTTGAGAAGTATTTGATGTTTTGTAAAAAAAAAAAAAAAAAAAAGAAATGACCCTTTCGATTATTGTCATTGTAGTAAAATATGTTTAATTGCTCATATTAGGAGCAATATTTATTTTTGGAATGCCTGAATCTGTAGTTTTTTTTTTTTTGGTCTTCATTTTTTACGTTAATGTATTATTTATTTTTGTCTTACATTCCTGATCAAAACTATGAACTAAGCTGTACTTGATTTGCAACTGTTAAAACAGAGATTTGATTAAAAAAATGGGAGCTAAAACTGTTAAAATACACATTGAAAGTGGATACATAACTTTGAAAAGCAGAAAAAAAAAAAAAAAAAATTAAAATGCCAGCCTAGAAATTGGTACCTTTTGTTTTTTGGTTTGTACTTGCGATTAAAAAATAAATAAAAATCTATAATTTAAAAGGGTACTATGTTTTAACCCTGGTGTTGTCCTCCCACCCACTATGCAACTTTAGGTTTTTCTCGGTCCAAATAAAAAAACTACTTTTTATGCCACTTTCTCCGACGTTTTTTTCTGCGCTTTTTTATTTTTGTTTTTTTCCCCAACATTTTAAAGCTTTTTTCCGTCATTTTTGTCACTTTTTTCAAAGTTCTTTTTATTATTTTTTGTTCAAATGCTATACTATTGAAGAAAACATCCAAATTCAATGAAGGTAGTGAACCAATCATTTATTTTACTTCTGAAGAGCGTTGGAACCATCCACGTTACTTTTTTGGACATTTTGGTTGATAGTAACCCAAATTTCTGAAATAGAAACTTTTAGAAAATGGGTCAAATGTGACCCGAGGACAACAGGAGGGTTAAAGCAATGCTCATAATATTATTTCCAACATTTCTGGCCTCACTTACATCTTGTTTTTGGGAAACAAGATGTAAGTGTAATACAGGAAGCCACAAACCACCAGACATCAAAAGTGATGTATTGGTTTTCCATGTGTCTATCAGATGAGATGCAAAAGTACCAGAATTCCCCTTTTATTATACTCCTTAAAGCACAAAGAAGAAGAAAATCTGACTGTTAGCAATACTCTAAACTGACTGAGCTGAAAGTCCTGGTCATTGAGAATCAGCTGGGTATTTCTGATGTAAATACAACTCCAAACTGTTTGCTACCGCCGTGAACATCGATGTACTGTAACATACTTCGGATTAAAGTGACCACTCGGTGGAGCTTTTATACATTTTATTTCAGGAAATATTTGACTGAAACGTGGACACTTACGGGGTTTTTCCATTAATGGTGCCTGCTTGACTCGGCTAGCAATGACGACGCAGCGATTAGTGACGATTCTCACCGACCAATCAGCAGTCTGCAGGTTTTCACGTCACCTTTTGGCATCGCCTCAGCTCGCTCTGAACCTCGACTGAGTTAGTACCAATAAAAGTACCTGTTAGCAGGTACCGGGGACTTTTTTTCATAATGGAAAACCAAAACAGGCGAGTAGAATAGACACCATGCAGTGGAAAAACCCCATTACTGATCTATTCCACTTAAAATGCCTCAACAATTCAACAGGGATTGGCTGTTGTGTTTTGCCACTCTCACTTGGCCTTAGCCACACTGTTTTATATGTTTGTAGCAGGCCTTTTTTTACATTTCTGAAAGCCTTGATGTATAAAGTCCTAATAATACCTGCAGATGTTCAGCTAACATGACGCTTATAGAGAACAAACTACGCTAGCAGCAGTAGACACTTGTTAACTGCTTATATATTCATATTTTTAGATCGGGTTGCTAGCAGTGCTTTTAGCCATGTTTGCTGTCATCACATAGTGTCACATAATGTTATGTAGCCCTGGTTCAGGGCTCGCCTCCCTCCCACCAACGATGCTCTGTGTCAGTCACATGCAGTTGCTGTTTTTCAAGCTTTTTTTCTATTGTCAACTTTCTACATGAATTTTGTATGTTTTTTCCCCCCTTTTTTATACAATAAAGATAAGGAGAACTACATTCACTTCATTCAGTTTGGTGTTTAATGTCTAACATTAGATGCAGTAGATGTAGTGTGTGTTGTATGAATGACATACATTTGTGTACCTCTATTATTAGAACTAATATTTCAATTTTGTTTAATAAAATATAAAACTATTAACATTTAAAGATAGTTAAAGTGCATAAACCTAACTAAACTGCAACTGTTTCACAACGTTAAAAACGTTAGTTTTCTGGCTTTGATATGAGGTCGTATTTCCTGCCACCACTAGGGGCGTTAATTTATGAAACGCTCCTGTGGGTCGCATTGGAGCACGGGTCAAACTCAAGGCCGAGGGCCAAATACGGCCCCTTGCAGATTTTGATCCGGCCCGTATATCAATTTAGGTTCACAATAAATTTAGGCCCATCTAGTTTTTGTTGCCTCTTCCGAACCTTTTGTCGCTTTTCCTACGTAGTTGGTACTTTTTCCAAACTTTTTCCGACATTTTTGTCACTTTTTTTAATGCTTTAGGTGCTTATGTCAACATTTTTGGTGCTTATTTAGACACATTTTTTGTTGTTGCTTTTTTGGTGCTTTTTTCTGGAACTAAGGAACTTTCTTGCCAACTTTCTTGTAACTGTAAGTGAGAAGGCTATATGAGACATGCAATAATACAGTCAAAATATTTGAGTTTTTCCCTTAAATAAAAGCATGTCAATAAACGTGTCTGACCCTTGATGTGACACCCCTGCATTAGAGAATATATAACCCATATCGTCGTATGGTTTGGAGGACTACCTCGAGTAGATGATGACTTTGGGGATGAACTTTACACAGTGGAAATGTCATTTTGGGATGTCGGAAGATGTTTACAGATGTTAGTGGCCCTCTGGCCATGCGTGACACCGCTGTGGCCTCCGTCACATCTGGAGAGCAGCACGGATTAACAGACATGAGGTCAAGACCTTGCTGACACACACACACACACACACACACACACACACACACACACACAGTCTACATGACAATCTGCAAGATGTGCTTCAAAATACTCCTGAATGTGTTTTGATGCTTATAAAGAGGCCTTTAATAACCCGTCGTATTGCACCGTAGATACAGTGTCGTTACACGCGTTTATTCATTTTTCTGACACATCATCTCATAAAAACAGCAGGAATGTATAGCATTATTGTTTTTTTGTCAGTGTTGATTGATTTTGTCTTTTTTTATAGAAATAAACAGTAAGAAGAAACACAACAAATGCAAAACTGGCTATTTTAAAGCAATGTGTGTTTGGAAATCAAGAACGACACATGAAATGTTCTCTGATGATCCTTATCTGTTACTTCTAAGTAATAATTTTCATATAAATAACTTCTTACTTCTAAGTTATTTTCATATAAATAAATGTATGTTCTGCTGTCATTTATAATTCTCAGGACACAGATATGTCTAGTTCAGAGACCCCCCCCCACCCCAACATTTACAATTTTTTGACACTTTACTGATAAAATCATTATTCAATGAATTGATCAAATTTAGAAGGTTAATCAATATTGAAACCAACTGTTGCAGCCCTACTAATATTTACATTATAAGCAAAGGCAAGAATGAATCAGTTTTAAGAAACAGGAAGGACCTCCTGGCAACACACACACACACACACACACACCCTTGTCTGTTACTGAGTCAACAGGCAGCATTGGGACTAGATATCCTCACTTAAACTCCTCTGCAGAATGAGCCAATCATGTAGCTCTCAGAGCAAAATCTGGGATCTGATTGGATGCAACAACAGGCACTTGGTCTTTGCTGCTAAGTGGAGAGAGTGACCACACAGCAGGAGCACTGGGCTGGGATTTGTGTGTGTGTGTGTGTGTGTGTGTGTGTGTGTGTGTGTGTGTGTGTGTGTGTGTGTGTGTGTGTGTGTGTGTGTGTGTGAAAGAGAGTGAATGTAAGAGGACAGAGAGGACATGAAAGAAAGAGGAGAGGAAAACGAGAGAAATAAGTATAGCAGAGTCAGCATGTAGAGTGCATTAAGAGTCCATTGAATGTGTGTGTTAGCAGATAAGAGTTTAGGTTTAATTAATGGGGCAGAATGAGCTTAAAGGGATGTTCCATAATTAATCTTCTTTCCTAATCCCAGGAAAAGAGCAGTGGCACCCTTGTGCTGCCTAACAGCTCCTCTCAGGAGGTAAACACTACTCAAAATATACTTGTGTTACTTCAAATTGTACTCTCTGTGTTGAACTTCAAATCCAGTGTATGATACAATTATAAACAATACAGTGAGACATGGAACGCGTCCCAGAGCCAAAAAACACACAGAAGAAAAGCTAGGAGGGAGAGAAAAAACAACACATGCAGAAACAGACACACACAAACACAAAGCAAAAGATATTTATTATTATGAAAATAAATTACGCACTTGGCTGGACATTGCTGACTCTGTGAGGTCTGAGCGTGCTACAGCCCGGGCCTCTAACTTGCGCAGGTGTTTGGTCCCTTATCTTGTGTCTGTCTGTCTGTGTGTTTGTGTGTGTCCGTTTGTGTGTGTCTGTTTCTGCATGTGTTGTTTTGTCTCCCTCCCTCCCGTCTTTCCTCTCTTATTTTATTTATTATATATTTATTTTATTTTTTTTTTAGCCCTGGGACGCGTTCTCCGTCTCAGTGTATTGTTTGTCACTGTTTGTGTTTCTTAAATATATAAAAATAAAAAAACAAAATTGCTCACAAAAAAGAAAATAAATAACGCAAATTATTACTTAGAAGTCAGTTTTTGTTATTTTCATATTAATAAATATCTGCTGCTGCCAATATAAATTCCCTGACATGGGAGAAAAACATGCTCTGGTTTATTGGCTTTTTTTTTTTTTTTTTAAACCAATCACAGTCGTCATGGGTGGCACTAAGCTCCACACGGTGCTACTGCAAAATAGTGTCAGGAAGGAACTTGTTTTGGTGGAACATGTGTATTTGTTTTAGTCGCGCAACAGAAACCTCTGATTGGACAGATAGTCTAGCTAGCTGTGTGGATTTACCCTGCAGAGATCTGAGGACCAGGTAACCAGATAGTGTGTGAAGCCTAAACTGGGTATGACGTCATACCTGAGTTGACTGCCTTCTATTTACGGATTATTATTATTTTGGATTTTCATTGTTTTCATTAGCTATAGCCAGGTTAGCAATGCCAGTTTATAACAAAAGACATCAAAATAAAATAATTAAAAACAGAATGAATCAGTTGCCCCACTGCTTTTGTGGGTGTGACTGCATCCAGATAAGTGTCATTTGTTTCATCTACAGTAAGACACATCTCTCCCGTTCAGGTGTCACAGGTCTGGCAGGTAAAACAGGTTCCTGCAACGCCACTCCTCGAGGACAAGGTTAGACACAGAATCACGGTTTTTCCCCCTGTAATGCTCTGACTGTTGTTTTTGCTTCTGTTATATTCTGAACAAAGAGGACAGGAAATTCCTTGAGGCTCATTTAAATGCTGCATCGTCACCAAGACAGCCATGTATGGTTTTGTGAGTCAAGCAGCGGGAGGTTATAACCAAATACAGTCATACACTCTGCGAAGAATCATTAGACTTACTGTCTTTCCCCTTCACACTCTGAATACTGCCTGACTGTACATACATCCACCTCACTGATTTATTGTATTACAAAGATTCTTAACACATTTGATTTAATTGCTTAAATTAATAAAAATTGACTTTCAACATTGTATAATTTAAAGACCAAGTTTCATGGCTGCACCTCTACATCAAATGGAAAATCAAGTGTGTTTTTACACAGATTTCCTTGTATACACCATGACATTTCAAAACAATAACTTTACCTCACAGAACACAGGAGTTTGTCGGTCTACCGCTGGCACGATCGGTTATTTTGCGCGTTTTTGTGTGACTTTGAAACTAACAAACTAACTGATCAAGGCAGTGGTAGAACAGAAACTCCCGTGTTCTGTGAGGTAAAATACTACAGTTTTGAAATATAATGGTGGATACAAGGAAATCTGTGTAAAAACACGTGTCTTTTTCCATTTGATGTACACCTGTCTGCTTCTCCAAACTGGGGGCCGTCTACTGTAGCTTACACACCGACTATGGATGAAGCAACTCATATAAACACACTTCAAAAGATCCAAACTATCCCCTTTATTACTAACTCAAAGTAGAAATTCGACTGTAATAGTTTTGACTTATGTTTATGATTTTTTTTTTTGAAGAAAACAGCATGCTGATACAACATTAAAGCAAAAGTTGTGGCTTTAAAAATTCCCCCAGCAGCACAATCGTGACATAAATGTGACACATGGTAGATATTCATCGCCAAATGCTAATATGCAGGCATAAAAAACATGACTATTATTTAATAAATCCAGAGAGCCAAAGCAGAATTATTTTACTAAACAATGTTTTATTAGCAAATGTAAAAAACAAAAACAAAAAAAATATATATCACTGGGTACTTGCCAAAAAAAAAAAAATGGAACAACAGACTAATTTTATGCTTAGTGGAGCACAGACTGATATAAATAATCTGACGGAACAAATTAAGGAAAAGTTTGCTGGACTTGCATTTGTGTGTAAAACTGTTTAGTTAGGTCCAAAGTAGTCGACCACACCGCTGCCTTTACGACCATCGAAGAAGAAGAAGTTTCGGTGTGGAGTGTCTCTTTGGGAGAGAGCCTAAAGGGAAAGGAAAAGGGAAAGGGAAAGGGAAAGGGAAAGGGAGAACATAAAGGACATATTGTGACAATATACACTGCTGTTTAAACGTTTGTAATCTTTTGCCACAAAAACTTGATGAGGTCCAATCTGGGAGGACTGCTCTATATGTTTGATGGGCTTTGTTGCATTTATGTTGTAGAAAGTCCTCTTTACAAATCAGATGTTCTTTAGTTTTGTACATGGAGAACAAAACGCTGTATAATGGTTCAACCAGACTGACAACTGAAAGAGACAAAGACAAGTTGAATAAGAAGAAATCAGCAGTCATGGGTAAAAGAAACTGGAAGCTTAGCATCAACATGTGTGCAGAGTTAAATATGAACAGCTTCCTGTTTCAGTGTCAAGTGCTCAATAATACAGTCTATAACAAGCAGGAATTACCATCTGGCAGAGGCCTTCTTCAAACTTCTCAATAGAAACAGAAGGTAGTCTGGGGTTAGCACTGTTGGAACATCAGCTGAACAAACTAGGGACTGATACATCCGGTTCAAACCTCTTCAGTCTAACCACAGAGTAGATTGCAGAAGGCCCAAAGAAAAACACAACAACTCAATATTTAGAGCCAGGTTGCAATGCTGTGCATCAATAATGATCGAGCATGACTTTCCTGGAC
This sequence comes from Percina caprodes, assembly GCA_013375575.1. Classification (NCBI taxonomy): domain Eukaryota; kingdom Metazoa; phylum Chordata; class Actinopteri; order Perciformes; family Percidae; genus Percina; species Percina caprodes. The sequence goes on along the minus strand of JABXJD010000077.1, from coordinate 2,150,625 downwards.
TGGAAAACAGATTCAAAGTTCAGACAATAGTCTCCCATCGTGCAACACTGTGGGGACTTTGACTAACTGGAAGTTTGAATCACTTCTTTTGGGGCAAAAGTAATTATTATACATTTGATGTCTGAATCATAGTTTTTTTATCACTGTTAAAATAGTTCTTAATGAAGGAAAGACAACATCAGCTAACACAAGGTTGTGTACATATTAATGAAGTAATCAGTCAGAACGCCACAAGGCAGGTACAATTGTACATTAAGTGAAAGTTTCAATACAACAAGTATGAACAGAAAGAACCATTTTAATGCCAGTTTTCCAGTGTTGTTGGAGCATCCAGACACACACAGCCCCGTCTGTCTCACTTAAAGTTCAGCTCATAAGGTGAGCTCCATTTTCTGTGGGCGAGTGAAATTAATCAAGATTCACCCAGCGAGACCTCGGTCGGCCAGTTGCAGTGGGTTTCATCATCATCATCATCGAGACGCCAGACAGCCTTGTGCCAACGCAATGCATTCAGTACTCACACACTCACACACACAGACACACACACATACCCACCTGACCTCCTGTTAACCTCAGCCTCAGGTCAGCATGCACACAGCTCAGAAAAAAACAGCGCAGCTTTCTAATCAGCTCAGTCTCTCTACAGAGATGACTGTGAGATGAATCTTAAAGACCACAGCCACCACACTGACTGAATCCCATCTGAGGAAACATCCAGCTGAACATCAATATCTAATTTAAAGACTTTATATTTCAAGAGCTTTTGACTGAAATTTAACAAAAACAATGGCACCAAATCAAGATCTTGTCAATTTAAGAATCACGGTGAAACTACGTAGTAACTAAGGAAGCAATGATTGATCTGTGACTGGCTCTCAAATATCATCAAAAACCCATATTGGTGATCTAATCTATATTCGGAGGGAATACTATGTACAAATGATGTGAATGGAACTGTTCAGTCATTCGTTTTCCACTGGACTTCCCTCTGAAGACCCCTGTTATGTTCTTACATGCTGAAACATCAATGTGTTTATTATGTCTTTGAGCTTTGTAAATCATTTCCCCTTTTGAGACTCAGAGACGCCAGAGCGTCACACTGAGTTTCATTGTGGTCACAGTGAAAATCACTTCTACACAGAGCAGAGTCGCTGGTGTCATTGTGAAGCTGAGCCAGAAACCAGCGGAGTGGCCACCTGTCGGCGGACTGACTCCCTCACACCGGAATGGCCATCTCCATCACTTGCTTGTTGTTTCCTGGAGTTATGAAGCTCCTGTATGACTGTATACATTTACAGAAAAGCTTTATTTTACATGCTTACCTTGACAACTTCCTGTCCCAGAACTCCTCCCACGACGGCGCACACTGGAGACATCTCAGAGAAGCAGTAGCTGAGGACAAACATGCACCACTGTGATTAAATAGAAAGAGTGATGTTGATGACAAATGTAAATGTGTACAGGAAATACCGAATTCACCAACCAGTCCACTTTCCACTGACTTGATTCCCATTGTGCCAGGTTTGAAAAACATTTAGCATAAAATACACCAAGATTCGTATGCATTGCCTTCAACCATGCTGCAAAATCTTGGTTAGATAGCCAAATGCGTGATAGCCAAACTTCTCCATGTCCTCCAGCATACAGTGACAGTGTTGTTTGTTCCGCTATCTGGATCTGCGTGATGTTAAAAGTGCCCCGCCACATGTATGTATTTCATTACTTTATGGTAGTGTCTGAAGGTCTACCATGGACTAACATTTTCTGTGGAAAAAAAACCGGCATGGTTACCTTGTTTCAAGCCATTCTAGCGTGGTATAGAAAGCCTGCTTAACTCTGATTGGCTAACAGCTAGCCAATGACAGCCTGGTTATCAGCATCCTTTACCCAGCGCAACTGGGCGAGCTCATGAATATTAATGAGCTCAGGCAACATGACGTCAGACTGACCAGCTGTTGTATTTGGCCTGATTTCTCCTCTTATTTCTTTCCAGTGGCTAGAGCTGACAGAGGAGGTAGCAGCTCATCTTCACATTCACCACGTAACACACACACATGTATTAAAAAAAAAAAGGCAAGTAAAAACACTTTTGTGTGGCAGGGCACCTTTAATACAAGAGGAATTCAAAACAATGTTTTTTTTCTGTTGATTATTGAATTCAATAGATTTTAAGACGTTTTAAGAATCAGTGGGATCCCTGAGTTTAAGGATCAATTTGCCTTTAGGTCTCAACAGAAAGTTATACATGTATGTGTATTTATTTAATTACTTGTTTTTCTTAATAAATAAACCAACATCTGTTCACACCACTGGTATTGGGTCACAGCTAATTGAAGAACCACAATAAACGTCTATTAATTTAAACTCAAGGACACTTCCAACAAGACATTTTGGCAATATGGGTGTCGTAGGTGGGTAAGTGTTACTGAATCCTGCTTTAGTGTTTTGCTTTCAATACCCTTTCAGCACTGTGTTGTACACGGTCTGGAACGTGACCCAGAGGTGACAGGGAAGCGCCACGGCCGGGGTGTTTGCCTGCACATCTATCCTAAGTGGTGCAATGGCGCCACTGAGTGCCAACGGATTTGCTTACAGGACATCGAGCTGCTGTCGGTGTCTGTTAGACCATTCTATCTGCCTAGGGATCTACCCAAAATATTTCTAACAGTAGTGTACATTCACCCCAGAGCGGACAACAAAACCGCTTCTGTTGTCATGTTTTCAGTAGACTACAATCTATCTCTCCCGATGCCCCATTCTTCTTTCAATCATGTCAACTGTAAAAGGTCGCGGAGCTGTTTCACCCAGTACTTCACCCGCCCCACTCGGGGGAACAGAATACTGGATTTCTGCTTTGGCTCTAACCATAATGTGATGCATCTTTAACCCACGTAAGGACCTGTTGCATAGAGACAAAGAGCAGGCACATGTGGTCCAGGTGTGGTACGAGGAGAGCACTTTGGCCCTACAGGGCCGTTTTGACAGTACCGACTGGTCCGTCTTTCAAGATTCATCCACCAGTATGGTTTCCCAAAGCACTTTGCAGTTCAAGCGGCCACCTAAGCAAGACCTTCACAACACAACGGTTATTAATGACTTGGGGTACTGAGTCTCCCTCGCCCATCCACACACCATCTGGTTAAAGGCCTCCAAACCTCTGTAGGATTTAAGGTCTGCCACTGTGTATGGGCTTGGTAAGAAAAGCAGGTAGTTGACTATATCGGGATATGCAACTGAAGGAAGAATCACTGGGGTCATCATGGATACAAGAAGAGAGAGCCAAACTCGTAGGGATCTGCACCGCTAATAAACCGTAATTTTTTGAAATATCGCGCTTTTTCTTGTGGTCCAAGTCCTTCCCTACATGCCTTTGCATCTTGGATGCTTTTCTGTTGTTTAGACATGGCTGCATTCACTTAAAGTATCCAAAGTGCACAATACTCCACTGTACTCTGTTCAGTTGTTTACACCGAGTATCTCCAATATGGCCCGCATCCGGGTTACTGCACAGAACGTGACGTCGGTGAAAACCCTCTATAGTGGTCTTTCAATGATCAGCAAGCATAAGCTAACAACGCTGGTAAACGTAGCGTTTAAGGTGGTTGGGGTACAGCTACCACAGTTGAGGTTGAGATATATATATATATATATATATATATATATATATATATAGTAAATGGGTCAGGGGTAAGGATAACCACATTTTAAATTGCCCTGATCACACACTCTTTAGGGAGTTTAATCTGCTGCCCTCAGGTCGCCGTTTTAGGCTACCAATGTTAGGAACTAGACGTGCCAGGGAATCTTTTATTCCTATGAGTATTAGGAATCTGAATTCACTTGATTGACATCTCTTGAAATTTTATATAGTATCTGATTATTTATTTCTGTCTAGGTTAATTATGACAGTGTCTCCATGATGTGTTGATGTGTGTCCTGTGTTGTGTTTACAATGTTCTGTGTATGTGTTTTAGACATCCTGCTGCACACTAAATTTCATTATCTAAGGATAAATAAAGTGAAACTTGAACAAGCCTGTATTTCCTATGCAGAGAGAATGATCCATTCAGTGTCTCACTTAAAATAAAAGACACCAGACAGGTGAAGACGCTTTATACCTGATGAAGTCCTCATTCAGGAGGTCACTGCTCACTGCCAAGGCCTCCAGGACGTCATCACGGATCTGTCTCAGGAGCTGACTGTCCTCTGGATACGATTGTGGGTCGGGGTCCCGGCCTTTGTCGGTACGAAATTTCAACAGAACTGTGGAGACGGAGGGACGGGGGAGCGGGGGGGCAGGAAGAACAGAAACAGAAATAACAGTTTTCAGAGGCTGGAAACAAGTTTAAACCATTTTTCTAAAGCAATATTTTCCATATAATCTATTGCAGTATTGTCGTTTATAATTTCATCACGCATTCAAGAGACTTCCACAGTGAATTATCATCTTATGGAAAGACAACATCTTGTCTCTGAAACAGGATAAGATCTGTATGTGGTTGCACCATGAACCATTTCATCCGATTAGACCTACGTTTCCCCACATCAAATTAAGAGCATGCACACACACAGACTGCAAAGATGCACACACACACCTACACATATTCAGTGAGGAAATATTAGGTTGAAGAAAAAAAAAAAAAAAGAACAAAACCTTTCCTTTCCTGTGTTAAAGAATCGGCTGCAGGACTGATTTAGAAATTAAAAAAATCAGAAGCATGCACTGCACTTTATTGGTTCATGAACAATATTTCAAATAACTGACATCAACTGTGCCACACAGACACATGCATCAACACTTCGCCCACATGTTTCCTGTTCGTCCATTAACTTAAACCACATGAGAAAGTCGAGTCCTCCCACGGCCATTTCCACCAGCGTGGCGCACACACACAGATAGACAATGAATCATGTTCGCACCTCAGCTCTGCCCTTTAATCAGTGACGCTTTTGTTAGTAAAAAAAGTTACAAACTCGGGTCTGTGCCATGCAAGAAATCAAACAGAATTTCATAACAGAATATATTAATGTGCAGATGGATGGAACAATGATAGTATCTTTAAAACTACACATGTAGTAGTGATACGTTAGGTCGAGGGACTTCAATCTGGCTCTCTCTCTCTCTCTCTCTCTCTCTCTCTCTCTTCAGACAGGATGCAGTTGTAACAGAGGAAGAGCCACTTCCTCATCGGCCGCCCAAAACAACAAACCGCTGGCTCCAATTATAGAAACAGCAAAGGAATATTAACACTGCCTCTCGTCTCACAGTTACTAAATTAAATTAAAAAAATAAAATAAAAATAACTAGGCGTATTTCCACTCAGAAATCAGACTGAAGGCAGGGTGAGGCTACAGTGGGTTTCAGAGTGGGGTGTTATTAGACTGAAGGTCACGACGGCTGGCACACACCTAAAATTAACCAGCCAACATGTGCACACATCAGTGGTGGAAGAAGTCAGGGTGGTACATGGAACTTATTTAAAAATGTAGAAATTATGATCTGATTAAAAAAAAGAATATATCCACATATGAACACTACATGTTGCCGTTATGTAAGAGAAAACTATTTAGTAAGCGAGCACATACGCATGTTAACAGGTAGCTAAAAGTAATGGCTAAACAGAACTGGATAAATGGATGGAATAGGCCTACCTTCGACCAAAAATGTTGGAAACTGCTGGTGAAATTGATTGATCGACAAAGTTGGTAATAATGGCAGTAGTAGTTTTTATTCTAAGTCCAGCTAGTTAAATGATTAAATATGTAATCTTTGTCACTTGAAACATGTAGTACTTTTGTTACGTTAGATGTACTATGTATGTTTCTTTGCAAAGAAATTCCTGATGAGATCTATACTTTAAAACTGGTGTGCTTTAAATGCATTATCAGAGTTTGTACAGCTTTTTTAGAATAAAATTCAAGCACTTTTCAAGCATTGTCAAGGTACCTAAACCAAACACGAGTGGTTGTGTCAATGAAACACCAGATTACGTTGAAAATCAAGCATTTCTCAAGGAGTATATTTAAATACACACTTAAAATTAACCATTTTCTAAACTTTTAAGACTTCCAAAGACTTCTGTACGATATTAGTCTATATCCAAGACGTTCCACCTCCGGGATAGCTTTTGTTCTGCCAGAAATACCGTCGGATGTCATTCTTTTCGGCTGTCCGTTTTCGGAGGTCGCGTTACCTTCTGCTTTCTTTGTGTTGTAATTTTAAACTTTGGTGGGTTTATGAGGACTCTGGTTCCCCGCTCCTCAGATCTCTGCGGGGTAAATCCAGACAGCTAGCTAGACTATCTGTCCAACTAAAACAACCTTTGAACGTACACATGTTCCACCAAAACAAGTTCCTTCCTGAGGCTATTTAGCAGAGGCACTGTGGCTCCGCTCGGCGCTTAGCTCCGCCTAAGACGAGTGCGATCGGTTTAAAGAAATGCCAATTAACCAGGGCATGCTTTTCGACCATCCTGGAATGCTGTGTGGACTAGCGTCGCTATGACGACCAGCCACGCTCGCCTCACTCATGAGGCGGTATTAAATCTGCAATGGAAAAAGGAGGACGGTGCGCCGCGACCGAGTCGAGCCGAGCAGATACTGGCAACAAGTAAGCGCCACAATATGATATAAACCTGCAAAATATCTTGCATTTAGTATTTGGGGCCTATAATCCTGCCAGTTTAATTTAATTTACATTATTTACTACATTTATGTAGGAACAGTTTTATATTAATTCTTATAAATTGTAACAGTTTTCATAAATCATGTGCACCCAATAGCCATTTTTTTTGTTATTTCCTGCCCTTGTTGTCATGCGGTATAGGTGTCGGGCTGTTCTCTATTCTACGCTCAGTGCACATGACTGGTCATGGACAGCCTGTGATGGAAACTAGCATGCCGTGTGTGGGGATGGTGCAGGGCCAGGTGACAGGAAGGACAATAACAACTCTTAAGAGAAGGTCATCAGACACTGTAAATAACCTGAAAAACAGGAAGGTACTTTTGAGATTTCCTTTGGGTTCCTGAATATTTCAGAGATTGTATGCGAGTGGTCATGTGCAACTCTGCGTATCGATATTGTTTTTTTTTCTTTTGGCTGGGCTTGACATTTAACAGTTTGTTTTCCATACATATGCAAGGATAGCCTACCAGCTAAATTAAAACTAGTGACTTTGCATGTGCACGTTATGCGTTTCAGTCTCGCTGCAGGGTTCCTACACATTTTCAGTTTCAACTTTCTATTCTTGTTCAGACCTTTCAGGATTCTTTGTTATATTTGATCAATTCCCTGTATGAAAATTCTGTTTGTGTCCTGCCTCCTACACAGAACAGTCAGGACGTTTCGTGTAGTTTCCCGCTCATTTAACTGATAGTGGTGTCAACTAGATCACTTTTACTGAAAGTAATCTCATAATAACTTGAATGCACAGAATAACATGAATCACAGATGAAAAAGCTAATTTTCACATTTAGAGTCTGTTACCATTTTTGTACTTTCACTTTATAAAGTACCGTGAAGCAGGGCGCCCGGGTAGCTCATTTGGTATAGAGGTTAATTCCTCGAAACAGAGGCCCAATGTTAAAATCTGACCTGGCAATTTCCTGCACGTCTTCCCCCTATCTCTCCCCTTTCATATCTAAGTTGTCCTATCAATTAAAGGCAGAAATGCCCAAAAAATATCTTTAAAATAAATCAATAAATACATAAATAAAGTACCGTGAAGCATGAAGTAGTCCACTGGTGTTCGCTTCATCCCGGCTTTGGCCTTCTCAGTTGTCCAGTCAACCTCAAGAGCTTCCTTCAGAGTGCAGAAACTGGCCACCTGATTGGTTAGATTAGGTAGATTTATAGCGTTAATGAGGTTAATTTAATGTATGCTATACAAATAATAGCTGAACAAATAAAATGAATGTCTTTAATTAAGGAAAGAAATTTATTTAGATGTATGTGGATTCTTTGTATATTTAGATGTGTGCGGGCAGATTACAGACAGAAAGCAATACAAAAGAAAGTTTGCATCCCATTTGGTATTTTTGTGTAACTTTCCCAATATGTTCCACTCCTAATATCATATACAGTATATCATTTTTTTTAGTCGAGCCAACATTTAAAAGGAAGTCATTTTATCCACCACCCATACAGTTTATTTATTTTAAGCCAAATAAATGGAAATCATTTGTATTTATGCATCTTCATAACTTGTATATGTAAATAATATATTCTTTATATCAGGTTGGCAAATGGAATAAAATAATACAATATTTATCTGTGAAATTTGGACTTCCATGATTTAAAGATGCACTCATTTACCTTTTTCACCATGGTGGTCTCGTTGGGGTCGACTTTGGCTTTCTTTGCCTCTGGACCGTCATTAGAATTTCCAGTCGGTTTCACCACTTTAAGTTTCTCCCTAAAAAGAGAGAGTGAAGAGAAAGATGTCATAAATTACCGAGAAATACAACAGTCAATAATTACATAAGATATCGAAGTTCACAGATTGAGAAAAAACTACTTTGGTTTATTGGCATTTCTTTAAACCAATCAGAATCGTCTTGGGTGACGCTAAGAGCTGGTAGGAGCAGCGTAGCCTTGGGAAGGAAGTTGTTTTGGTGGAACATGTATTTTAAATGTAATTAAAATGGCTGTCAAGTGTATGATGAGAATTTTACTGCCAAAAAAAAGATAAATATAATTTGATTGTCGGTTCTAGTTTGGAGGAGGTTTTCCAAATCGAACGCCAACACAAAGAAAGCAGAAGGTGAGGGACATCTGGCGGAAAATCCGACCGCACCGGAACGATCCATTAAATAAAACGTTGTCAATATAGACTACGTATGCTGTAACCATTGGGCTACCAAGGTGTAACAAGCAGTGATTCTTTTATTCCCCACTTCCCCCTATAATGTTAACCGTCAGAAATAACATGGTATTACTTTCAATACTAATATCTACTGCAGTGCTCTCAAGCAAGGCACTTAACCCGCAGCAACTCCCACATGTGTTACAGTGACAAATTCAAGCTAAGCACACATGCACTCACTCAACGTAGTTGTGCTCCTTTCCGAGGTTGCAGAACATGTAACCATAGTAACCAAAGACGTCCCCACAGAAGACCTTGATGTTGTGCTTAGAACAGAGCTGGTCGACCCGCACCATCAGGTCTCTGGAGCAGCCTGTCAGACACACCTGAGGGAGACAAAAACACACACAGTGGAAGTTTTGATCAGAGAGGCTGCCTGCAGGACAAATGGTTGCCTGATCAATAGTCTGAAGCCTGAAGGAGGGTCTGGCTACTCCACATTGAATTTGGGGATGGGAGGAAAACGTGCTGTGGTTTAATGGCATTTCTTTAAACCAATCAGAATTGTCATGGGTGGTACTAAACTTTGCACAGAGCGGATGCAAAATAGTCGTGCAAGAGAAAACTCAGACTGGACAGATAGTCTAGGTAGTTGTCTCAATTTACCCTGCAGAGATCTGAGGAGCAGTTAAGCATAGTCCTCTGGCTATCACCAGACCAAGCCAAGCTCAGTAGATCTGGGATTGAGAGTTGGTCTGGGGAGTCTGCTCTGTATTTTCTCTGCACAAGAGGCGTGACCAACGGGCATAGTCCAAATGACTCTGTACGCAATTGGAAAGTCCTCTAACCAATCAGACAAACGATCAGGGTGACGTAGAAGCGTCAGCGGCATCAGCGGGTTGCTGCGCTTCGGTGGCCGCTACGTTGAATGTCAACAAGAAGCTGCTTGGTCCCTTCTCTATCGTCATCGTGTGCGGAATTTCCTGCAGCACCCCAGCAATCCCGGAAGTGGAAGGCGAAGGATTCAGACTACCTGATCAATTACCAGTATTGCAGCAGTAATGCCAAAGTGCTTCAAAACAACAGCAACTGACCCCTTAAACTGGAGTTACACCAACAAATATCCATCATTTTACAAAATACGCTCACTTATGAAGTTTAAAAAAACGGCAAACTTGTGAGATGTGGTGAAAAACGCTGCTGATAAAAACAGCTGGTTTCCCCTAAATTTCTACTTCATGCTTGTTTGACTTTCTTTGTCTGCACCTCTTTCTGTCAACAAGTATTGTTTACATATTTCCTGTAAGATTTGTATTTTCTCCACTAAACCTTAACTTCTAAAAATGAAAATGCATGAAACTAAACTCCCACTGTGTTGGTCTGTCAGGCTCTTTCTCCTCCTCCACCAGTTTTGTTTTTGTGCTATTATCTGCTCATTTCCATTCCAATTACATAACACTAACGGCTTGTAGTAACAGAAAATATCAAACAACAATGTAGTCTTGCTTTTAACACCTAAGGGAACAATGTATTTAAAGGGGTGTGCATAGGCTGACATGACACAGTCATTAACATGAAGGATGAATGTTCAGTAAATGTGTCATTTGGTAATTTATGACACTTTTAATGCTAAGTTAGCATTGTTTGAGAGATTTGTGCTATGACAACTTGACAGTAACCTACATTATAACCTGTCATAAATATGTCATGGCAACCCTAATTATCAATCTTAACCTTAATATTGTCCTCGGGTCAAATTGACTCATTTTCCTATTTCAATGTTCTTTTTAACTTTTTAACATGAATGATTCTTGAACGTTCTTTGGGGTGATTTTGATGGGTAATTTTGGGGTGTCTTATTAATTTTATAGCATTTGAAAAAAAGAAATTGAAGTGGTTTCCAAATAGTATTGAGTAAAAGTTGACATATTCCAGTCTGTGATTATCCATCAACATACATTCCTTTAATTTTAGTCTAAATAATTCCTAATTTCTGCTTTTCTAAGTTAAATGTTAGGTATAGTTTCCTAAAAATGAGGTTTATTGACCATAAATTCCAAAAATAACTGTAAAACTAAAGTTATTAAGGTAGTGTTACATAGTGTTGAAAATGAATGAACAAACATTGAAAAAAAGCGTCAAAAGTGTTGAACATGGTACAAAATGTAAGAAAAAGTATTATTTTTTTTTTAAAACATTGAGAAAAAGCGTCAACAAAATTGTGGATGGGAAGACAACACAAGGGTTAAAGAAACTATTTTATGAATAAAGTGTTACCCATTTTACTTAAAAATGGCTGCAAAAACAAATCCATCAGTACCTCAACAGTAGCTGATCAGCTACCAAACTGACCCCGACACATCTGCTGCAGCAGCCACAGCAGCTTTTAGCCATAGCTAACCTCCCCGAATAAACCACCAAACAAGGCTAAAGCTAACACAGCGACACAGTGTGCCACGGTAAGACCGGGGTGGGCTGGTGTCTGGCTGACTGCAAACAGCTGACCGGTGGGCTGGGTCCACCTTATCCTGCACACCCAAAACACCCTCAGCTCCCTGATAAGACTGATGCTGCATCACTGACTCACAGTGTTACCAAATACAGAAAAGTATTTAGAGTGGGACCTCGTCCTCTGTTAACCCTCCTGTTGTCCTCGGGTCAAATTTGCCCCCTTTTAAAAATGTCTATATCAGAAATATTCTTTTTAACCAAATTACCACAAAAAAGCAAACACAATCACTTTCTTTGAATTTTGGGTGTAAATTGAAATGGTCCTGACCAAACTCATCCACTCAACATACATTCCTCTGAGCTTAACTATTAGTCAAAATAATTAATAATTTCTGCTTTATTAGCTCAATCATTAGGTATAATTATATATAAATGAGGGTTATTGACCATGGATTCCAAAAAGGTAGTGTAAAACTAGTGGTAGTGAAAAAAATAAAAAATAAATGTTGAAAAAAGGTAAAAAATAAATCTTTTGTACCCAGGAGGACAACACAAGGGTTAAATAAAACCAAATGTCCCAATTTCATACAAAGTGCAGCCTGGTGGATGCACAACATCAGCCATCAACCTCCAACTTGTTCCTTCCTATGAATGATTTGAGAGCATTATTTGACCCAGAGCCAGTGTGTGATTAGAGCATCAGAAAAACAAGGAAGTGATGAGAGGAAAACAGGAAAGCTGGAAGCTTCCTTTTTTTTTTTTTTATGAATGGTATTAAAAAGGCAAAAAAAAAAAAAAAAAAAATCTTACTTTGAGCCATGCAGTGCAACATAAACACTGGCGTATGCCACGCCATGGGCACTAACACACCCCCATACAGATGTTGGCTTTTGAACTTTGCGCTGATAACTACGTGGATGGTAATTTTCCTCTTTGGCCCAGAGAACATGACATCCAGGATTTCCAAAAACAATTTGAAATGTGGACTCGCCAGACCAGAGCACACATTTCCACTTTGCGTCAGTCCATCTCAGATGAGCTCGGCCCAGAGAAGCCGGCAGCGTTCCTGGGTGTTGTTGATGTATGACTTTTGCTTTGCATGCTAGAGTTTTCACTTGTAGATGTAGCGACGGACTGTGTTAACTGACAATGGTTTTCACTCTTATAAAAAGTCCATCAAGGTTTGTTTTTTTATCCTCTGTGTCCTCCTTGGTTACAGGCAACTGTGTGAACGGGGCGTGGTGGCGGTGCACGATCACACACCAACAGTTTGTTCTAATTAATTAGAAGCACTGTAGCTTTATGTAGTGCAGTATCATCAGGAAAGTGTACTTAAAGTATTAAAAGTAAAAGTACTTCCTCACATTTTAGAAACTGGAACCGATCAAAACAGTTCTGTCAATCAACTAAAGTTGTAATAATCTAATAATTTTAGCTGTACTTGCAGGCCGTTATATTGTTTGGTAGTTTCATTTATAATAAAACCATATTTTATAAATGATATGTGTTTTGTGTGGAAAAAAATCGTAATTTGGATTTGTCAGATTAATGTAGTGAGTAACAATATTTCTCTCTGAAATGTAACAGAGCAGAAGAAAGAAGTGGCATTAAAAGAAAAGAGCCATGGGAAATACCTCAAATTTGTACGTAAGCACAGTACTTGAGTAAATGTACTTAGTTACATTCTACTACCATCACTAGCAAATACTCCTTCTTCTAACTAACACCTGCTTTTAAGAAAAGCCTAAAAGGTTGTACTTTAAAGTCAAATCATTCAGCTTAGCTCTTAAATATCCCATTTCTTTGTTGACACTACACATTTTCGAATAGCGATGTCTTTCACCTACCCAGTCTCAGTTTGAATGTCTCGTATAAAGCTTTGTTTCCACTCACCGCATCGAATTGCAGGAAGAAGTCATCTGGTTTGTCTTCGATTCGGTCTTGATCTGCGTGGACCTCCACCATTGGGTTAAGGTTCTGCCCCCGCTCCAGAGAGGCTTGGGCTCGGTTCTGACCCTGAGCCGTCACTGGAACCAGGAACTGAGCACGACATGACTCCTCCGTGACCTGGTGACCAAACAAACAGGGAATGCATAGCAGAGTGAGGATTTTGCTGGATGTGAATTAGCTGAAGATAATTTACACTCTGCATTCAAAAGACATTTATTTTTAGAAATTATTTTTATTTTTTTAAATATGTGTCAATTGTTAAGTCACACAGCACCAAATAATACATTTTACTTATGAAAGCCTTTCTCTGCACTCAAGGACACCTTAAATGTACAAATAATAAAAGATAAAAACAGATGACAGCAAAGAGAGCAAATACATGCACGCTGTAGGTTAAATATTCAATTCAAAACGTGATATGAAGCCAGAATTAAGCTGTTTTGGCAATGTTACCAAAATAAATATTAATGCAAAACAGCTGGTTTGTTCCCTTACTGATAGTGAAACTCATTACTTTGCCACAGGCACCATCTTGTGGACATACAGTACACATACAGTACTGCAAAGACTGAAACTGACAGAAAAAGCCATTATTTCTATGGGCTATACATATATCATACAGATTTTTAGTGGATAGCTGCAAACAAACAATTTCTAGATTTAAACCAATGCCCAAGTCCACTCTGTAGGGGGCTGTAACCTTGGATGAGGACAGTCAGAACAGCACCCGAATATTGTTTTGGTGTGCACTGTGTGAGCATGTTTACCTGTTCATGATCCAGCAGAGTGAGTGCTTTAACTCCAGCCAGGATTAAGTTCTTGGCCACTTCTGCCCCCAGACCACCTAAACCTGCCAGGAGCACACGGGACCCTCGTAACCTGTATAACAAACATGGATGAGGTTAAAAATCTGTTTTGGAATGCAATCTTGTGCTAAATGGGTTTTTGTTTTAAGGAATTAATTCATAAACAAACTGCAGGTCTCATTTAAAAAAAAAAAATCAAAAAGAAAAATCAACTTTGCACTGATGTTGCTTACATAAACGTGGAGACGCAGGTGCAGCAACAATATAAAAAGGCAAAAAAGAAAGTGACGTTCACTCTGTTACGAGTTGATGAACCACTGAAACGATTTTGGAAATATTATTTAAAAGGTACAGAAAGTTCTCAAGTGTTGCTTTAAGGAAACATGCTAAGTTGAAACACTATCTTTTCTGACAACAATGCCAATGCCAGTAATGCAAGCCAGGCCGGGTTGCCAGATATAACGCTACCTCTAAAAACATAAACCCAGCGTGCTACAGCTGTAACGTTAGTACAGCCATGAAAGCAGCAAACAAACAGGATCAACAGAGATAGATTCATAACAAACCCTGGGTAAATATTGGAGATGTATTTGAAAAATGGAGACAGTTTAGAGCCCAAAAGGACACAGAGTTGGCTAATTTCTTCCTGAACAGGTAAGCATTAGCTTCAGGCTGCTTTATTGCTGCTAAAAGGGACAGGCATTTTATGTAATTTCAACATTTGCATACTCACATTGAATTATATACAGTAGCTAGAGTACCTGAGTTGGTTACTCGCATACCTAGAGATAGGCATGGTGTTATTTCTGTTAGCATAACAGCTGGTTTGATTTGCATTGAGAGGTGATCTTATGGAAAGTTCCCCATGCCTATCTCTATGTATGGTGAAGTGTATGTGATGATATGGTGTTAGTTTACTTCCAAAGGCCAAGGGAACTTTATTAGGATGCATAGTATCCTGATCCATGAAATAACTGGCTTTTAAAAATAAAAATGTGCCTACTTCTATGGGAAGTTAACATAGTGGTGTGTATACTTATGCCCCCTGTATTTTAAGGAAGAACATTTATTTATTTACAATACATTATTCATTCACAAAGAATATTGGTGTCAATAATTCATAATTTTTTTTTAATTTAGGCATTAAGATCAATTTCCAAAAGATGTTTTTTTATTCCTCTTTTTAAATCAACTTTAGCCTGGGTGTGTAAACTTTCTCAAGTCACTGTATGTGTGGAAGATGTCCAAGTCCATGAAGTCAACTACAAGCCCAGGTGCTGGACGCCCGCCTCTGGGCATCTGTTTGGTGTGTCATCCACCACGATTCAGAGGAGATAGGCCGAAGAATAGTAGTGAAGTGAGACAAGGTGAATGGGACTGACATCGTGTTTACAGGTGTGTCAACTGCAGCAACTGTGCAAGAAAGAAACGGGAGGAATGAGGACCGAAATGTCCACATGAATAGTCCCAAAGAAGTCCCATTCACCCTGTCTCACTCAATAGAAATATTATAATAAAACGGCATTCAATAGGTGATCATCCTGGCAACCTCCATGAACTTCGAGTCTGGGGAGGATGGGGTGGGGGGGTGGGGGGAGACGACTCTCTCCAGTATTTTGAATTTGTATTGCAGTAACTATTTTAAACACTAGCTGTCAGTATTACACATGACACCTTTAAGGTTTTGACTACAATTAAAGTCCGATTTTAGGGTTCGTTTATTTCATTTGCACGGAGCATTATTACAAGTGCAGTTTTCTCAATGGGACCTAACTTCATTAAGAGTCCTGTGATCTCTTATAAATATATAACGTGTATGATCGTTAAAGCAATGAGTCTGAATCTAATTGATTGTTATTAACGTTACCTCCCACAGAAGAACCATGGAATAAAAAGATCCAAACGAATACAAATATATAGATATTCTTAATGAATACTCCCAACACTGCCTACTGAAATAATGATTAAGTCCCAATTGTCGGTGAATCCCCAAACTTGTTGAATCAACCAGTTTGGTCGAACCCGAGCAAGAGTGCAACAAACCGATTAGCATGGCGAGCTAACTCAGCTAACTGACCTCTTCTGGGCATCTAGCCCCCACAAACGGATCTGGCGGTCGTACTGTGCCGCCTCCTCCTCGCTGATGACCGGGTCCTCTTTCTCGATCATATCGATCATTTCTGATATCTCCGAATACGCTAATCACTGGTGTAAAGTAGCTATTTTTTATGCAGCTATGCTAGTAGACGTTTCAAATGCCGCGACAGTCCCGCTGAATGAATGGACGCTGGGTGATGACGTCATCAAAGGGTTTTCTATCGTCTGTCGAGATTCCTTTTTTTATTTTTTTTAAAATAGCCCGATTGATTTTTGGACATTTTCTTCTTTTATTTTTCAATTTGTTCCATTTGTCTTTATCGTCGTGTTGTTGTTGTTTTTTTAAAGTCTATATTTGTTTGTAATGCTCATTTCAATCTGTAAAGGCCACTGAGCCATAGACTGAGCCCTGCAACGTAACATCCACCTCCTGAGTGGTGTAGTCTCTACCATGGATGTAGCCTATAGGCCTAAATAGAACCAATAGCTTTTGTTCTACATGTCAAACAGTTCAACAAGCTGGGTAGACACTTGGGTAGGCCTGCATTTTTCCTGGATGTAATCTTTTAACATCCTAAAATCCTTTTTACAAGCACAACATTCTGGGTCCTGTGGAAAGGCATTTTCTATGGGCCCTTCCCCGCATCCACAGCTATTCATTCTATCTTTTTGGGCCCTCCTCACATGAGGGCCCTGGGTACTCGGTCCCCTTTATCCCCAAAGTCCAACGCCCCATAGTTGAATGAGCAGTTGAGGCAGCTATTACACGAGTCCTATCTAGGCAGCAGCATTATACAGGATACCTGTACAGAGGCCTGAATGACATGTGTGTGTGTTTTTATTGCAACAACTAAAATCCACAATTACACACCTGCTCACCCTGCAAATGTTTTTAATTTACCCAAAAGTCTCCTTCCCTGTCATGCCACAAAACCATTAGGCATAACATTTTATAAGACATCCATTTAGTTATTTAGCAATACTGCTACCAATTTTATATTTGTGAGACTGAGAGCAACAACAAAAGGAACAACAGTAGAATTGGTTGAATGATGCACCTCAAAAGCATCACTTGAAATAATATCAGCAGCAAAACCTGCAGGAGGCAAAACCTGCAGGAGGCAAAACCTGCAGGAGGCAAAACCTGCAGGAGGCAAAACCTGCAGGAGGCCAATCCTGCATTACCAGATCCTGAGAACATCTAGAGAGGCAGCTTTGTTAAAATTGTTTTGTTTTTGTTTTTCAGTTGACTTTTGTACCAATATATTGCCAAAGACATGTGTGTGTATATATATATATATATATATATATATATATATATATATATATATATATATATATATATATATATATATATATATACATAATAATGGTAATTATTTTTTTTTGATTTTTTTTTAGTCTGTTTTTTCACCTATATTTTTTTTTTACAGGATTTTAACCTAATTCCATCGTACTTTGTTGTGCAATGACATTAAAGCAATAATTATATGATATGTAAACAAGTAGAGCAACAGTAAGTACATGTATGTCAAGGTAAAATGACAACATAAGATGAATGCTTTTTGTGATCAAATTTTTTTTTTGAGAAAAAGTGCAAAACATTACACATACCGGAGAAGGCACAGTGCACCTCCTCCACAATCCCTCCCTGCGACCCAATGTTTCCACACCAAAACAATGAGAGGAAATACAGGAAGGAGGGAGACACAACAAAAACACAACGGCAAGAACGACGTCTGCAGTTCACAAACAAGACCTACAGAAACAGACACAGACAAACACACAAACAAACAAGAGGCATTGACAGGGAGACCGGCATAAGACAAAGGGACCAAACACACACAGATAGAAGCAACAAGGCTGTGGCACAGATCTACAGCATGGATTTCAAAGATTCAGCAACGCTGAGCCAAGTGTCTAAAGTCTTTGCTGGCACTCCATTTATGCGAGCCGTGGAGAGCTGCATGTGTATGACATCCAAAAAGGAAAGGGTACATGTACTGTACGAATTGACAAGGTGGTTTTCAGCGGGTTGTAATCATTCTCTTGGCTGCTGTAAGTCCAGCAAAAACAGCACATTTCTGAGTTTTAGAGAGTCGAAGAGCTGACAGATCAAAACATTGACAGTAACAGGTAGTAACATTAATCAGGGCAGATATTTTGGATGTAATATTGTTCCAGAACTGACTAACAGGAGAGCAATCAGATATGTACATTGAGCTTTAAATGGACAGAAAGTGAACAAGGGACTGTTAACTATTTTTATGTGATGCATTTTCACAGGGTGAGATATGTTCTATGAATGAAATTGTAGTGAATCTGCTGATGGTCTAGATTGCATGACATTTCTGAAATGTTAAACCATACATCATGCCATTCAAGATCGATACTCAGGTCTGGAAAATCGCATGCCCAGATCCTCTCAGAGCGGCCAGATATCACCAAGAACTAACAAAGCCTTGCTGCCATACCACAGGTTTTTGGCTGTGTAGTAAGATGGATACGTGGGCAAAGGCCTCTGCCAAGGGACACCGTATGCCGTGACTGCTGATCTTAATTGAAGATAAAAGAAACGTGGTAGATTGAATTTGTTTTGTAAGTCAGAAAAAGATAACAAGCCAACCTCGCCAAAAATGTCTTTTAGATTATTAACCCCCCTTTGTTCCCATTGTGAGACTGTTATCGGCATCCCACCAATCAGTAGTGCTGTAGGCTATTGTAGAATAATGGAGAAATGTGTGCCAGTTACGAGCTACAGTGTATGGCAGCATGTTTCAGCCAATCTCCAAGTTTTGATAAGATGAGAGACAATGGGGCCAAAGAGTAGCAGGCACTGTTTGTTGAAACATTGGCAAAATGAACGTCATGGAGTGACCAAGGCTCTATCATAGCATTTTCAAATGTACGCCAGCAAACAAACATATCAGGGCTAAACCAGGTAAGGAGGGGTCTTAACACAAGGGACCAGAAATAATGTTTAAAGTTGGGAACTGAGAGGCCACCATTCTTTTTCCTCCTCTGTAGACTGCATTGCGAGCAAAATCATTTAAATGAAGTAGTGCAGTGACCAGTTAATTTTAAAGCCTGATAAGCTTCCATACTCCTCGCACAGAGATAGAAAGTGAGGTAGATCCTGAAATGGGTTTAAAAAAAAAAAAACTTTGTACGCAAATAATGAAAGGTGATGCTGTGTATTACGAATGCATATTGGTGACACCATAATCGATTGGCAAATACCTTGAGCCAGCGGCTCTATAGAGTGAGGACAAATAGTGCAGGACTTAAGGGGCAGCCTTGGTGAGAAGACCTAGAAACTGGAATCAAAGAGGAGGAGGTGCGTCCGGTTAAGACTCGAGCTGAGGGGTTAGAACATAAAACTTTAATCATAGGAAATTATTACCAAGGCCCATCACCTCTAAGACTGACCATAAAAATGACCACTCAAGTCTGTCAAAGGCTTTCATAGCATCAAGAGAAATAAGTGACATTGGGGTCTTACTGTCATCTGCCGCAATATAATTTAATTTTAATTTGTTTATTAATCCCCAGTGGGGAAATTACAATTAAGGTGAATGCTTAAGTAAACTATCGTTATTTAAATATTTTGTAAACAATATTTGCTCTGCAAGTGCACTTGACAATCAAACCTGGGCCTCATTTTACTCATTGTACTCCCCATTTGGCAATTTCCTTTTTATATTGGCAAAATGCAAAGATAAATGCTATGATGATAGAACAACAGGACCACAGATCAAAAGTAATTCATACAAAAATTGAAAATAAGGTGAGGATATTAATGAAAAATTACAACAACAACAACACAAACCCCAGGAGTACATGTATACAAACATTTAAAAAGATTTCAGTCAAATGATTTTAGGGGGGAGCTCATTTCCAAAGAATAAAGAATTCAGTTCTATGAAAAAGGTAAAAAAAAAAAAGGTAATGAATAAGAAAAGTTCTGTTTTTGAAGATAAACTATAATGAAATTAATCAGATACTCAAGAGCACCACTAACGGGATTATCATGAAATGCTAGATCGGATCCACTAGACGTGTCGACGTCAAAGGACGTGCCTCGTGCCTCGTGGCCATGGGCAGCCCGCCTGATTTGCTTCCTCTGGTATCGACAGTATGAACTAACCCTAAACCACTCCCCACTCCCCAAGCCTAAACCTAACTACGTCGACCATTCTAGCAGATCCGATTTCGGAGCTTATTGAAAACAGACCATTCGGTAATTTCCGTGAGAACGTACAAGAACGTCATGATGTCATTCTCGGAGAACCACAACCCCTTTCTCTTCGGAAAAGACAATCGGCCATTTTAAGTTTATCAGTCGTTATTTCACGTCAGGGCGGAGAGTTAGGACTTAATTTCACCATATTTAGTTTCCAACTGTGGTGAAGAGTTGCTACTTTAAACTGAAACTCTTCCTAAAATCAACAACAAGTAGATCCCAGTGTTGAGTTGTTTTACCTCAATGTAGCTAGAGGAAATGGCTGTGGAAAGCATGACTGTCCATCCAAACTCCCCAACTACCAACCACGAACACAACAGTCTCCTGACTGACGAAAGGTCGAGTAATTCTACAATCATATTTAAATATTTAAATGAAATACTTTATCTGTCCTGTGCTATACACAAAGTACTAAGTATATGTATACAGAAGGCTATGCAAACAAGTAGCCTAGTAAAATAGTAGCCTAAGTAAAGAAGGTAGATTGATTATATAAAGGTAAATGCCTTAGAAATATGTCATTATTTAAACATTTTGTAATCCCTATTTGCTCTGGAAGTGCACTTGCGAGTCCAAATTTTTTTAAATAAAAAAAAATTATTACAAAACAAGAGTTAGACAATGTAATTATCACATATATAAAATTCTACCTCATAAAAAAATACCTGGGGACATTTGATGAAGCATACTATGAAAAATAAATACACATGAAACTAGCAAGGCACATCCGGGGCAATGACTTAAAAAATTATAACAAAAGATGATCTTCTACGTATTGCAGTATTTTTATGGCTTCCATGTTTGTTTGTTTTACACATTTAAATGATCAGAATCAACTTTATTTGCCAGGTATGAGGACACATACGAGAAATATTGCTTTGGATCGTATTGCTCACAATGTGCTTACACATACAAAACAAACAATATACACACACTATAAACAGAAACAATATAGACAGGTTGAGGCAATAGTGCAATGAAGAGTGCAAAGTATGCAGGAGTACATTTTAATTATGATAGTTATTATTTGAATTATGGAGCATAGTGCAAAGGTTGCTGGAATAAATAGTATTATGTTATTATTTAAGTATTATATTACAATATGAACAGTATGAATGATTGGACCAAGTATTTTATTTCATTACCATTATTATTATTATTATTATTAATAATTACAGAAGATATATAGTATATTTTCCATATGAAATAAGATTTATTTTAAATGATTATGATAGGAATACTGTGTCTTGCGAGTCAAACTCGGGGGCTTATTTTACCCTCCGTATTTGCCATTCGGCAACTTCCGTGGCAAGCGTACAAGAATGTTATTCGTCGTGATGTCATCATCGGAGAACCCCGCCCCCTTTGCTTTCTCTTAGGAGAAGACACTCGGCCATTTTAAGTTTATCAGTCGTCATTTCACATCGCTACTGTAGGACGGAGAACGTCAGGACTCAATTTCATCATATTTCTCTTACAACTGTGGTGGAGAATTGCCTACTATGAACTGAAACTCTTCCTAAAATCAAAAACAAGTAGATCCCAGTGTCGAGTTGTAATTTTTTGCACCTCAATGTAGCTAGAGGAAATGGCTGTGGAAAGCATGACTGTCCATCCAAACTCCCCAACTACCAACCACGAACACAACAGTCTCCTGACTGACGAAAGGTCGAGTAATTCTACAATCATATTTAAATGAAATTATTTATTTGTCCTGTGCTTTTACACAAAAAGCCCGGGGTTTCTTTTTTTCTGTCAGAGGGATTAAACTCGCCTTTTTCTGGAAAACGAGTGCAGAGGTAAAGAACGCCATGTTGACACGACACCGCCAACTGGGACGCCAAATAGCACTTGGGATAATAACGTTGTTATTCCCTGTATTTTATTACGTTATCACAATCAACGATCAATCGACTCAGGCAAACTTGTCTGAAGAAAAAAGACGAGATTGAAACAGCTGATTAATCAAATTTCCACCGCCTTTCAACGGTTATAAAGCATCGGTTAATTTCTTGCCCATTGTTGACAACACTTAACTAATTTACTTTAATTCAATTAAGTGTGTGTATGGTAACAATTGTAATGCCGCAGATGCCAAAAAACATTGTCTTTTGCTAACGACGGGCCTAACTTCAGGCTAACTTAGCAACATGGCTAATGTTACCAACGAATACAATTGGCATGGGCGAGAGGCTAAGCTAACGGCTAATGTTTTTTTGAAAATGGTAATTTTGACGTTTCAAATCGCCGCACCGTTGAATCAAACATGGCGTTTACTAATATTGTGACACCAGCTTGGTGAATGTTAATCAGTATGGGCTACTAACTGTTAAAGTATCTTAACTATAGTTAAAGCAACGTGTCGCTCAATTAACGTTAGCTTTAACGTTAAGTTGCGCACTTAAAAATGGCCGAGTCGTCGTCTTTCTGCCTAAAAAACACTAGTTAGAAAGCTTATTTTAGTTCCCGGTCGCCCTGAGATGATTGGGATTTATTCCCCTCAAGTCTAAAATGCTCTCTATCTTGAAATTAATGATTTATCTTGCTAACGTTGCCGACTAATCAGTTTTGTAGCGTTTTACAGTAATTTAGCCATCTATTTAAACCCGTTTGTGTAGCCTGCTGTCATGGATATTTGTCTAACCTATCACTTTTATTCACAGTCGTGCCCACACTGACTCGTCCCAAACATCCACAAAAGTCCCCAGAAAATGTGTAAAACGTCTGCAAAGCATCCCAGAAGTGTTTCAAGTCAAACACAAAGTTCCCTTATTTCCACAGTCCCCAGTTGGCAAGTGTACTGTATGTAACTCAGTTGGCCCCATTTCCAAGTCCCACAGACCCTAGTACTGTCCCTAAAAGGTTAGGGAAAATCATTTTTTTTCAATGTTTTTGAGTGCAAAATGTGAAGGAAACCTGTCACAGTAAGTATTCCCCATTTTAATCATGGCCCTTTGCTTCTAGAACTATTGAGTTATCGACTCGCCCACTAAGCTAATAATGTACCTTAATGCATAGTAAATCCTTTGATTCAATCATCCTTAATAGGCAATATTAATCATGTACTCTGTTGAACTTTTAGGATTTGTCACAGTTGTCTCATTGTTGTTCGGAGATGTTAACCATTTTGATACCAGTTTGATATAGCACAGACCTGAATTGTACAGCACTTAGCAGTACATTGGTAGCCTACTTGTGTTTTTCCACTCACAGGCCTAATAAGCCAAAATGTGTGTTGGTAAACTATTAACTTGTAAGTTTACACTGACCTGTCAATTTTTGGCTGAGCATAGACAAGTCTGGGTGGTGTTTGTTTGCATTTTAAGTTTTTCCTTAAACTGGCACATTGTTGGCAGCAGGTGATGTGTGTATAGTATCTCGACAGGCCAGAGAGGCCATCAGCTCATGTCTGTAGTGAATCCCAGTCACTCCCTATTCATAAAAACCTGCTTCCATAATACAGTGAAATCCCTGTGCTATGATTGAGAGGCCTCTATTGTGACAGGAGAGTTATCCTTGTGACAGGTCTGTGGGCCTGACTCTCACAGGTTTTAATTAACAGGCCAGCTTCATCGATCATACCAATTGTGAGGTAGAGGTGTGACTTGGATGTTGAGATGAAACTCCTGAGTTTTTGGGGTTTGGATTTAAAGCTGATAGCTGGTGCAGGACAAAAAACCTGTTAGAGTTTAGCAAATTATTTGAGGCAGGGAAAGAAAAAGTTGACAAGCTCTTTAAATTTTAAGCTATTTTGAGGATAAATGCTGAATCTGATAATGACCTTTGGCAAGAAGTTGCATATAGAATGACAGAGGAAAGTTGGTTAAAGTAACAGATTCTTCTTCAGACAGAGCATAGTTTATTTTGGATTTCATTCTTTCAGTCTTTTGTTCCAGAGCAAAAGCAAATGAGCCCAAACATGATGACAGATTTGTTTTGTTCTAGATCGTGTTCTATAACAAACAGCAGATAACAGGGGTTTGTTTGTGGACCAAATCTGGGTTTTATACCAGTTCTCTATTCTAAAAAAACACCAACCGGTTTGCTAAATTATGTGGGTAACATGGCTGCATAAGACCTGCAGCTCCCTGGAATCTGGATCTTCTCCAGGCAAAGTTAGCCAGAGTAAACTCACCTCTTGGAGCAGAGCACTGATGGTTTTTTTGTCTCTGCAGTGGCTTCAGACTCATTTAAAAGATTTTCTTAAGTTCACAAGCACTAATAGGACTTCCCTACAATGTTAAAATTATGATTTTTTTTTACTTTGAATTTGTTTTGTTTAGTTCCTAGGAAGGAATGAAGTGATGAATGCACTAATAGTTGGAAACACAGCACTGTATGGTCCTGAATGTCTGGCTCTGCAGACAAACACTTTGTTCAGAGATACAGCGATGAAGCACAGATCACTAAGGCTGATTATTGTGCTCGCCCCAGAGGAAGGCGCTTTGGTAAAACTGGCCACCTCTTCTCATAAAATGATGGCTGGAAGGGAAGGAAAACATGCTACATGCTAATATTAATGCTAACATTTTTCATTGCTGTTTAGCTTGTTAAACTAACGTCCTAACTGGGTGCCTCCCACCCCCAACTTGGCCACAGCCCACAGTCGCTGCAGGAACAGGCCTGCATGTGATCCATGTCAATTAGGATCTCATGGTCCTGCCCGAGCAGTTGGCCACAGTCACAACACAGCAGTCATTTCTTGTCGGTCCCTCAAATACTGCAGTTGAAATTTGGGATCCAGCCATCCTTGGACATTTTGTGGGTTTGACCTTTAGCGTGTGTGGGTGCACTTCAAAACCCTATGCCAGAAGGATGAGTTGTAACTGGCTATTTGAAATAGAAGATACATATGACACTCGTGTAGGTAGACCTGATATGATGGCTTATGCAGCAAGAAAATGACATTTTCATGCCTTTCATATGATGTGGTTAAATCCAATCAGAAAGGCGCTGAGATGTTTTTGACTCAGCTCACAAGCTGTACAAAGATTTTCTTAAAGTTGAGTTGTATTCAGTGCACGTAATGCATGTGAATTGTGCATAATATGAAGTCATAATTTATAGTTTTGACTTACTTTCATGTGTCAGCTTGTTTACCTGATGACATAGACAGTCAGGTGTGTAAACCAAACTGAAGGCCTTCTTTATAGCCCCATTGTGGTGGATTTTCTGTTCTTCTTTTGCTTATTTGGATGTTTTTTGTACTAGTTAGATTACCAGGGTTTGTACTTAGTTGTGATAGTTTGAAAAATGTACTAATAAATACACAATCTTGCATTTTAAGCCCCCCTGACATGAATTACCAATTGTAGCACATAGTGTTTGTCTATCCAACAATGTGTCGAGTGTTTTTTTCTAAGATTCAAAATACATAGCCTTGTAATCAACTCTAAAGTGGCTGTACTTGAAAAACTGAAAAAAATAAAACGGCAGGCTGGGATTGCCTCTACACGGCTCTCACCGACCGTTCCCCAGTTCGTGAAACACCTACATTTCTTTTGCATGCACGTGCGGCCGGACCGGCCATCGAAACAAAGAACAGAGAATCTCAGATTGCAACACGACAGATGGAAGGTGATTTCATTCTCTGCTCACAAGGCCTTACTCCACTATCTCTTGACACGGCGAATATTTGTTTGCTGCTGTATTTATGTATTGAATGTCGAGTATAGCCCTTTTAACAGTGGCGCTGCGTAAATTAGGAATCCTTACACTATAGGCCTAGTGCCAACCTTATCAAGCATCTGTACTCGTTTTCTTATCTGGGGCTGCTAAAAACGAACCTTTGAATGTTTTTGTATCATCATCACAATGTCAACTTGCACGATAAACACATTGCAAAAGACATATTGCATTCAGGGATTTTTTGGAGTTTTAAAGAATATATGTAGAAACTTGCACTTTAAAATAAGTAAAAACTAACTATTATTTCTTGACATTTTTTCAATGCAACAAGCAAATTTGTATTTTAGCAGTATACTAACCGGAGCAAAAATGCAGAACTTAGTACACTTTAATATGTTTATTAATGGGAAGTAATATTAATGGGAAGTAAAATATTATCGCTATAATTAACAACGTCATGAGGAAAATATGCGATGATGGGCAATTTAATTTTTTTAAATATCCCAAAAAATTTGGTTGGTGGACTGAGCCTCATTCCATAAGAAGATGACTTATGTAACTTGCCTCCTTGTGTTTTTTACATATACAGGCCAGAGGATGGAGAGCTGGAGGAGGGCGAGCTGGAAGATGATGGGGGAGATGTGGAGGAGGTGGAGATTGGTGGAGGTACGTCCGCAGCAGGAACAGGAGGCGGCGGCGGCGTAGACGGCGGTGATGAGGCAGGCGGAGGAGGTGAAGCGGGAGGAGAAGAGGCTGGGGAGAGGTCTCAGCGAAGTAAGGAGCGCCACGCTAGCAGCAATTCAGACGATGACAGATCCCACCGTCGCAAGAGGAAGAGGAAGAAAGAGAGGGAGCGAGAAAGGGAGAAGAGGCGGGCCAAGAAAAAACGCAAATCCAAACACAAAGTAAGATTGTAACTATCTACATAGCCCCACGTTTACACCCTTCTGTCTTGATTCAAAAAGTATGAACCTGTCTTTCTATAGTTGCTACCACCTTTCTCTCTCTCTCTCTCTCTCTCTCGTCATCCATCCTCTGATGATGACCACTCTGACTTCAGTGACGACTCTGACTACAGTCCCAGTGAGAAGAGGAAGTACAGAGAGTACAGTCCACAGTACCCCCCTCCTGTAAGTTTAAAGAACTAACGTTCCTCACTCTGACAATCCTTGATACACTCATCTCAATCAAATGTTTGTCATGTAACTTTCAGTATTGCTGATATGTTGTATGCAATAATGTTGTGCGTAAAGTAAAATCACCTGTTTCCTCGTCTATAGTCTCATGGGGGCTACGGCGGCTCAAAGAAGGGCACCTACATGAAGATGGAAAAGCAGAGCTACGGAGGCTACGATGACTTTGAAGAGGACAACTTTGAGGGAGAGGAAGAGGAGGACATTGGGGATGAAGATTATGATGACTTCACCAAGGAGCTCAACCAGTACCGCAAGGCCAAGGAGGGAGGAGGCGGCCGCGGGCGAGGTGGGTCCACGGCAGCCGGATTAAAGCTGTCCAAGTTGAAAAATAGACTCGGTATGTTGCACATTCTCCTGCTTGTTAAATATTTGCCCAGCTGGGATTTAATCCAGTTCTCAGTGTGATAAAGTGCCTGAACTGGGATACACCAGGTGGCAGATTTACATCTATGCCAGATGTTGTGGAAAGGTCCTCTGTCTGTTCCTATTTGTTTATTTAGGCATAATATTATACTCTGACCTTAAGGAAAGTGTACCAGCTTTTCAAAAAGTTTAAAAGCTTGGTAACATATTCAACCCCGTGATCTTGCTGTTTTACTCTTTACTTCAGTTTCATTTGCACATGTATGGACAGACAAAGTAGCTTATTTGCCAAAAGGTTCTTATCAAGTCAAATTCTACAGATAAGTTACTGACTGGCCTCTGTAGCTCACACATTTCATTTCTCTGTGTCTCTGCAGGGGGCAAGGGTCGCATGAAAAACCAGAGAGGCCGTGGAGGAATGAGGGGAGGGCGGAGAGGAAGAGGAGGAAGCAGAGGAAGAGGAGGTCGTGGAGGAGGAGGAGGAGGAGGAGGAGGAGGAGGAAAGATGGGAGGAGACAACGACGATGGAGAGGGCTATGGAGAAGACATGGAGGTGAGGGTTAGAATTCATGAAACCTTTTGTTTATTTGCTTTGGTCAAAGTCCAGGAAATAATTTGTTCTTCCCTTGTTGTATTTTGTGTATTTGCACAGTTTTTTAAATTTATTTCACATGGAAAAATTCCAGTAATTAAAAGAAAGTTGGAGCCGTCAATTTCCTTTTAATTTTTATTTAAACAAATAGTTAATTCGGTGTTAAACAAACTAGGAACATCTGTCTATTTAGGAGGAGTAATAATTGTATGAATGAAATAATACTCTAATAATATGTGTTCCCTCCCCCCAAGTGACACTCATTAAGTGACACGTGTTAAATCTGTCCCTACAGTATGGAGATGATGACTATGACAACATGGGTGGCGGTGGTGGTGGTGGTGGTGATGATGACTACGATGACTACTCGAAAGAACTTAATCAGTACAAAAAGTGCAGAGGCAGAGGTGAGTTTGCACCACAGGTAGTTTTCCAATTTTGTGTGTGTGTTTGCCTGAAGAAAAGTCTACATCAGAGGTCTTCAACAGGGGGTCCGGGACCCGTAGGGGTCCTCAGATTTAGAAAAAAGAAAATATAAAAGTCTTAATATGAATCCAACATATTATTAAATAAATAAATCAGCCCTATTTGTGGAAATCTACAGGTAAGGTAGTCACTAAGGTAGCTATCCACATACATAGATTGAAACATGATTTATAAAATCATGCCAACAATTATTATTTTAAGATTCCATGCACTAAAGTATGTATGAAGGCTTTAGGCCGTCCACACTCTATTGTAAGCTCAGTTTGAAATGCAACTTGATTTTATACAATAGGCTTCATGTAGTAGGGGGGTCCCTGATCCTACTCTCTTTTCAGTTACGAGGTCCTTGGCTTAAAACACGTTGACGACCCCTGGTCTACACATTTCCTTCAATTTGCGCCTGTTTAGAGCAAGAACAGACTTACTGTCTGTGCCTGACAATGTTGACCATCTATGTCGCCCAAAAATTCACTCTCTCTTTCTTCAACTTCTGCTTCAGGAGGTAAAGGTGGCCGCGGACGAGGGAGGGGTAAAGGAGGGCGGGGTATGCTCAGAGGAGGACGGGGTCGAAACCGGGGGAGAGGAAGAGGTGACATGATGAATGATGACGACAACAACGGGGACATGGACAACGGGGTAAGGCTGTCAGCCCAATCAGCTAGACTTGAAGAATAAAATGTCACTTTTCTTCTTACTTATTGCTTGACACTGCTCTTTTCTTCTGTGTATGTGCCGGTTTCTGTGTATTTAGGACGGAGTTGGAGGAGGCGACGGACCTGGACCAGGGAGGAGAAATCACAATGAGAAGCACCAGGATAAGAAAGGAAAGGCCATCTGCAAGTACTACATCGAGGGACGATGCACATGGGTAAGCTCGCACAAATGTTGCATTCACAGTTTGGACTGTGTGACAAGAGGTTTTGTTATTGAGATCTTTTTTAATGCTACACTTTCACTGGCTGCTTTCTAAAAGCATTTCTTCATTTAAATTGTTGATTTTGTTGTTGTTGCATTTATCAGTGGCTTTTCTAAATCGCCAATGCTCAATAGAGATTCACAGTAGTAGTAGTTTTAGTTTAGTTTTTCACAAAGTTTCCGACAGTTTTTTCTTAATTTTAAAGGTTTTGTTACTGATTCCCCCCAAAAGGCAGAATTTTGAAGATTTTTTTGAACATTAAAATAGCTTCAATATCCTCAAGAACCTTCTTGATCTAATAAAAGGTTCAACTCAAATGGAAATGGTGAACTGTAGCAAGATATCATGAAATAGTTAAGGCTGATACAACCCTGGAGGGAAATGTCTACATTTAATAAGACAACACAAAAAAGGAAGTAAATGAAGTGAAATAGTTGTTGTTTATTTTATCCTCTCTGATCTATAAGTAATCTATAGGCAGCTGTCTCTCATGTCAGATATTAATATTTCATTATGGCATTTTCAATCAACAGGGGGACCACTGCAACTTCAGCCATGACATTGAGCTTCCCAAGAAGAAGGAGCTGTGCAAGTTCTACATCACTGGATTCTGTGCCCGAGCCGACCACTGTCCTTACATGCATGATATCCTTCACTAGTGGCCACACAGAGAGACTCTTGATTAGTACAAGGGAATTATGGGTACATTAAAGCTGACACTTTTTAACAGTATGAAGTTACATAATTCCACCTAACTGAAATGATTGCATTTCATCTCAGAATTCAATTGAGGTCATCCAGAAAATGGAGTCTGTTTCAGTTTTCTGTCCAGTGTTTTTTGTGAGTGTCTCTCCTTGACCCCCATGCTACGTGAATTCCCCTGTAAGCTGTTCCACACCACAGGGAACTGTGTCAACGGTGACGAATGCATGTTCTCCCATGATGCCCTCAATGATGACACCCAGGACCTGCTCAACAAGGTAATTCACTCGCCTATTTTCTGTTAACTCACTGTAGATCTTTAAAAAGTCTGAAAAATATTTTTTATTATATGTATGTCCAGGTTCTTTAACGATCAAAAGTACAGTCAGGCTTTTTGATTTATACACATGGCTGGGTGAAATTGTGTAAGTTCCCCAACAGAAACCATGTTTGATAGTGCTGGGACGATATGCTTTTGTCCCGATTTGATTGTTTAACTATACATGGGTGCCGATTCGATTTGTATTAGAAATTTTCATTTATTAGGATTCAATAGAATTGGGTATTGCAATTTTCTTTTCCTTCTTTAACAAATACAAAATAATACACTTCCAGAGACAATATATCATGAGACGTTTCTAAAAACTGATTGTTTTCTGAGAAGAATGAACATCAAAAGTCAGTCTAACATTTATTTAATTTGGTAATAACGTAACATGTATTTTCTGGTTTTGGTTTGTTTTTGCTGGAAGTTAATATGATGTAGTCACTGATGGCGGTACAGTGTAAACCGGAAAATATTTAGGTGAATCATTGGTAAAAAAAAAAACTGATTCTAGGAAAAATAATCAATTTAATAACAATGAAAAATCGTGATATATGTGATTTTCAATTCCCCCCCACCACACCCCTAATGTTGGATTTTAAAAATGCTTAAGAAATCCTTTCAGATAATTTCTTTGTTTTTTAGATGCTGGAAGAGGATGCAGAGGCTGGAGCAGAGGATGAGAAGGAGGTGGAGGAGCTGAAGAAGCAGGGGATCAACCCTCTCCCCAAACCCCCTCCTGGAGTTGGCCTCCTCCCCACCCCTCCTCGGCCTGTTCCTCTAGAAACCAACACAGGTTCTGGGGATTTTGGTGGGCCTGCGGTGGCTGACTTTGGGGGTCTTTCTGCGCCTAACCAGGGGCCCATTTCTAACAAAGGTCCCCCAGGACCAGGGCCTATTCCTGGGCCTAACCCCTGTGCTGGTCCCCCTCTCCATGGCCCTGACGGAAGTCCCTTCCAAGGCGGGCCCCCAAATCCCAGTGGCCCCCCTCCCCACATGGGCCCCCCACCTCCTTGTGGTGGAGGGGGAGGTGGCATGGGGAAGAAGATCCCCTCACTGTTTGAGATTAAAGTTCAGCCAACGGGACAGCTGGCTCATAAACTGGCTGTCAGGTAAGAAATCTGAAAACAAACAAAAACTAAGAATAAAAGATAATCTTTTTATATTCACATCCGTAGACAATAATCAAAGAGTTCAACAGTCAAAAAAAAGTGGGTTAGTGGCTCAGTTTAAGCCAGCTCTAAAGCCTACAGGAGTGTTAAAAGGTGGCTCTAAAGCCTTCAGGTGATCAGTGTTTATTACTCAAAAGATAGATTTTCAATGGAGTATTCCTCTTTTAATGTAACTAAATTACATTACATATCCATAGCACTATTAAAATACATCTTATTATAGTATAATTATAGTACAAGGTACAAGGAAGATACATTTTTGTTGCATTGAGCACTACAACATGGTACCAGGATCAGTAGATGAGTTTATGAAGTGACTGTACGTGTAATGTACCAACTCCAAAAAGTTGGAAGTTGTGAGTCCTAACTCCTGCTCTCCCTCCTGTCAGAGGCCAGACTCCCAGTGGCAACCAGGGTCAGACTGCAGCACCTGGACCCCAAGGGGCCCCTGGTGCCCCTCCCCCTTGCTTCCCTGCTCCCCCAGGCATGATGCCCCCTGACATGCAGAACATGGGACCCAACCTTGGGATGAACCAGGGGCCCCCCAACATGGGCCCCGGCGGACCGCCCATGATGGGCGGATTTGGGTCTGGTGACGGCCCTCCACATGGAGGTGGTATGCCTCCAGGCCCTCCTCCGGGCGGAGGAAACTTCTTCAATAACTTCTTTAATCAGGACAGTATGAATATGGAGGGAGTGGTGCAAGAAGGTGAGAGTCAATTTACATTTAATGTTTCAAGTTAGAAAAATCAAAGTTATTATTTCTGTACTCTGACACTCTCTGTTCCCTCTCAGGTGACTACCAGGGTTTTGCCGGTATGGACGAGAGAGGAGGAGCAGGGAACGTTGGTCATCAGTCGGGTGGCAGTCAAGACAGCTCTGCTAATGGAGCCTCAGCCAGTCAAGGAGGGATTTCTGTGCCGGACTTCCTGCCTCCAGCGCAGCGCGTCTTGTTCATGAGGATCCAACAGAAGCAGCAGGAAGAAGAGGAAAGAGCTCGCAGGATGGCTGAGGGAGGAGCAGAGAAGAGTAGAGACATGGAAGGTAGAGGAAAAGCATCTGCACCTGTTTGTGTATTAGTCGTACCTTTGTTAGGCTGCATTCAGACTGCCTGCGTCGGCCGTCCGACAGGTCTTTTCATTCATTTTGAATGGGGGTAGTGGGTTTAGGCTGCGGCGGGGGTTGCCACGGGGAGGGGGGGGCACAACAAAAAAGAAAAGCAAGCACTGAACTGCATGGGAGCTTGTGTAATAACTGAATGTTTCCTGCAAAAACCAAGCTCTCTCTCTCTCTCTCTCTCTCTCTCTCTCTCTCTCTCTCTCTCTCTCTCTCTCCTGTGATCTTGTCACTGCTCTAGAAAACAGTAATTGTGAAATATAAAGTCTACTTGTGCTTTGTTGGGGGGTTTAAGAACAGACCAGGATGTCACAAAAATAGGTCGTTTCATTGACACATTCCCTGCTGCATTTAAAAAAAAAAATTCTTTTAAAATAAAATCCTCCTACAACACTTTATATTTAGAGGGAGCCATCAGGAAAGTTCTGCACAAACCTAGATTTATGTCAACAAGAGCTGAGAGAATATAACTCAATGGCCTAGTTCACTGTAACAATGTTCAGATGTGTCTGTCAATAAAATAAGCAGCAAAATAAATATACTCAAACATGTGCGTCCTTCATTCCTAGGTGACTCCGGGAACTGGTACTCCAGTGAGGATGAGGATGGCGGAGGTAGTGTGACCTCCATCCTGAAGACGCTCCGTCAGCAGACCAAGGCTCCTCAAAAATCCGACGCCCCCCTGAACGACCCTCGCCTCCAGAAGGCCTCCCCTGCCAACGCTCCAGCTCGGCCAGCAGACCCACGCTTGGCTCGGGACCCACGCCTGGCACGTGCTGGAGATCCGGCCGACTCCACCCACTCAGTGCCCGCTCTATCTTCCTCTGGACCTCCTGCAGACCCCAGGTTAGCCCGGCTAACTACTGCTGGTTCCACCGGATCCACTACCCACTCGCATCCTGCTCCTAAACCAGAGCCTCCTCTCGTCTACAAACCCCCGCCGCTTACAACCCCGGTAGCGGAGGAGGAGGAGACGGAGCGGGTTCTACGGGACAAGCCTGTGCCGATTCCTCTGGACCCGCTCATGGGTATGGCTCTGAGAGACCCACGCTCGCAGCTGCAGCAGTTCAGCCACATCAAGAAGGATATTGTTCTCCACATGCCGGCCTTCGCCAAAGCCATCACCTGGTCTCCTGAGGATCTTCTTCCTCTCCCCATACCCAAGCAGGACCTCCTTCCACTCCCACCAGGCATCCCTCCAGTCTCTTCCGTAGACCCACGTCTGTCCCGCACTAAGCAGCCGCTCCAACCATCGCTCCCTCACTCACAGCCTCCTCCTGTCCAGCCTCCTCCCTCCTCCTTGGACCCCCCTGCTCCCTCTTCCTCCACCTCCTCCCTCCCAGACTTTGAACTCCTGTCTCGTATCCTGAAGACTGTCAACTCCAGCCCGTCCCAGACCCCCTCCCCTCCCCTCTTATCAGCCCCTATTGCCCCCATGTCGCTGCTGGGTCCACCTCCTCCCATGCCTATGCCTCCCCCACCTGCAGAAAAGCCTGTTGACCCCCGAATGTCCCGTAAAATCCTCACAGACCCACGTCTCCAGCCCCAGAAGTCAGCACTTAAGCAGCCGTCTGACCCTGTGCCTCCTCCTGTCTCCTCTACTTCTCCAGCAACATCTAGCTCCTCTCCCCCAACCATCGCCCCCTATGACCCAAGGCTGCTCTCCTCAGGTGGGGCAGGCCGCGGTGTTGGCGCCGGGGCACCAGGGGGAGCCAGTGTGCTGAGCAACATCAGTCTGTATGACCCTCGGACTAACAAACCAGGCAGCCCTGGTAGCAGCAGTGGCTCAAACAACTCCCCCAACTCAGCAAGCACAGAGTCCAAACCCAGTGACCCCCCTGCAGGTAAACCTAAGTCTAAGGAACCCCTGTTTGTTCGGAAGTCCGCGTTGGACCAACCAGAGCCAGAAAAAAGTGCAGAGCAAGGAACCGATCGATACAACAGCTATAACAGACCCCGGCCTAAGCCTGCACCCTCGCCCAACACAGCTGCCCAGGGAGGGCCAGCGGCAGCAGCCGCCGCAGGTCAGGGGGCTCCTGGAGCTGCTGGGGATCAGGGGCCTGCGGGTGTCCACAGCCTACCAGTGTCCTCTTTATTTGGTGTGGTGAAGCAGGCGGCCAAGCCAGGCGGGACGGGCAGCCCCTTTGGAGGCAACAGTCCGGTGCAGTCTGACCAGATGACTACGGAGCAAGACAACGCCTCCCTGAAGGACGTTTTCAAAGGCTTTGACCCCACAGCCTCGCCCTTCTGCCAGTGACACCCCACCCCCCGACCATTGAACCCTAAAGCCCACCATGTTGTCGGCCAATGGCTTGTTTTAACATTTTTGGACACTGAACAGATCAGTGAAAAGGAGAAAGAAAAGCGCACTGAGGCAACTGCCTGTTAAGACTGGTTGTTACTGATGTAACACAACATGTTACACACACACAGACACACACACACTTTACCACAGTGTTGCAGATTCAGATTCTATAAAAGACTCTTGGGTTATGGGAAGGGTTTATCGTTAAATCTCTAAAGCTCTATTTTAAACAAACATATTGATGTATAAATAAATGTATTCTCTTCTCAATGCTTAAAGAAAACCGTTATTCAGACAGCAGCAAAAACAAATTCATATGAAATGAACGTTTTAGCTTCACTTCTTTTTTCATCTTCATTTCAGTTCCTTAATTTTCTCCTCACATTTAAACTGGTTGATGTGCTTGTCTATATTTTTGGGCAGTCAAAGTTGACAATGCTCTTGGCAAGAGATGAAAAGATGGGATCTAAATGTTTCCCAACAAAATATTGCTTATTTGTGGTGTTTTGTGATTAAAAGAACGAGACTGACTGTACGGCAACTCCTTTAACACGGTTGCCAATCTGAAACAAATGACCCTCTACAGCACTGCCTTTGTATCTCTTTAACCCCTGTGTAAACGTTTTGTCATACTATAGCATACATGTTTTCATTGCATCTCACCATGGCACATTTTGCTGCAGAAACAATTGCAAATACCTAAACTTAAATCTATATTCTGTTGTTTTTTTTGTATTTATTTTTCTACTTTGCACTGTTGGGTTGTGTCCTCTGAGAGCTGTATTAATGTTTTTAATGTCTGTAGCTCCTACAGCTGTCCATATACGGTTTTATTTCAGGTATTTAGCTCTTACCCAAAAACGGGTAACAGCCGGTACAGGAAGTGACTTGTGGTCTTTCAGTACTGCCTCTCTAACCACTACGCCACTGTTACTTTTTTATTTTTTCCTCAGTTTTTTTCTTCGGCAGTCCTTTTGCTACAGGGAGAAAAGGCTTTCACGGGAACATGGAGAGTTTATAAATGACAGCTTCTGTAGCTTTAAGGTAGAAAATATGGAAAATAACCCCACGTCCCTCTACAGTGGCAGATTTTAGCTTTATGCTATAGCATCAGTAGAGGACATTAACAAGTGTTTTTCCCTGCTGAAAGGGTTGCCTTAAAGGTGCAACCTGTAATTAGTCAGTTGGTTAATAAGAATAGACACTTTGATTCACTGATTCAGAATTCACCGTCTAGCCTTTAGTTATTTATTAGTTTTTATTTTTAATTTTATTAACTAATTTGTTACGAATGGTTAAAAAAAAAATAAGACAGGATTCAGATTTCTGAGAGTGGTTAGTGGAAGGAATCATTTGCAGCCTCACGGCATCAATTTCTAAGTGTTTGGCTTTAGTGGCTGCTCACAGTGTGACAATCATAAAGTAGACATGGACCTACAAATCAATTCATGCATGAATCTCGTGTTGATCTGCGCAGGTGATCCCTCCATACGGTCAGTCTGAGCTCTGCATAAAGAGAACATTTCCATTCAAATGTCAGCTCTTAACATTACCTCTGTTTCAAAACAAATATTCAACACAGACTGAACCTGGTTGTCTTTTTCACTCAGGCTTGCAGCTAAAGAAGTGCACATGTTCGCAACATCTTTTCTCCAGAACCTCCCTTTATAGTTTCTACCCCTTTACCATAAAAGCGTCTGAATCCGTCTGAGGATAAGCAGTTATTCCTGTTTTGCCTGATTTTATTGCCAGGCTTGTTTTAAAATCTGTAACCGTGGGGTCACTGTCGAGGAGCTTTCTAGAAGTTCCAGACTTCCAGAATGTGTCAGGATTGCCGTCGACCGTCTTGTGTGTAAATGTTGATCATTTTAATTTATTTTTTTATACTTGGGTAAATATACTTCCTCATTTGACATTTTTGAACTGAATCATTTTATATTTCAGAAATATGTGATTGCCGCTCACATCAGTGGGACGCAGGCAGCCTTTGACAGTATGAAGAGAGGAGAAAGACTATTTTTTTATTTGGATTTGTGTGTAGAGATTCAACCTAACAAAATATTCTCTCTTGCCCACTCCTGTCAGACCATGGAAAGGCTTGTTGGAAGGCTGACTATCAGCAATAGCAAGCGTGAAATTGTCTATGTTCTTTCCTTTGTTTGTTTTCTTTATTTTTTTATTCCTATGTTAATACGACAAGTATCCTGTCTTTGAAGGAATGGAGTTTTCTAACTGTACACTGTAGGTTGTTAAAGTATTTAAATAAAGTTGATAAATGATCAATCAGTTAAATCTATTTTAGCTGAGTTCCTTTATTTGACCAGTTTATATTTATGAAGCCATGTTGTTACCTAAATCAAAATAAAAAGAAACATGCTCTGTCCTCTGGCGTCACCCTCAGACTAAACATTACACGTCCCCCGTACTAGCATTCAGAATCTAAGAAGTTTCCATCTTCTATCCATACAACAATTTTCTGCAATAAATGGAACAGCCTCACATTGACGCTAGTGTGTCTATATACATATAATATAAAGTCCAGTATATATATATATATATATATATATATATAAAGTCCAGTTATTTTGACAGTCTGTTGACAGCAGAAAATGTTTTTATTCTGTTCCCTAGTCATCTAAAACAATGCAGTTTAAATGGGACTGTGTAGGGTTAACATTTCCTGTGTTTTTTGAATATGCCACTAATGCTTATTTTAAACTACTTAGAGAACCAGACGGGTGGGGTTTATTAAATCAGGACTATTCTGGCGGGTTGACTCCGTGGTCACTGTATTGACCTTTCTTTCCTGACTATTTAATGTGTTCTTCCATTGTTTTGTTACCCTGGATGTCCGGTTCTCCAGTTAAATGAGAATCCTAGATCTTTCACAAGCAGGCGTATTGCTGTCAGCTTTTCTGTTTTACTGTGTATCTTTTTGTCTTCAGGACGGATTGAAGCTGCGCGGCTCTCGGCTCGGCCTCCGTGGATTTGGATCAGCACCCCAGCAGCTTGCAGCCTGTTTCCTGATGGGCTACGATCCTCTAGTGACTCACTTCCTGCTCCCCTCCCATCCTGCAACATTGGCTCCAGGAAGACAAACTATTCATCCAGTACCTCAAAGGTTTCCTATCACACACACAAACACATGCTGAGCTGCCAGTTTATTGGCAAAATGTAGTGGAGTAAAAAAAAGTACAATATTTCCTTCTGAGATGTAGTGGAGCAAACTGTAAAGTTACATAAAAGGGAAGTCAAGTAAAATACATAGAACTGTACTTGAGTAAATGTACTTGGTTAAATTCCACCGCTGATAATATGACCAAAGGTGTGCCTAACAAACTGGTAACTCAGGGTAAACTTCAAGTTAGAGCAGCTAATGAGTGATGCAAGCTGAGGTCATAGCAGAGTGGGTGGGTCTTACCACATTCTGTACCTGCTGAATGAATCGT
Organism: Percina caprodes; assembly: GCA_013375575.1. NCBI lineage: Eukaryota > Metazoa > Chordata > Actinopteri > Perciformes > Percidae > Percina > Percina caprodes. Next base: position 2,112,024 of record JABXJD010000077.1, on the reverse strand, counting down.
TAAGCTGGGTGGATTCCTGTATTGGGCAACCATCTCTCTCTCTCTCTCTCTCTCTCTCTCTCTCTCTCTCTCTCTCTCTCTCTCTCTGTGTGTGTGTGTGTGTGTGTGTGTGTGTGTGTGTGTGTGTGTGTGTGTGTGTGTGAGCGCCTAGTCCACATGGGAACTGCACATTTGGCATGACACAGAAAAATACAGAAAAACACTGTTATCTGGACAACACAACATGTGTGTGATATAACATATTATGTTATCTGGACAACACAACATGTGTGTGATATAACATATTATGTTATCTGGACAACACAACATGTGTGTGATATAACATATTATGTTATCTGGACAACACAACATGTGTGTGATATAACAACTTTGCAGAGACTCTGTTTAATACTCTGCTTATCAGGGTCACACACTCCAGTTGGCTTGCTAGAACAGCTGCATGTAAACAATGAAGATACCAAGAGCTAATTTCAGTTTCATTGACATTGTCCATACTGCTCAGAGAAATATATTAAAAACACAAACCTCCGTTGCTTCTCTCCTAAGCTGTAAACATTGCCTTACACTATTAATCTTGTACAATATACAGAATAACGACAACACTGATACTTTACTAACGTTAGCTTGCATATGTATGGGAACCTGATAACTGATGTTAGTAATGAAATAGTACCAAAATAACGTAAAACTATTATTACATTGGAAAGAACTCTCACAGACGCTAATTTCACGTTCGACCACCATAGAAGTTTAAATGCGCTCGGAATAGGAGGGGCTGGAAAGTGAAATTAAGATGGTTGTCATACAATTTCACCGCTAGGTTGGAGAAATTCTTACACAATGTAGTTTTTAAGCAGGGCTACCCAGTGTTTTGACTACACGGAGCAGACAGCAGCCGTCATATTTGTGGCAAATCGGTGTGCTCTTACCCAGGTGTGCTGAACAATGAATCCCACTTGATCATAATTGTTTGTCAGCATAGGTAACAGAGCACCATACGGGACATGGGAATTTATTTTTTTCTGGTGAGCACAAGATACTTTGTGTAAGAAGATGTGAAAGAATCTCATGCTTATGAGAAACCAATCTAAGGCTAGCATGATGATGATGTTAACAAAGTACTGCTAACGTCACCCCATGAAATTGATTAACAGTACCTTTATCATCCTTAAGTTTGTTGATGACACTATCAGGTACGTTTTTAGGAAGATGAATACCTCCTTCTTGGCAGCCATTCTTACTGTTTTTCAGATTGGTTTCTCATGAGCATGAGAAATGTTTTGGTGCGCATGAGAAAAAATTATAATTCCCCATGTCCCTTTAGGGACTCCGTACCCCCTAAACACTTTATAAGGACAGGTGTTTTCTGCAACAACTCTGGTACATGCCCAAGAATCGGAGCGATACCAGTGAAAAAGGAGGAATTCAGCCATAGTGAAATCACATGTTAAATAAGCTTAAACTAAGTAAATGTGATTTTGCAGAGCGTGCCAAAAACCCAGCTAAAACATATAATAATCTATGGACATTATAATCTGATATCTGAACAAATCCCATATTTTTGTTTTGCCATTGCTGGGTTTTGGGTTTTCCTTTAATGCCAGTACTGATGCTCTGGAAAATCACTTTCACTTAAATATGCTCATATTATGCTTTTTGGCTTGATCCCTTTCCTTTATTGTATTAAATATCTTTTTTTTGTGTGCATGTTATAGGTTTACAAAGTGAAAAAGCCCAAAGTCCTCCCCAAAGGAACTTACCTTCTCCAACAGAAAACACTGTTCCCAACCTACTCCAAACAGTTCTATTGTTGTCCACCCCTTTACTTCCGTGATGAACTTTGTAACACACGTTAAAATGCTTGACTAGCTGCTAGCATAGCACACCCTCATGCTTTGCAACTGATTGGGTCCAAGCTACTGCGCATGTGCGACTCCCAACAAAGATGGAAGTGAGATGCCTCAATCCAGTGCTCATATTATGCTAATTTTCAAGTTAGCATAATATGAGCACTTATAGTATATTTAACAGTAAATGCATTTCATTACTGCTGACGTTCTTCTGCTTAGACATTTTTTGTGGTGGCATCTCTCCGGTTCTTGGGGGTGTTACTTATGCAAATAATTGACAATCAGCCACAAGCATCCAATTTATGGAAGTGGGATCCATTGTTCAGCACACCTGGGTAGGAGCAGGTTTGGATGGTTAGAAATGTCTGGAGCATCTGTAGTTGACCTTTTTTATTTTTTCTCTCAGTCAATGAAGAAAAATTATAAGAGAAATTTAAGTAACTGTTTCTGCATGAGGACAATTTATTGCTATAAGCAAGACAACTGGCCACCACACTGTATTTATTTTCGATTTCCTTATATCATGAAGCAAACCGAGCAAGTGGGCCCTTTCCCTTATTTACTGTCATCGCTTTACTGTTGCCCATCGTAAAGACTAAATGGCCGAACAGTTTCTACATGAGACATCAGTTTCTCATGTTAACAGAGGAGGAAAACAAATTGCAACATCCTGTAAGAATTTGATAACCGTGTCTCAGTTCTTCTTCATTATTTTAGTATGACAATAAATTCAACATTGCCTAATTTGTGCTTGCAACTTGCATTATTCCACTCCTGGGGTTTTCCCAGAGTCCCCTGAAACACTGACGAGTTGTGTATTCACTGCATCATTTATCAGTAATCTACTTAGCTCCCTCTTCAGGGAGGGCTACCTGTGGTGAGTGTATATATAGAAGATCTGATCCTCTTAGAGGATGACTTCAGATGGGATTTGGAGATTGATGGCCTGTAAGCTGCAGTGCTGTTTCCACGCTTGTGGGGGCGTTGTGTGTCAATACTGATGTTGATGGCTGGGCTGAACCTCTAGTCTTCATTCAAAAGATATGTTATGTCGCTCTCTCTCTGCTTGTCTGTGTCTGTCTGACTCATTATCCTGGAAATGCCTGCTTCATAAATGACACCGGGGTTAAGGAAATAATGGAGATTTATTCCACACAGAGGACTTGCAATTACTATTAAAGACCTTCTTTGCTTAAAATCAATTAAACAGCATGCGTCACATGACATGCGTCAAACGGAAAATAAAACAAAAGCCCACATAGTTTTCCTGTGATAGTTTTCTCCACCCGGTGCCCACGCTCTCCAGTCTGGAGTCTGTCTGGGTGTATCTGTGAGCTGCTTGTTGTAAGCTTCTCCAGATAAGAGCGTCTGTTAAATGCCAAGAAATGTACGATTGTAAATTCCTGCCTCCGACTCCCGTTCTGTCTTTGTTCTATTATGTTGGGGGACAGTTGAGCTGAAAAGCTGAATTCCCTTGAACATAACTGACTTTCCAAATTCTGTGAAACTGCATCACAACCTGTTACAAAATCCACTTAATTACAACTGACGTTGCTTCAAGGCTGTACAATATCTACACAATATTTGAGCTGTTTTATCATCCTGTTTACCGGACTGGTAGGAACTGTTTGTGTCGGAGCTGACATACCAGCAGATAAACCACAACATAAAGGTCATCATCGCTATGTTATGACTTGAAAGTTCTTATACTGTGAGGAAAAAGTATTTGATCCCCTTCTGATTTTTTCGTTTGCCCACTGACAAAGAAATTATCAGTCTATAATTTTAATGGTAGATATCAGTACGGCATGCATGTGGCTGAATATGACCTTAGACGTCATCTAACCTCATTAGTGGTTTAAATGACCAGAGTAGTCTTTATGATGAACCTCAAACCTACATTATAATTGTTTGAAGGGACTGGATTGGTTGCTTTCAATAAGTAAAAATCCTAACATTTTGTTTAAAATCCCCAGATGGTTCAAATTCTATCCCACAGGACATAACTTTATGGTTGGAGCCAACAGAAACAAGTTAATAAACATTATTATTATTCAGCTAGTGCTTTCTGCTGGTATATACTCTAATCTTATTGGATTCACAAACATCAGTTTGTTTTCATGTAGTTTTGTCTGCAATAATGAAAAAGTATCCGTGACAGTGTGATGGTAAAATTATGACCTACTTAGCTGGTATCTTCGGGGAAAAATAAGATTTTTAATGTCGCCATGCAGGCATCAACACATTTTCATCTTGAATTAAACGGGAAGGATTCTTAACGTTGCATTTACTCACCTTAGAGCACCCGGTTGGTTGGGTTTACATCATCTGGACAATTTAGTTAATATCAAAGTTGTTAATCAGTTAACAATACAATGACTTTGTATATATTGCAAGGCAACTCCACTGTTTTGGCTACTGATCAAATGATACAAATCTCATATTTTTGAAATCTGAAGAACTTTATTAATAAAAGATCTTGTTAACACGATTTTGCTTTTTTAGTGGCTGGTTGGTGAAACAAATACAACAGGTTCACTTAGTTATTTCTTAATAGAGCTGGTTTGCTTAAAGTTTTTAAATATCCATCAAAGTTGTTTCCCGTGTGTTTAGAAGATTTTCCCCCTGATCTGATCACCTGACAACAGTTTGTCCAAACACTTTCAGTAGTGTA
>JABXJD010000077.1:1857500-2102500 GCA_013375575.1 Percina caprodes | reverse complement strand
GTGTGTATATGTAGGCCTATGTGTTCCCCCTGTGAAGTGTTTATGTTAATAGCTCAGTATTTCGAGGCTGGAATGACACATTTACGGTGTCCTGTGTTATTTTGCCCTCTTACATCATTCATTGTTTTGCTTTCCACTGCGCACTCACTCTCCGGAAAACTAAGAGCTACACTGCATTTACAGTCTCAGCCAAATAGCATTACAAACCACTTGAACTTTCCCTCCTGGGTCATAATTGAAAGCTGAGATGGTTGGCTAATTTCAAACATGTCACCAAAGTATAGTAAGAAAAAAGTATTCTTTTGTTGAAGATGAACAAATGAAGAAAATGGAAACTATTTTTGTGGTGATGAAATTACTTGTGCTGTAATAATTTGCCAATGCTTGATTTATAATATTATTACATAGCAGAGGGAGGGGGGTAATATTCCAAGAGAACATTTTGAATTTCTGAGATTAAAGTCATTTTTTATTTTTTTTTATTTTCTTAGATGAGCAAAGTTGCAAAGTGAAGCGATGTGGTTCCTTGAAAAAAAGAAATTGCCAATTTATGACTGTATAATCTTAGAGAATCTCTGAAAGTCCCCCCATACTCCTTGAATAGTTTTTTCCTACAATGGCCCTAATAGGCTGTACAAAGTCTTTTATTTTAATTTATTTAAAAAAAATTGTTTTAAGAATAATACATACTTTATTTATATCGCATTCACGTTTTTCACTCTGCTTAGTACAATTATTACACACATTACACACATGCCTGAAATACACACACATGCTCAGGACCTACTGTATGTCCTACATGCACTAATGGTGAGATGTCAAAGTGAGTGGGCTGCTCCTTGGGATGAGTGCCCGGAGCAGTTGGTGCCTTGCTCAGGGGCCATGCCCAGGAGGTGAACTGGCATCTCACCATGTGCAGGCAAGCAGATTCATTTCATTTAAAAAAAAAAAAATTGTACAGTGGGGTTTTCTCTATAAACAGCTGCCTGTTGTGGCTGAAAGCGACAATAAGAGAGCAATGGGAATAAACCAGAATGATAAGCTTGTGTGCAGAGAGATGAACAATGAGCTAAAACTTACTATAAAACTGTACGGAGATAATCATTTCACATACAAGTAGCCATGTGATCCATCGTTAATATGAAAATATTGAAACGTCTTCCAACACAAATCGCCAAGTTCACTAAGTCAACCCACTTTTACATTTAATTCTGCTGGAAAGAGGGATTACTGGTCAAAAGTCAGCAGAGGAATGCTTCCATGTTTCTGAATGAGTCAGGTTACAGTGTTTCTCTGATGCAGGAAAACAGCTGGACACTTCTCTCTGAGGACATCTCTCTGGTCAGAGGACCTCCTTTCTTTTTTCACCTTTCTCTCTATTTGTTGTTATGTGTGTGTCTTAAATACAAACTGTAAACATAAGAAAAAGGCTTGTTAACAATTCTTTCCTTTTCTTGTTTTCCTCTTGTCCCTCTATCTGCATTTTCTGTTTCTGTCTCTTCTTTTAGCCCAGAGGCTCTGCAGTTTTCTTCAATCACAGCCAACTAAATGGAAACACATGAAGGCTACTTTACTCACTGATTCCCAGAATTCCTGGCCATGAGGTCACTCTGTGTCTCAGTTGTGCGTTGTGACGTTCACTTCTTCGGAAATGGAAATACAACCCCACGCTGACCAGGAACCGCTGTGGGCTGGATGTTATGTGTGTGAGGACTATTGAGGCCAAAGCCTTATTAAGGTGATTTTCAAATCTGATTTATTTAGATGATGATTTTAATGTTTATCTTGAAGTGCTTTTAATGACACAAGACAACAAAAAAAAAAATAAACTTAATAAAAGAGCTTCAAAAAATATGTCATTATTCTTTCAATTGCAATCCCAATGTTGTACCCCAATATATATTAATCACTGCTAAAAATCTCATCAGTGGGTCCATCATTGCAGCCATGTTTTATCTGGAATAACTGAATTCAAAAAAACTTTATTTTATTTTGTAGTTAAGATCCGAATCTTTAAGCGCTAAATGTAAGTCTGAAATATGGGAAATAAAATAAAATGAATCTTAAAACATCTGGATGTTGTTATGTAAAACGTCACATCTTAAATTATTGTTCAGCTTTGGTGACGTATTGGGAGAAGCAGATATGGAATATTTGCAAATTAGATTTTGTCATTTACTGCGAAGAACACAGAGGAAAAATAGGGACATTTAAAGGACAGCAGGTACGTAAACCTCCTGGGAATTAGATTCAAAGTGATTCAACAGTGAGACTTAACTAAATCTTCACGCTTTTATTGTGAAATCTATGAGACCATGTCTCAAGGCAATAAAATAATTCCATCTGGCTAAGTGAGCCTGTTGCATAATAACTCACAAAGAAAGAGGACTCTGGCTCCGGCTGTAGTCCTGTCTGCCAGGGTCGGTTTGCAGGACCAAAATGGTGCCATGTTACATAGAGCAAACAAATATAGTGTCTTTCCTTCTTGCTCTAACTCTGTTTCTGTTACTTCCCGCCTCTCTGTACACTGTTAATAGAGGCACTAAAAGAAGATGCTGTCCTTCACCTTTCATTTAGTTCCTCCCTTTGTTCTTTACATAACTTGGCGTGAATCACAGTCAGAGAACTCACACAGGCACAAACCTCCACCCCTCCCCACGTTGCTTCTCAGAGGTGGAAGAACGCCAACCTCTCCAGGGGTCTTAGCATGGGGCAACACCTGGGGGGCTGGAGCCTCGCCATGGGCCTGGAGCCAGAGATCATGCATGGATCCTCATGTGGCCCCAACCCATACTGCACATATTACATCGTTATTTATTTAGGTGATGTTTTGTGTGTGTGTGTGTGTGTGTGTGTGTGTGTGTGTGTGTGTGTGTGTGTGTGTCTGTCTGCCTGTCCTTGCGTCCTTGCTGTATGATATAACATCTTTGCAGAGACTCGGTTTAATACTCTGCTTATCAGGGTCACACATTCCAGTTGGCTTCAAACACATACAGAGAGTGAGAGTGATAAAGAGTGTGTGTTCTCTTTATGTTTGTCTTGTTGTAAGAAAGTCCAACCCAAAACCCTAAAGAGGTCAAAACTCCAGCAACACTTGCAGTATAAAGCACTTTGTTGTGAGACAAGCATGCACATACATAGCTGTGCTGGAAGAAGTATCCAGTTCATTTACTTCAGTTAAAGTACTAATGCCACACTGAAAATATTCCACTACAAGTAAAAGTCCTGCATTCAAAACCTTACTTATGTATGTAAGTATTATCAGCTAAATGTATTTAAAGTCTCAAAGTAAAAGTATTAATTGTTTAATGAAATATCCCCTCTCAGTGTTTTACTATTATATCAGATGTTTGTTGATTAATATTCCTGCTGCATTCATGTGTACGTTGCATTTTACTGCTGTAGATGTTTTCCTTCTCCATGCACCTTGGAAGTGGGTGAAGTTGTGCGAGGAACTCAACCTCTGATACCCAAAACCCTAAAACTAATATTGCACGTTGCTTCACATGCTGCGTTTTATTGTGTGATGCTGCTTCAGCGGAAAAGACAAGCAGAAAGCACACTCCAGCAGATGAGTAAAGAGGGACTGGGTTTAATTTGCCTAGCAGGCATCCCGCAGGAGCAGTAAACAAGACGTGTCTGCAGTCTGACCCACAAACAGCAAACGTCTGCATTCTCCATTTGTTAAATCCTCATTACCTCGCTTTAATTAAGCTCAGTGCCAACCCGGTTGGGGCCTTCAGAATGAGCCTCCAAACTTTACGCTCCAGCAGGTCTCGACTGCGCCAGCAGTAAACAATTTGAGGGCCCATTTAAATGTCTAATTATTCCTCATAATGCCAAGATTTTATAACTCTTTTGAGAAAACATAACAAATGTTGTGTTTGATTGATTCTGCTGTTGTCGCTGTAACTACACACAATATTTTACAACAAAGGGCAAAATAAAATGTAAGTTGTTATAATTTAATGTAATGTGCTTGCTTGCATGGCTCCATGTACTGAGTTGTGACGTTGTTGATGCATTGCTGAACCAATGTTTTGCTGCTTCCTGTTGCTCTGCACGGCTTCTGCACGGCTTCTGCAGCTTCTGCACGGCTTCTGCACGGCTTCTGCACTGTCCTGAAAATGCTTATTTTGTTGCTGTTGCTGTCTATTTGTGTTGTCTTCTGTCTATAAATCTTAATAATCACCTTAACGGTTTTAAAACATCGCATCAAGAGACTGCAGTTGAATTACAGAAATGTTGATTTATGTGCGTTGCCCTCATGAATAAATGAATGAAATGAAAATATTTCCTGATACACACGGTAGAATTGTATGTAATAAAGAACTGATTAAGATTCATTAATTTGAGAAAAGAAAGTTTGTTGGGGAGCTTTTAAAAGCATTGAAATAACTTTTGTACTGCAAAGCTGACTTTTCTAATGCAGCTTGACAGTTATTCAACTAAATAAAAAGTCTGGTGGCTGTTGTCTGTATGAACAATAAACAATGTCTGCCAGCTGCTAATAAAAATAAAAAAAACATCATCTCCAAAATGTCTGTCACATTGAGCCAGCTCTCTAATTGGCTGGATGAGGTGAAGAGGTGGTCCGAAAACCAAATTTCTCTTCACAGTACAGAAAAACTACAGCAGTTTTGGGCATAATGTAACTGGAACAATGACATTTATTTATTTATTTATTTTTTAACAATGAATCTGGTTGTGTTTTTGTGTTTTGTCAGAAACAAGACTGGGATTAAATCAACTCAACCTTATGTATTTAGCACCTTTCCTGCAGCCTAAAGTGCTTTACAGAATAAAATTAAAAGATGAGAAAAAAAAGAATAAAACTTAAAAAAATAAGCAAGATGGAAAATTACAACAATAGGAATATAAAATGTTAAAAGATAACCAAATAAAACCAATAGAATAAAATGAACACCATGGTTAAAATAATTTAAACCCTTGTAAAATATTGCTATAACACTATTCCAAATTAAAAGCCAGATTGAAAAAAGATAGGTCTTTAATTTCTTTTTAAAAATACATAACAAGCTTTCCATTCTTTTATTCATAGGCAGGGAGTTCAAAATGCTCTTTCATCAATACTTTTATGGGACAAAGGAACATTAAAAGAAAAACCAATGGAGGACCTTAGTGACCTGACTAGAACCTAAACGGACATTAAATAGTCCTACCTTAGAGGAATAACTTAATTAGACTCATTTTCTGGTATTATTTTTCACTTTTTCCCCTTTGATCTTTCACATCTGTTGTGTGTTTGTCATCAGCTGTACTTGTCTTGATCAGTAACATTATCTCATGCCTCCAAATCCTCTTCATCCAAGCAGTTCTAAATTATCACACACTGATTTAAAGACCCGTTAAATGGGACATTTATCCCTCCTCCAAAGTAATACCGGAAGCGAGAAATTTATTTCTTTCAAAATAAAACAAAGCATATGTTTGGAAAAAATACAAGCACAGTTTTTCCCCATTTAAGAAGTGGTTACTTGAGTATTTTTCCATTTCTGCTACTTTATAGTACTTTATAGAGGGAAATAATATACTTTTTTACATCATTTAGCTTTAGTTACTAGTTATATTTTTCATGGAAAATATGTGATATGATGCAGTACTACATTGTACTTATCTATTCATAGTATACAAATGATTTAAAGTGGCTATATATGTAACTTTCAGTTTGTGTTGATTCCAGTGGCCGCTTTTAACAAAAGTTGTAGTGTTTTCTGTCAAAAAAATCTTTTCCTAATGTGCTTTATTGCCAACTGTAGATCTGTAGAGTTAGCGTTACCAGGAGGTCGTATAGTCAGGATGAATATGTTGCTCAGACAGAAAATCATTCATTTACAACAAAAGAATATGTTACAAATGCATCGTTGCATTTCAAGTGTTTTTTATACGGTAACTCTGGATGTATCGTGAGCAGAAACATTTAAAAGTTACATATAGTAACTTTAAAATGACTCCACGTTGAGGAACATTAAAATGTTCTTATTTGTTAGTACTAGGCCCAATGAGACAAAAACAGAATAAGATTACTGAAAGCAGACATTTACTTACTTGCTTAGGCCTGCTTGATTTTTGTTCGATGCTACTAGTTTTGTACTTTCACTTACAGTGGCTTGAATAGTTTTACACACCCAGACTAAAGTTGATTAAAAATAGATATAAAATAAAACATCTGTTGGAAATTGATCTTAATGCCTTAATTAAAAAATTTAGGAAAATCCAACCTTTTAACAACACCAATTTTATTTGTGAATTAATAATGTATTGTAAATAAATAAATGTTCTTCCGTAAAATACAGGGGGCATAAGTATACACACCCCTATGTTAATTGGGAATTTAACATAGTGGTGTGTATACTGTATGTATACTATACTGGATTTTCCAATTTTTTTTTAAATTAAGGCATTAATATCAATTTCCAAAATATGTTTTTATATTCCTCTTTTTAATCAACTTTTGCATGGGTGTGTAAACTTATTCTAGCCGCTGTAAGTAACATTTTGTTACAAATGTTCAGAAGACAGAATATCTTAATTTGAAATTCCAAACCGGATGTTGTTGGTACTGTATTTCCAGCTGATTTGACGGCGCTCTTTGTGTGTGAGGAGCGGATCTGGACTTTCTCCGTCCAGACTGCTCCAGAGACAGTAATACCCCGCCAGTAAGAGGTTTACCTGGCCGGGCGCCGAGGACTGTGTCGGTGGACTAAACTCTATGATTTTATTTTCTCAAGAAAAAAACAGAGCGTCGTTTCAGTCTGGAGGTAAATATCAGTTTATTTTGAGGCATTTGTGATACTTTTTTAATTTTTTTACATAATTGGGTTTAAACGTGATCAGTGGTCGGTTGGTGCCCGAGGCGCACACATACCTGTTGTTGAATAGCTACTGTTTTCTATTATGTGACTAACAAAAAGAGGAAAAAAAAACTGTCTAGTGTAACATTTTGTCTGTTAACATAAAAGCCTGATCGGCTTCACTGCGCGTGACACTCCCTTGGTTCAACGTACGCAGTTTTTTGAGAGCAAAACCTATACACATTTTACTTTTAGACAGACGTGATAACAATCAGATGTTATCATCTATTGAAGCTCTAAGTTTAACATATATATGACAAATTATAGGCTATATTTGTTTCATCCATCAGTTTCTATCCATCTATTCAATTCAATTTTATTTATAGTGGCAAATCCTAACATACGTTATCTCAGGTTATCAGCAGGTCTAGACCCCACTCTATAATTCACAGGGCCCCAAAAATTCCCCCAAGAGCAATTGCACACAGTGGTGAGGCAAAAAAAAAACCTTCTTGTCACCAAATCCAGGTTATGATTATCTAATTTCTAAGAAGATCAAGTGTTACAGAAGCAGTCAGAGCTTTTCCTGTGGGGCATTCACCAAAAAGGAGATCAGATCAGTGATGGGGGACAGGGGGAAGACACGCAGCAAATGGCCACAGGTTGGACTCGAACTCTGAGCCTTTGCAGGGGAGCGCCTGCTCTACCAGGTGAGCTACCCAGGTGCCCTTATTACACAATTTCAAAACGTACCCATGCAGTGACTCAGACTAGCTGCAGGGTTCCAGGAATAAACTCCTCTCTGTTGCCAACGACAGGAAGAGGTCACCGCAGTCCCGCTGCTATCCGACACAGTGTAAGAGCTCCAGCTGCACACTTAGACTCTAGCTTTTTATTGTTTTTTTTAGAACAGCTCACACACACACACACACACCTAGTCAACTTAGCAACATGTGTTGTTTGTGAGGGTCAATATTGATGATTTCATCCCAGCCATCATCATCAGAAGCAGCATTCATGATTGGAAATAGATGTGCTGGATGACTTGATGCTGACTGGATTAGACTAGAAAGAGACAGATTTGTTCCACATGTACCAATCAGTCAACTGGCGAGAGAGTCTTGGGAAGAGGTGATCTTAGAAGCTGCAGTTGCATAATGAGAGAGAGAGAGAGAGAGAGAGAGAGAGAGAGAGAGAGAGAGAGAGAGGTAATTTGAGTTTGTTCTTAAACTCACTATCTTTTATCTATAATCTTAGCACTTTAGCAGTTGTAGACTCATCATGGATCAGCTTTTGTTTTGTATTGTTATACTCTTGGCACTCATGAAGTTAAGGCAGAGAGAGAGAGATGAGAGAGAGAGAGAGAGAGAGAGAGAGAGAGAGAGAGAGAGAGAGATGTTATCCAAAACCTGTCCACATTTTAGTAAACTCACTGTCCCAACACCCTGTGAATCACAGCTTCAGATGACTCAATGAGTATGCGTATTCCCTTGCCAGGGTTTTACATGAATATTAACTTATTCATAGTTTTACTGATAGTAACAGTGGGGAGGTTCATTAACTTACAGACACAATATATAGTGGAACTTCACTGTGGAAAATAACTGGACAAAATCAGCTTAGTTTGTACGGTAAAAACAAACGGATTAACAGACAAGCAAAAAGGATTTTTTGTCAACAATCGCCTGCTGTTACGTTTGACACAAGAGACAGCGGAGGACGACAACAATGAAAGGAGCCGCATGTTCGCTTCAGTAGGCCTAGCCTCAGTGATTGTCCTAGAAGTGGACAGGGCTCACTGGTTCTCTGTCCTGTTGTAGTGGACACGGGCAGCAAATGGAGCCTGAGAGCAGAAACAGATGTCAGATCTGCCTCCTCTGTGGCTAACTGCATCAGCATCAAAGAGGAAAAGAAACACCAACTAGCTGTCTGAACTAATTTTCTCCTTTATGGTTATCAATAATTCAAACTATGGTCCCCTAAATGAGCAATATGTAGGATTTTATGGGGGGAGTTTTGTTTGGACCTCACTTCTTCAAAGGGCTTGAGGGTTCAGACATGGTTTTAAGATGAATTAGTTTTAGATTAATGTTATAGGGTGGGGCTAAAGGAATATAGTACAGATTACAGCACAGATATGTGTGTGTTTGTGTGTGAGATAGACAGATTAGACCTGGGAACCTTCATGGCAGAACTGTAGTACAAACAAATATTCAATTCATGCTTCACTGATACTGGAATGCTTCTTGTGGGGTTATGTGTGTACATATGTGTGTATTAGTATCTCATTAAATAATAATAATGTGATAACTATACTTAAATTGAAATATTTCTTGGCTTTGTACTGTCTATATAAACTGTGTTGATGCCACTAAGGTAACATCTCAGGATGTCAAAATGAGGTTTTGACATCCTGACACAGATCTATGACTCAACTTTCCTTATTTGGATGAACTATTCCTTTGAAGGGCAGGTCCCCCACATCCCATCATCCCTCTGAGTCAAACACAGTAATTAATTAATGGCAAGTATCTTCAAAATGCAACTCCGCCTTTGTTATTGGTTATTTGGTATTCACTGGTCGCTTTTTAATTAAGCTATATATTTTAACCGGACAAAGGCTTTTAGTCATCAGATGTCTGGATCTAGATGGAAGAGAAACAAGCCGAGCAAATAGAGAAAATATGATTTGTGTCCTTTTTGTGCCCGCTATGAAGTCAGTTTGATGAAAAGCATCAAAAGTACCTGAAACGTAAATGTAAACTTTATGGTCGTCATTTCTGTGTTTGTCTTTCAGTTGCAATCAAGCCCCATCCTCTGTTATAAACACTGAAAATACAACTAATAACATCCAACTTCTCTTCTCTGATTATTTGTTTAAAGTATCAACGTCTTAATAATCTTACCATTTTTCATGCAATCATTGCTGCCATAAAAAAAACAGATTATCCCACTCATGAGTTTTTCTTTTTACGTAATGGTTTGGTTTTTGTCCATGCAAATTAGACTAATACTTAATTAGTTCCATTTCCAACCAGAGCTTTGCCCCGTGAACAACTGGACTGACGTTATGTCTTCATAGCAACATTTGAAGAAAACCTGGTGGTGAAAACAGGTCTCCAGGGCGACTAACGTCATTCAGGGGCTGCACATTAAGTCTGTTGAGCTGTACATGCTGCAAAGGGAAAAGCCTCCACCTAAAATGAAATAAAGCTTTGGGTTGCTGACAGTTTGTGTTGTGTTCAGTTCCCAAAAGAGCTTGCTGTAAAGGAGCCGCAAAATAAACAGTGATATTAACTGCAAGTGGTAGAGTTTGTCCCAGAACACAATCACTGGTACCATTAAGTGTCATTTCCACGCTTATCATTCGTTGGCAGCATGGTGGCCCAATGGCTAGCACTGTACCCTCACAGCAAGACGGTTCTGGGTTCAAATCCAGCTTGTTCTGGGCCTTTCTGTGTAAGGTTTGTACGTTTGCGTGGGGGTGCTCTGGTTTCTCCACCATCAAAAGACATGTGCTAGGTTCTCCAACCAGTGAAACATGAGCTAGGTTCTCCTTGGCACTGGCTCCGATCTGGAGTTGGTCCCCGGGTGCTGTGTTTGGCTGCTACATGTACGTGTATGTGACAATAAAGTACCTTTACCCTTTTCTATGTCAGCAGCCGATCAATGCATTCTGGTAGCGTTGCAGTGATTTTGGATAAGCGGGGCGTCAAGTTGCCCACTCCTCATTTGCATAAAGTTGAATCCAGGCTACTTTATGCAGATGTGGAGTAGGCAGCTCGACTTGCCGCCTCGCAAAACACTACCACAAATCTTTCAAACTCACCGTTGTCTGAAACAAAATCTGAAATGAAGACAGAGCAGCTTTTTTCTTGAATAAAAAGTTTTCCGAAACATATTTCGGTGAACTATTTACGTAAAATAAAGGAGAGTTTCCGAATGAGCCGCCATCATGGTCTGTTTTTAAAATCCAGGAGCAGACAGCCCCGCGTGAAGCATTCAGTCAAATCAGGTGCAGCCATCGCAGTTGTCGGAGGGTGTAGCATGTTTTCTTTGTTTGTCAGTGGTCAGTGAAGAGAAACTGGTAACTATAGGGCGATCCAAAAACAACTATGTGGACACAAACCATTACAGAGCACACATGTGAAAGACCAGACAAATCAGAGCAGACTGGGCTTTTTCGGGAGGGGGGCTTAAAGAGACAGGCGCTGAAACGGAGCGTTTTAGACAGAGGGTGAATACAGGTATTTTCAGACAGTATGAGTAAAAGAAAAAAGTGTTTTTTTGAACATTAAAGCGTGTAAACACGTTCTAGTAGAAACCTGAACTGTAAGTATGAACCTGAAAACAAGCACGATATGAGACCTTTAAGTAGGGAACTTTTAACTTGTACTGTAACAAAGTATTTCTACACTGTGATACTGCTAATTTTACTGAAGTAACAGATCTTAGTAGATCTTAGGAACAACCACTAAGATTTTGAATCTGTGTGAAGTTCACAGTAACCTGAATGTGAACCCTGTGTGAATAATGACTAGAAGCCGCTGTGGTGATGAAACAGATATGTTGTTGAATATATGTGTAAAATAGGCAGGATAATTATTTAAAAAAGTGACTTTTCTTCAGATAAAAAGGACTTCCACAGTCAAACATGTATGTCATAGTTTCACAGTTTGTTATTAACACCAGTAGTCCACAAGGAGTCTACACATTCCTCTGTGCATCGTAAACATAACGTAAACGGGCCTGTGAACCCAAAGCCAGGCGGTCATGAGAGAAACATCATTACACACTGATTTATGAAGTTCTCTTTTCCATATTTATTTTTAAAGGATGGCGAGCATACATCGAGGACGCTTTGATCTGCACAGCATTCAGACAATTCAAACAACACGATGTGAAAGTTAAGCAAGCGAATGTGTTGTCCAAAGCGCTTCATAGAAACGTTATGCTTGATCTGTGGAGTTCATTATTAATTCATGTTTCAAGACAAAATTAAAGTGATTTTTAAATGTCTCTGATTTTTCCCTCATCATCTAAAGTCTAGCTGTGTTTTTGTGATTGCATTCCTCGAATTTTTGTGACAAAACCTCTGACCTCTGACCTCTGAACATAAAACAGTGGACTTCTTTATCTTTAAAGAGTAAAAAATCAAAGGAATATTTGGAATGGTGACGGGATCACAAGATCACAGAGCCCTCGGGGCGAGACGCGAATGTCGTAATTCAAAGTGTTTGTCTCAGGAAAGAGACTTCAAGACGTTTCACTGATAACAGGCGGGTGGTTGCCGAGGCCAAAAGCTTTTTAAACCAACAACTTCCATGCAGTAATTTGTGTTTCCACCAACTGAGCTGTGGGGTCTTTTGGGAATGCGTGACTAATTTTCTGCAGTGATGCATGGACTGACTCATAACAGCAGCCTCAAGAAGAAGACATACATTTACACATAAGTTGGGGCCAGAAATCCCTTTTAGCAAACACTCAGGATTCTCGGAGGGTTTTCCATCATATGTCCTCACTGAAAAGAAGGTTGTAAATCTCCTGCCTTCATTCCTCTCTCCCCCAGCTCTCTTCCTTTTTGCCTGTCCTCCCTGTCTTTTCATCTCTCTCTGATGCCTTTTTCTCTCTCTCGTCTCCCCACACAGATTTCCAGCGTTTTGATGTCACATTCCTGACGTTTCTGAAGAGCTCGGCCTGACAGCACACAGCGAGGCTGCCGGAGATCAAATCCTTCATCCCTTTGGTTCTTTTTTCTGAGGAGGGATCAAGACGAGAGAGTGTGTGTGTGTTATGAAGGAAGAGGACCCGGTGTTTGCTTGAATATGGCTTCTCCGTGTGTAAGAGAAAGACACAGGGAGCTGTTCTGAGGTCAAGGCCTGCCTCCTCTCCCCCTGGAGTCCCATGACAGCGTGAGGCACAACCCCCGGGGTTGCTATCGCTACGCTGACCAACTTAAATATTTGAATACTCACTTGGAGAAGCAACACAGACTGGATCTACAGGTTGGCAGTGGAAAGAGCCAGAGGAGCATCTTAACAAGTGAGTTCAGCTTCATTTCTTCAGCTGGTTTTAATCACCACGAGAAACTGACTACTACCCAAACATAAAGAGGTGTTACCCAGTGAGTGGACCTGTGGACACTAACCTGTCCTCTCAGATAACAAGAGACTTCTCTTTGGATCACCTCACGTCGACCTGTCAGAAGCAAAATGCCGGCAAAAACGCCAATGTACTTAAAAACTACAACTCCCAAGAAGGGAAAGAGACTGAGGCTCCGTGATGTCCTCTCAGGTGATATGATCAGCCCCCCGCTGGGCGATGTGCGTCACAGCGCCCATGTGGGGCCCGAAGGGGAGGGCGACATGTTTGGAGACGTGGGTTTCCTGCAGGGTAAGATGGACATGCTGCCGGCCCTGAGTCGGGTGCAGGACGGGCGCTCGCACAGCGTGGAGACACACCTGGGTGACGGCTTCACCGCGAGACAGGACACACACAACTACGCCTACAATGGTTACCACTATCAGCACACCGCCACCGGCCTCCTGAAGACCACCATCTCCATGCCTGTGTTCATCTCCCACGAACAGGCTCCGCCCAAACCCCCACGCCTCCACCTGGACGACCCCTCCTCGTCTTCTCTGCCTTCCGAGCAAAACAGCTTCCACCACCATCAGCAGTCTGCAGACATGAGCCACAAACAGGCTAACGGCTACAAGCACGCAGACAACCACAGCCAGCTCTTTGAGAACCGGCTGGGGGGCCGTTTGGCATCAGAGCTCTGCCGTGACATCTCGCTCTCCCCAGCCATCCGCATGCTCGTCCCCTCCTCTGGCTCCTTCTCAGAGGCCTCATCTGAGGACTCCATGTCAGAAACCTGCGGGCCGCTGGACGTTCGCCGGGGCCTCAGCCTGGACTCTGATGCCGGCCTGAGCAACGAGGATTTGAGGAGTGAACGCAGTGAGTCGCCCTGCGCTGCCTTCCATCCGGCCAATCTCACGGTGTCATCTGGGGTGTCACGGTCAGACTCTATGGCGGGCTTAAACTTGGATCTTGGCCCATCTATCATGGAGGATGTCCTGAGTATCATGGACCGCTACAAGACTGAGGACAACCGCTGTGAGCTGTGAAGAAAGGTTAAAGGGTAACTTCTGTATTTTTCAACCTGGACCTTATTCTCCCATGTTTTTGTTCCTAAGTGACTGATTTGAACAACAATCTTTGAAATCAGTCCAGTATTAAGCAAGACGCAATAAGCTGTAATGTAATGTTAATATGCAATATGAACCTTTAATATACGTCCACAAAAAGTCATATTTTGACACAGGCAGGATCAAATTATACATGTCTGACATCATTATGGAAAGGATCCCTACAGAGATAGACCTTTTTATTAAAGAATAAGCCTGAACAGGTCGAAACAGTCCTGAAATCGCCATCACCAAACTCACCAGACACCATTAATCATTTTATCATCGTCAAACACACTTCATTCAATGTGGACAGAAACTAAATAAAACGAATCAAAAGCCGTCTTGGCTCGTCTCTCCACTGTTCTAACAATCACCACTCCGGTATGGTTGAAATAAACCCTTAATACACTCATTTACACGTGGAATTATGATGGCGCTACACACGCTAAAAGTACTGATTTTTTACATAGAGTCTGGTGAGTTTGGCGATGGCAATTTTGGGGCTGTTTCTGTTTAAACAAAAAGGACAATCTCTGTAGGGATCCTTTCCATAATGTTGTCAGCGCTTTACAATAATAATCTGAGCCTGTCAGCGGCAAAAACTGTTGTTTTAGTGGACGCTAATTGAACATTTGCCCTGTAGGATTACATTTCAGCCCGGTTCATGGCTGCTGGTTACTTATTTCAAAGAGTTTTCACATTAGTCACTTAGACACCAATGCATGGGAAAATGTGGTCCAGATGAAAAATACCAAAATTACCATTTAATGTGATGTACAGATATTTTATACATAGTTTAATACATCCTTAAAGACTTTGTAAAGATATAAGGATGGAGGAATGGAGGATGGAGAAAATGTATTTTTCCAGAAGACTTGACAGCTGAGTTTAAAGGCCGTTGAAAGATTTAAGAAAGGTGAGAAGCAGGTTGACATTGTTGTTAAGTGTCGGGACGTCGCTGCCCGACATAACGACAGCCAAGGCAACAGGCTGGTCCTTAGGAGCCTTTATCGAAGCTGAAGCTTAGAAACACTTAAACTGTAAGATGACAAAGTCACCTTGTTATCCCAAACTCATTCCCCTTCTCTTTGGGAGAAACACCAGCCCCAACCCACATTGTTTTGTCTCTTAATCTGACCTATGCTGAGAATTTTCTGCTTGTTAATAGTTAACAAGTTGCAGACTGAGTCAGATATTAATGTGTCAACACAGACTCGGGAGAAATCAGAAGCTGTGAAGAAAATTCAGGAGCAGCAGGACTCACTTATCCACTGTGGAAACTACAGCTACTGATAAATAATGTCTTACAACTGCAGATGTTTAAGCTACACATTCAGTCACATTAAGCTGAACTGCAACCATACATAGTTTTATTCTGTCCATATTCCTCTTGGCAGCCTGAAATGTTTCAGAACACTATTGAATATTGAATATTAGTATTTTATCTGGTTAACTGTACTGCTTCAATGCCAGATGAATGTGAAAACTTCTGATTTTACTCTCCTTTTGTAAAAGATGTAAGGTAAAATAGTCTCTAGTGTGACATATGGGAACGGCAGCACTGACATTTCAGTGTCTTTCTTTTGATCAGACGGAAACTGAAGAAGCTTATTCTCATAGTTTAAATAATAAAATGCTTTACGTGTAAGAAATGTGCCGCTTTGTAGGTCATTTTTTCAATTATTGGTCTTTTTAAAAACACTCCTCTTCCATGTTGTGGCTCACTGTCAGCCACTGTCTGCATTATCACAGCAGCCTATTATTCAAATGTCATTTAAGCTGTGTAAATATATCACTGTAAACGGAAGAATAAAACGTTCCTACAAAGAAAACTGAGGACTCATGGACAATTCTTCACACATAAACACAGAGATAAATGTTAGGGATGTAACACTCAACTTTCGATTCAGGATTTTAAGTTCACAATACAATTTTCTCATGTTTGTTTTTAACAGAATGAGCTGCAGACAAATGACTGAAAGATATATCTTTGTGCAAAACAACAGATGTGTCCTCTTCTCCAAAGTGCAATTGAAATTGTATTTTCTTTATTATTAACAAAAATTAAATAGTTTTTTAAAACAAATCTCAAAAGAACTAAAAAGATCTCTCTGATGCAAACATTTGAAATCAGTAGTAGAGTATGCCCTGGCGCGATTCATTTTTTTAATCTCAATCAGTTGTAATCTTTACACATTTATATTGATTTTTAATGGATTTGCGATGCATCGTTGTATTCCTAATAATTGAGCTTGATTATAATTAATGAGTTGTGGTGGAGAACAGTAAAAACTAATGATTATTAATACATTGCAGTACATTGTTTATATGTGGGCATTACATGGTGCAAGGCTTTATAAATACCTGTATTATCCCCACTGAAGAATATGGAATATATATTCCAGATATATATTGTCACTAACACTACTATAGAAGTTGTGTGAAAATACTTACACAGTAAGTAGTAAATGTAAAAGGACATATAAAATGTAATAAATATTAGAAGCAGTAAAACATATATGATAGGCTATATATTTGGAATACATACATTATATATCATAAATAACAATTATATAGAATATATTAGTTTGATTCTTTTTTGTCCCTTTATTTTGAAATCACCGGAAATTATTAATATGATCTCACGCTTGCAATGACGCTGATTTGATTAATTTAATATGTTGCAGTGTCTCATTGCGGCCACTAGAGGGCAGTAAAGCTCCACAATCAATACCACTCATGACCACCTCTTGAATGTCGGTCTGACTGCGCCCCCTAGTGGTCATAGTGGGGAACTGCAACACATTAGTAAAATGTGCGTCAATGCAAATCCGATAACACAGTAGTATTTCCGGTTAACCCTTTCAAAATACAGTGCAAGCTCTTAGAAATGTACTGAAATGGTCATGAAATTATCCTGTTAGTTATAAAATACAGGTCAGCCGCTATCACGCCATCGACCAGGGTAGTCCACATAATCCATGAGAGCGAGAAATGTCACAGCAAAAACAATAAAGAGCAAAAAAAAAAGAAACGATAATTATCAGCAATTTGCAACACCTACATAAAGAGATTTTTACTGCACATTTATACAAATTACACTTAATTTTTTGTACGTTTTGGTTGATAGAAATCCAAATTTGTGATATAGAAACTTTTAGAAAATGGGTCAAATTTGACCCGAGGACAACCGGAAGGTGAAGTAATTTATTCTTCATCCAGTGGGCGGCGGTATGCGCACGTCAGCGTTTAAACTGCCAGGGTCATAGAAGAAGAAGAAGAAGAAGAAGCGGAAGCGGAAGCGTCTGCGTATCAATGCCGTCTGTTTGGTTTTTTTTACAAACATTAAAGTTATAAATGACAATATCAAAACAGCGAAAGTGACATACAAAGAAGAGGAGCGGCTGCTACACGTTTTGCAAAAATGAAGTGAGTGTTTCTACTAAAACAGAAAAGAAAAAACGACCCTTGTAGTCACATGTGGATTTT
Organism: Percina caprodes; assembly: GCA_013375575.1. NCBI lineage: Eukaryota > Metazoa > Chordata > Actinopteri > Perciformes > Percidae > Percina > Percina caprodes. Next base: position 2,085,003 of record JABXJD010000077.1, on the reverse strand, counting down.
TGTGCTAGCTTGGTATCGCATTGCTAAAGCTAGCTTATGGAGCGCTAGCTTGATTGCATCAAGTATTTCATTAACGTTTCCCAACGTTGCAGCTGACGAAACTTAGCTAAGGAAACAGTAAGCATGTTATTGACGCCTACATTTTATTCAGGTCATCCTCTTAAAGTCAGTGTTTGTAAATTAGCTGTGAGTTATCGGTCCAGTGTCATTTTAGCTTAGCTTGTCTAGTTGTAGCTGCTATGTGGTGCATTCATGTGGTGTTGGAATAATCGGGAAATTGAACTCCCCAGGGCGAGTTCACATTAATTCCTCCTTGAATCGTAACAGCTTCTCGCACTTTCCGCTTTGGCATTAACATGATGGACAAAATTACATGTCAGAGTAATGGCGAAACACTTAGAGTGACCTATAGTAGTTAGAGGTTATTTATTACACTTTTATTTATTTAACTAGCACTCACTCTGATCAGTCTAGGAGTTTTAGGGAATATTCTGGGGCAGCAACACGTTTGCGACAGAAACAATAATTTAAAGCTTCAATCTGGAAATAAATATTGGAAACAGCTTTTGATTAAACGCTCAGAGCAATAAAATATAACACACATTCTTTGTAGAGTCCATATTTTTCCCACGTTACGACTTAGAGCCTCATAAACACACCGAGGTCGGAAGAACGACTTCCCAACTCGGGAAAAGGACTATCCGAGGTGCACGTGAATGCAGCATAGCATCCTTTCGGTGCTTTTCCACACATGATGAGAGGCAGACTGTCTCTGAATCTGAAACACGTGAGAAATCAGTTCCTATTGTTTTATTCCAGGCTCAACATCGAGGGTCTGCTGGTGTATTTCCCATATGACTACATATATCCTGAGCAGTACTCCTACATGCTGGAGCTGAAGAGGACTCTGGATGCCAAGGTGGGTGGTGTTTGTGTCTCTCGGTTTATTCTATAGTAGGGCTGCTCCGTTAAGGACAATGTTACAAGCTACATGTTTTGTGTGTGTGGTTGTCATCCCATGCTGTTTATGTTCAGGGCCATGGAGTCCTGGAGATGCCATCAGGAACAGGGAAGACCATCTCTCTGCTGTCTCTCATCGTTGCCTACCAAAAGGTGGGTTTATTGTGTTAAGGTCCACTGTGGCCTCCCAACGGCCACAGTGGACCGTAATAAGACTGCAAGTAACGATTATTTTCATAGTTGATTGATAAAATGCAAGTAATCAATAATGTGTTTATTATTTTCCCAATTTAATCGGTTAGTTGTTTGATCTATGACATTTTTTTTCTTCTTCCAAAAACCAAAGATGATATCCTGAAATGTCTTGTTTTGTCTACCGCTCAGATATTTAGTTTACTGTCACAGAGGAGTGAAGAAACTAGAAAATATTCACATTTAAGAAGCTGGAATCTGAATTGTTTTTGTTTTTGTTTTTTTTCATAAAAAATTACTCAAACTGATTATCAAAATAGTCAGCAATTTATTAGTAGTATAATAGTAGTATAGTCTTTGCAGCTCTACACACTAATATATTAGCTCTCTCTCTCTCTCTCTCTCTCTCTCTCTCTCTCTCAGGCCTTTCCTTTGGAAGTGACCAAGCTAATATACTGCTCCAGAACAGTTCCCGAGATCGAGAAGGTGAGTTTATGTCAAAGAAACTCAGCCCAAATGAATAAGTGTAATTCAGAGCTCATAGAGGTTTAATCCTAGGAACTATTTATCATGTTGAACCTTCCCTACAGCTCAGTTGGTAGAGAGGGCACCCATACATAGAGGTTTACTCCTCAACGCAGCGGGCCCTGGTTCGACTGCACCTGCGTCCCTTTGCTGCGTGTCATCCCCCCCCTTACTCCCCTTTCATGTCTTCAGCTGTCGTGTCAAATAAAGCCCTAACAATGCCCCAAAAATTATCTTAAAATAAATAAATGAGATGCTTTATAAAAATCTGAATTTTTGTCGTATATGTCATCCGCTTCCTGATCAGGTTGTGGAGGAGCTGAGGAAGTTGATGGAGTTTTATTCCAAGCAAACTGGAGAGAGCAACAACTTCCTGGCTCTGGCTCTTTCCTCCAGAAAAAACCTCTGCATCCACCCGGAGGTACAAAAGGCTGCTGCACAGGACAGATCAGGACCTCACATACAACACGGGCCAAGCATGAACACACTCACATACACATTTAAAGCTGACTGACATTGTCTTTTAGAAACAGAATAAAGCTTTCTGTTCTTCTTTGTGTCTGATGTGTCTTAAGGCTTAAATAAATGCTTTGTCTGCTTCTCTCCAGGTGAGTGCTCTGCGCTTCGGGAAGGAGGTTGATGGGAAGTGCCACAGTCTGACGGCATCGTACATTCGCGCACAACGCCACAGCGACCCCGACATGTCTGTGTGTCGCTTCTATGAGGTAAGAAGTCTCCTGAATCCATCCAGTTCACACCAGCTGGTACTTTTCAACTAAAGTGGAAGTAGGTTGAGGGAAAGTTTGTGTACAAACAGTATAAATGATTGCACCCCATTACAAAGTAATATCACTCATCATATTGTTAGGACAATATTCAAGTGTCGGAAGAGTGTACTAACACACGTAAAAATAGAGAATTCTGTCATCGATCTATTTTTCCCATGACGATCATTTTGATAATTTATTTCTGTTGATAAGCTTACTTTCTCCTTAAAAACATTCCAATTTGCGCTTGCTGTACCTATACTGTATCCTACAGAAGGTTGACTAAATGCCACCTAAAGTACAGTTATAATGATCATTCTTGTTGACACTGTCAAACTTCATTTTTAGAGGTTTGTGAAGTTATTTTAAAATGCATAACATTATATATTTTGTCATATTGCCCTGACCTAATCCCAACGGCTGCGGAGTCTACGACACTGTTAAATATCGGATACAATCAGGATTCTCGCCATTTAATCAGACCAGAGTTGATGTGATTCATCCTGCTGTGTTGTTAGTGTGTGTGTCGTGTCTGTCTGCAGCTCTCTGTCGTTCTGGTTTGTGTCTGTAGGAGTTTGATGCAGTCGGACGACAGGTGCCTCTTCCTGCTGGCATCTACAACCTCGACGACCTGAAGGACTTTGGCAGGAGGAAAGGCTGGTGTCCTTATTATCTGGCACGCTACTCTGTACGTTGCATGAAACATGTGGTGTAATAAAAAAACTTTCTTAGTATTTTGGGAAAGCCATTACTGGATGGATTTATAGTAATATTATAGTTTCAAACAAAAGCAGATAGTTTTCAGTGATTGTTTTATTAATTGAAAACTTCTATTCTGCACATTAGAGGTGCTCATAGTTAGAAACCTTACAAGAAAGTATGTTTCTCATCAAGGGGAACTGTTTGGTGACTGCTGTTGACAGACAAATCTGGAAATAATCTGAACCGGTTACTCTTTACTGAAAAATTTTAATAATATTTATATTTTTAAATTCACAAAGGTTGGTGTTGTATCTCTTATTTTGTCCCGTTTTCTCTCTCCTGTCTTTATTTCCTCTTAGATCCTGCATGCCAACATTGTTGTGTACAGCTACCACTACCTGCTGGACCCCAAGATAGCCGACCTGGTGTCCAAAGAGCTGGCCAAGAAGTCTGTAGTGGTGTTTGATGAGGCTCATAATATAGGTGAGGAGAGTGTCGTATAAAGATTTAGTGAAACCAGCCAAGGCAAAAACATATAAATAGAAGAGAGCAAATAGAAGCTGGGCTTTTATTCTATAGAAGTGCTTGGCCCCAGTTCTCTGAATCCTTTGCTACCTTCAAGGACACACAATGCAAACAAAGTAACTTAGACACCACACTCACACACCAGTAGGTGAGGCAGCTCAGTCTAACAATAATGAAAACCTGATCATTTTATCATATCATCATCATCATCATCTTAATCTTACTAGAGTTAAAGATGACTCATGGAAAAGCTCTTCACATCTTCTTGTCTTTTCTTCCCAAACCTCTCTGTCTCCTCAGACAATGTGTGCATCGACTCCATGAGTGTGAACATCACCAGGCGAACACTTGACCGCTGCCATACCAACGTGGACACTCTTCAGAACACAATACAAAAGTAAGAGGTTGGTAAGGTCCGCAGCAAGTGGACTGAAACATTGAACTCATTCAGTGCATCTCAATTCATCTGTGTTTTCATTACTGCTGTCTTTACTTCACATCTTAGACCCTTAGTCCCCCAAGGAAACTGGTGCTGCTACGATTAGTCAACAAATCGATTAGTTGATCTATAGATAATATTAACTATTTTGATGATCGATTAATAAATTTATCATACAAAAATTACTCAAATGGAGATTCCCTGGTCTTTGTATCAAATAAACTAAACACAGACACATGATTGTTCTTTAGAATCACATGTGACTGAATTTCCCCAGTTAATTAAATGTCTCTCCACCTCTGCCTGCCTTTATTACTATGCGTGTTAAAAATAGAAATGACAAGTCATTAAAAGTAAGGGGCCCTTTATTTCTGCATGGTGTGCGTCAACTTCCTGATGTCATCTCTGCTCCGCCTCCCCTGCTGTCGGATAGGATAAAGGAGACGGACGCTGTAAAACTGAAGATGGAGTACAGGCGATTGGTGGAGGGACTGAAGGAAGCTAATGTTGCCAGGGAAACGGACGTCTACCTTGCAAATCCAGTGTTACCTGATGAAATTCTGAAAGGTACGACCGTCAACTCAACTTGTTTTTGGTTTACTTCCTTAAAGTTTAGAGTGATGATTCAGATTAACACACAAAACTAGGTCTCCAAAAAAGTTGACATTGCTGTTTTCTGCTCCCTTTCTCACAGAGGCGGTGCCTGGCAACATTCGCACAGCAGAGCACTTTGTTGGTTTCTTGAAACGTTTCCTGGAGTATCTGAAGTCCCGTCTGAGGGTCCAACATGTCGTACAGGAGAGCGCCCCGCAGTTCCTCAAAGACATCTTCGACAAAGTCTGCATCGACCGCAAGCCTCTCAGGTCAGTGTCGGCTACTCGCTGTCTACATTTCTCTGTGGATTGAACGTTTTCATACTTTCACAGTATTTATATTGTACTTTGACTTGATTTATCATGGCAAAAAACAAATGGACATCTTACTTTTTACAAAATGGGACCTTAAGTCTCCACCCTCTTTTATAACCTAGACAGCGATGTGATCATGTAGTCACTTACGTTTTTTTTGCTCTTTCACTTTCTCCATCTCTTCCTCAGTTGCATAATTACTTCTTCACTTTCTTGTTCCCTCATTTCCTTAGCAGCGTCCTCAGACCCTTATTTAGACATTATTCTCTCCATAATCTTGTACCCATCCCTCTGTATCGCTTCAGGTTTTGTGCAGAGCGGTTACAGTCGTTACTACGAACTCTGGAGATTGCTGACATCGCCGATTTCTCAGCTGTTACTCTCATCTCTAACTTTGCTACCCTGGTCAGCACCTACAGCCAAGGTACTGAAACACTCCTGTACGTCTTTAAGTACTGAGACACTTATCAAATATATTGGTGGACACTATAGTTGGAGTAAGATGTGTGGTACAAGTAAGGTTTAGTATATTATGTTTTGTGATGTTGATGTTTTTAAGTAAAACTTTGTTTGGGCGGTTTTGAAATAATTATTTTACACAACTTTTTTTTTTTTTTTTTTTTACCTCTCTCTGTCTGAAGGTTTCACAATAATCATTGAGCCCTTTGAAGACAGAACTCCAACCATTGCCAACCCTGTGCTGCACTTCAGGTGGGGTAGAATCAACAAGGTTTTTAAAGTTGGGAAGCATTACTGATGAATGTCTCTTTGGTGTTGTCTCTCAACGCAAGCAAATCCACTGATTGTTAAAAAAATAGTACAGGTGTTTGTCGCTTTATAAGCATTTAAAATGTGAATTAATAACTTTACCGACATTGAACAACACCACTTAAATGAAGTTCTCAAGATGAATTGTTATTGATCAGAACCAAACACTGTTCTTCTTAACCAGGGGTTGAGATTCCAGGCCTCAAAGGTCGAGCAATGTTTCAAGATATTTTAGCTACAAAGACTGAGAAGCCTCATGCTAAAGACAAAAGAAAAACAAAGCGGCTATTTTTCACACTATTTTTCACAATTATAAGCTATATTGTTTTCTCCACCAGGGAGGTTATTTTTTCTGTTTATTTCTGTTTGTCTGTTGGCTGAACCCATTAAACTTTCAACCAGATCCAAATAACATGGCGGATTGTTAACGTTGCAGTAAGTGTATATTATAATAATAATAATAATAAGGCATTTGTGCTATGTTTATGTGGTGTTGGAATAAATGGAAAAATTTGAGTGAATGCCCCCTCAAGTCGTAACATTAACATTGTGAGATAGGCCATGATTAGACTTGACTATTATACGTTTTGCTTACAGGTATCTACAAGTGTGACACAACACTGTCATGAACGTGTCATAAAACATTATAAAAAGTCATAAACGTTTATGACATAACGCTTCTTTAGTATGTGTCGTTTGGTTTTGTCATGCCAAGTTATGGTTAGGGTTCATGTGTCGTGACTGTTCGTGACAGTGTCATGTCACTCTTATGTTGACAACTTAAAGTGTTACCAATGTTTCTGTTGGATCTAAGCTCTCTTTTGTTAACAGTAGATTTTATTCTGAAAGATTTTATTCGCCATAAAGTCAGAATTTTTGTACGCCAAAACATTCTAATTTATAACGCCATGTGGCTACAGATTCTTCTCGTAATACAGACGAGCGTTACCTTATACGGCCGTGCATGAGCCTCACGCTCCTCCCAAGGCCGTCCCATATTTGTCCTAATCCGGTCCATATCAGTCAATCAATGAATGAATGAATATTCCAGCCTTGTAAAGGAGCCCTTGATGACCAATCATGAAATGGAAACATGGGGGGGAAACCAGATTCATTGCTAAATCTTTGAGCAATGCCAAATCTGCCATGTTGTTGTTTGGTTGCAATACACAGGCCATCAGGAGTTGTAACCCAATAGGCTAATAAACCGGTAGTGGATGGAGTCATATTGGCATCATCAGGGTAATTAAGGGGGCAGGTGCCCTGGATGCAGGCTGTGTGCTCTGCATCCTTAGTACTTTATCCATGTGATATTTCGTGTTACCATCGGAGGTCACTAAAACACAGTCTACAAAGTTTTGGGAGCGTTACGCACCATCACACGTTTGGTCAAAAGGTTGCGGAAAACCGAGCCCATTGTTACGTATGGAAATTCTTTATAAATCCCGACTTTTTTCGTAACAGGTTTTTATAAAGGAGGCCCCAGGTTATGACTGTTCTGATCTTTGTGTTCTGGTTTTGTATCTCTTTCAGCTGTATGGACCCGTCTATTGCCATCAAACCTGTTTTTCAGAGATTTCAGTCGGTCATCATCACCTCGGGGGTAAGTTAGTCAACAGTCTGTCTATTTTAACCAATATCTCAGGCTATGGATGCAGTAGGGTTGCATGATATTGACAAAATGTGATATTGCAATATCGATTATGAATATTGCAATATGGATATTTCAATATTTTAAACATATCTACAATTACAAAAGTTAGTCATAGTCAATAGCAAATACAACACACAATTTATTTCAGCTGACAGTAATATTGGACTAGTTCAACATGGATATATAAATAAGGACCGTGTCTACAGGACATGTTGTAGGCCTAGACAGTATAAAAATAAATAAAGATAACAGGACACCACTTTTCTTACTCTTCTCTTTTTCGTTCCATTTTGTTGTTTTGTCTCTATTTCTTCACTTACAAAGTCATTCTGTTGAAATATGCACACACGTGGTACGCAACATAGGGTTTGTCACGTAGCGGACCCGTGCACTGACGTGTACGTAAGTAAGTTAGTGCATGAAATTAGCTCTGTAGGAAGAGTATTCCACAGATTTATAGCTACAAAAGAGAAGAATGTTCTTCCAAATGTGGTTTTGCGTTGTAGAAGACTACATTTGCCCCTTGTGGCTGATCAGAATCAGCTTTATTTGCGAGGTATGAGGACACATATGAGGAATCTTGCGTTGGATCGTATTGCTCACAATGTGCTTACTCATACAAAACAAAACAAAACAAAACAAAAGAAACAATATACACACACTATAAACAGACACAATATAGACAGGTTAAGACAATAGTGCAATGACAAGTGCAAAGTATGCAGGAGTTAATTCTAATTATGACATTTATTTTCTTTATGGAGCATAGTGCAAAGGGTGCCGGAATAAATAGTATTATGTTATTATATAAGTATTACAATATGAACAGCTCTGAATGCAAGTGATGAATAAATAAGTGGAACCAGGAAACGGACTGATTGGAGACAGTGTTGCTGGGTTATTGCACAGGAATTGTTGACTGACACTGTTCATCAGAAGTCAGCTGTTCATCAGAGTGATTGCTCCTGGAAAGAAACTGTTTCTGAGTACAGTGCTCTGTAGCGCCCACCAGAGGAGAGAAGCTGGAACTGGTTGTGTCCTAGAGATCTAGTTACCCGTGATGCTTTTTCACAGCAGAGTGAAAAAATCTTTTCAGAGGAGGAGCAGAAGCCTTATAAGTTAAGCTTCTGCTTCGAACACAACTAAGCCACACAGCCAACGGATGGGACGGGACGCATCGCTCCACAAAATATTGCATACTTATCGCAACACTTTTAATATAATATTGTGCAACCTGATATCACGATTTTATCTATCTATCTATCTATCTATCTATCTATCTATCTATCTATCTATCTATCTATCTATCTATCTATCTATCTATCTATCTATCTATCTATCTATCTATCTATCTATCTATCTATCTATCTATCTATCTATCTATATATATCTATCTATCTCATGCACCCCTAGTATGCAGAGTGGTCAACAGTTACAGCTGGAGACTTTCCATAATCTATATAATCCTTTAGTTTCATTAATTCGACTGAATTTCCATGACTGCTGCTATTTTGTAAATTCTGGTTTTTTTATTTGTCATTGTACTTTGATGGATTGCTTTGTTTAAAGTGTTAAAGTATCACAGTTAGTAACAAATTATTACCATTTCTATTCACACCGGTGGCCTGAATATTGTATCTTTTCCTCCTCTTATTCTGGAAAGACACATGCAGTCATGATTTCTTTGTTCCCTAAACAACTGACTGTAGACATGCACTGGTAACTGAATTCCTGCTCTCATTTAGACTCTCCTGTCCTTCTGTTTAACAACTTTAGACTCTCTCTCCGCTGGACATCTATCCCAGAATCCTCGACTTCCGCCCTGTTACCATGGCATCCTTCACCATGACGCTGGCACGGACCTGCCTCTGTCCTCTGGTGTGTAACTACCCTCAGACACACACGTTCAAAAACACACTCACTCTGGTGGATTGGAAGAGAAATTATGGAACTAGTCATGGACTCAGATTGACAAATCATGTCATTAAAAACTGCTTTCTGGACCAAGTTAAACCCTTTAAAATCTAAATAAAATCAACCATTCAAATTGTATTACTATTATTAATTGAATTGTTTATTTGTTTCTTCCTCTGTTTTGATTTTTACACAGATTGTTGGCAGGGGAAATGATCAGGTGGCCCTGAGCTCCAAGTTTGAGACCAGAGAAGACTTTGGTTAGTAGAAATGTCTCTGTCCTTATTGTCCTAAAGGCAGAATCACGTCACTATATCAACATAAAAATAAAATATTTTTGGTGATAAGTGCAACTAAGACATACATGCGTATAAACACATTTCTCTTTCAGAACATAATATCCAAAAACAGTTCTCAAGACAAAACATATTAGTCTTTGTTGAAATATAATGCCATTAATGTTATTTTTTTTTAAATTTTGTTCCCAGCTGTGATTCGTAATTATGGCAACCTACTTCTAGAGATGTCTGCGATCGTTCCCGATGGCATTGTGGCATTCTTCACCAGCTATGTCTACATGGAGAATATAGTGGCGTCTTGGTATGAACAGGTCAGTGTGTTGACACACACACACACACACACACACACACACCTGGGAGACTGCGCTAGTTATTTTGAACGTGGATCCTATTTTATCTTCTAAAACAATAACAAAACAATCAATGAAACAGAATAGTATTTGTGTTGGTAAGCATTTTGTGCAAGTTCTTTTATTTTTAAAGCAGAGTAGAACATTATTATTATAATTATCATCATCTTTTGTTAAAAAAAAAAAAAGCAGTGCAGTTTCCTTATGTGTTTTTGGGCGTGTTTGTTTACAGGGTATCCTGGAGAATATCCAGAGAAACAAGCTGATCTTCATTGAGACTCCGGATGCTGCAGAGACGAGCATGGCCCTGGAGAAATACCAGGAGGTCAGAGTGACACCTGTCATCTCAAAGTATTATTTTGATTAAAAAAACAATTAAAAATAAAAAAGAAGTCACAAATGTCTGTAGTTTACCGCTGCTGAGGTGCTAAACGAAGGTCAAGTTGGTAAAGGCGGATGACACGATGCCTGTGATTGTTCCCTTTAGCTTCAGCAGTGCTGTACAGGAATAAAAGCAAACTCATGGCAATATTTTATCTTTGTGTTGTCGTGGTGAGTTGCAGACCTTTGACCTCTGACCTATCGCTGTCTCTTCTCTTCAGGCATGTGAGAACGGGAGAGGAGCAATCCTCCTGTCTGTGGCCAGGGGAAAGGTGTCTGAAGGAATAGATTTTGGTATGCAACAGATTTGCTTTATGGTTATATACGATATAAAGATTTAGTAAACCTAAAAAATAAGCCTTATATTGGGTGTACAGTATGTTCTGTTGTTCAACATAATGACTTTGAATCTTGTTCTGTTCAGTGCATCATTTTGGGCGGGCCGTCATCATGTTTGGAGTGCCTTATGTTTACACGCAGAGCCGCATCCTAAAGGTCAGAGCTATGTACGTCTATGGCTGCGTCTGAAATCAGTCACTCTTCTTATTAAATTCACAATTACTGTCAGTTTATTTTTGAGTGCCTGAACTGTGTGTAAAATGTCCTCTATAACAATGAAAAAAAGGTTTATGGCTTATACACTACTTTATGCTAAAGCTACCACAATTTGAGAAAATAACTGATGTGCAACTCTCCACCTGTCAATAATACAACGTGATTATGATTTATAAGTGTTGCAAATCTCAATTTGTTGCTCGCTACAGAGCAAGCTATTAAGCGTAGGGCATAGTGAACAGGGAGTGATTTTGGCCCATATTTTCATTTCACCTAACCACAGGACTGGTCAGTGTTGAACAAAGTCAAGTCAATTTATTGATAGAGCACATTTAAAAACAAATCCTGTTGAAATACACCAAGCACACTGGCAGCATACACTCATTTGCTTAAATTATCAGCCCATTTATAAGAATGACGGTGTCTCTCAGTATAGCACAATACAGTTCTACTGTGGCACAAACTACACCCTCCAAAATGACCAAAAAGTGGAATCTACACCTCTCTATAACAGTTTTTAGAGGGAGGACTTTTTGTAATTAGTTTTAGCTTAGTGTGTACCTAATAAACTGGCAATTGAGTGTATATTTCATTATTTTCAAGTCCTGAAAAGCTTTGAAACATAAAGTTGATTTACCAGTTACAAAATATATAATATGGCTAATTGTCAATTTCATTTTATTTTATTTACTTGACTGATTTACTTTAACCTGTGATAACTTATATTAGGATTAGTTTCTGTTAGCAAAATATTCATGTTGTCAAAAAAAGGAACAAGCACAGATGCCCTTGTGTCCGATTCCTCATTCTGACTGTTCAGTGTTAAAGTCCTCCCTCTGTTCATAGCTTGACAATATTTCTTCTTCACTGACTCGGATGTTTCAGGCTCGTCTGGAGTACCTTCGGGATCAGTTTCAGATCAGAGAGAATGACTTTCTGACGTTTGACGCCATGCGTCACGCAGCCCAGTGTGTGGGCAGAGCCATCAGAGGAAAGACCGACTACGGACTCATGATCTTTGCTGACAAGGTGCGTGATGTTTTTGCCCAGTCTACATTTTGTCCTATGACCCTGCTTGTCGTACATGCCTATAAACACATTCTTAGCATAATTTTGCGTCATAATAATTGTAAGTCACGTGTTTTAGAACACATTTGTTGTCACATACAGCAAACATCTCACTTGCCGCGAGCTGCCGTTTCCCAGAACACACTGTAAAAAAAACAAACAAAAAAAAACACTTGCTACCTGCACAACCAGTGTTCAAGCCAATAACCGACAAGGATTTGGGGGTGGGGTAGTGCGCGGAAGCACAGAAGGGAGGGGCGAGCTTGTCTCGTTTTATTTGAAAATACTTCAAACGTCAACAAGAAGTAACGTCACCCAACATTGCTGAGAGCACCTTTTTAAAGAAGCTCCACTAGAGCGTTCGGCAGTTTATTGCCCTCGAGTGTAGATCCGTCAGTATGTGATAACTGCTTTTCCCATTCACAGCGTTATGCCCGAGCAGACAAACGTGGGAAGCTTCCTCGCTGGATACAGGAACACATCAATGACGGCAGCCTGAACCTCACCGTGGACGAGGCCGTCCAGCTGTCCAAGCACTTCCTGCGGCAGATGGCTCAGCCTTTCAGACAGGTCCGACACACGCAAGTGTAAAATCTGTGCTACAAATTAAGCATGTAGCAGCTTCCTACCTTACCCTATCCAGTTTGAAGTCACTTAGAGCTGCATAGTGAACCGCATGATCAACCAGAGGTCCTCAGCAGTGTCATTTAGCAAGACACTGAAAGTTGTTGACCAGGAAGTCTCTGATTACCATACTCACCTTTTTGTTCCCATAATTCTTAGTCTCTCACCTAATCTCTCGTGATTTTCTCTCTCTCCAGGAGGACCAGTTGGGTCTGTCTCTGTTGACTCTGGAGCAGCTGGAGTCAGAAGAAATGTTGCAGAAAATCGCTAAGATTGCTCATCAGACCTGAAGGTGACATGTATGCACCGTCGACGCCCATGATGGGGTCAGCACCCGTTAATGATGTGTCAAATAGCAGATGCAACTTAATTAATTGAAAGATTTAGTGTGCTAGATGTACAGGATCAGGACCACATCAGAACAGTTTTTAGACATGTCAGTTTGTTGGTCATCACTAAACAAACCACGAAACGTATTTGAAACACATGTTGGCTCAGCTCTGGTGGTTAGAATAATGATTTCTGATGATTTCAACTGTCAGACGGTGTGTAGTAATTACACAGAAAAGACACAAGCCATCAGTAATTTAAAGTCACACGCTGAGTCTACAGAATATTGGCACCACAGCTGCCACCCACACCTTCTACGTAGTGCTGCGTTCCTCCACTCTCTCTGTATAAAGGAAAACATCACATTCAAACACATTTAATCAGATTGTAACTGATTTTGCAGTTTTATGGAGATTGTCCTAACATTTTGTATACTCACTGACAGTGACAGATGTACTGTGGGAGCATGTAACAGAAATAATGAATCTTTTCCAAAAACACATTTATCACTTTTCAAACGTCATGAGTGTTGTGCTGTTTTTGAACGTGTTTTGATTGAAAGAAGACAAGCCGATTTAAAAATAAGTTCTGTGTGGTCAATATGTTGCATTAACTAAAGAAACGTTACTCCGTCTGTGGGTGTAACATTGGTCCAAATAGCGTCTGTCATACAGACTACTGTACATAAAGACTATGTAGATTTTATACTAAACGTAAATATTTGTGTACAGTGTTTTTCAAACAGGATGTTGGAATATAAATGTTTGTATTTAACACTTGACTTGTGTTTTTCTTCTTAGGAAAGTGTTTTAATCTTCAGAACATTTTGTCTAGGGCAAACACACTAACTAAAAAATGATACTTGTCAAACTCTAAAAGATAAAACGCAAAGCAATATTTCCATGAAAATCACACAATCTGAGAATATAAAACTCAGGTTTTAATGTTGTAATTTATTTCAGCTTAAGTTTGCAAATATAAAATACAAACATTCATATTTTCCAGAATAAACACAGCATCAGGAGATGAATATAGTCCACATCCCATTTTATATGTAAGTGATTTATTAACAGACTAATTCAGCCCTTATTGAACAACAGTGACTAACTTTTCTCACAGCAAATGTACATCAGTAGTTCTCCATCATAGGATTTACAATATTACATTTAAATGGGGAAAAAAGGAAATGGAGTTTTGTGGCATGAAATCTATTATGAACAGGTGGCAAATGTCATTTTCAGGAAGCCAAGATTTCCTAGCAGCTCTCATTTATTTGCGTCCATATTTTTCATTAAATTCTGGAGGACTAAGTGAATGTTTAAAATTATAGTGATTGGAGGCTTAACGTGAAAAGGAAGAAGCTATGAAGGGTTTGTTAACGCTGTGTTGTAGTTGTCACCAAATCTCCAGTTTGAATTTGAGGGATTTTAGTAATTTAAGTGATTCTTGCTCTAACAAATTAAAAAGCCCACAAAGAAATTTACGTGTCATATTAAAAGCTAGATTTCTATTTATAGTAAGTAAGGATTTCAGGCATTTCAGTGAATAAGCATAGATGTGCTTAGGCTACCTTTGCCTCAATTGTTCTTCAGCCATGTTGCGGTAAGCTACATTCACCACTCTGGGCCAGATAGACGGCACTCTAGCTGCTAGATGTTCAGTCTGTCTTCACAGTTTAGCCACTAGCGTTGTATGTCTGCTGTTGGCTTCCACAGGGTCGCAAAAGAGTGGCTTTGAGTAAATGCTACAGGTCTGTCAAAGTGGGTCACTTTACTTCAATCCTAGGCCAGCTGAAAGTTACCAACATTGACTCAGGCACACAATAACTTTGGGTATCCACATAGATTCAAACTACTTTCTGAATAAAAAATGTTTTTGCAACAAATACATAATTGCTGAATATTGAAATATGTACTGTAGGGATGTTAACATTCAAGTATTGATTGATTTACCACAGTTTGACTGATCAAGAATATATTAACTGACAAACATTTAGCAGTACTGTTTAAATTCAGCTATGTGCATTGGTTTTGTCCAGCTGGAGTTTAAGAAAAAAAGTTGGTCCTTATTCTCATAATGTGGAATGACAAAACTGGACTGTGGTGAAGTAAACATTTATCGTTTTGATTAGCTGTAACATAATTACAATGACCTGCACATTTTAAAAGGCAAAATACATTTAAATAACAGTCAAACTTGATAGCTTAACTTACTCGTGAACCAAATGTAACAATTTGACATGTTTTGATATTTATACAAATAACTTTACATCCCTGTGCTTCTCAACAGAGTCTATACGACTTAAAAACAATCTACAATGTTGATGTGTTTCTTTAAAACATGAATAACGCAACTTTTTGCAGTGTTAATAGAAACGTACCTAAAAGGGCACACTAGCATTAGGAAACATTGTACTGTATTAAAGATTAAAAGACATGGTCTGGTTTAAATATAGAAATGTAAAAACCTCGAAAGTGCCGTTTTCTTACAGTGTAAATGCAAAGTCTTATTTTAAGTTAAGAGTTAACTTTAAAATCAGGAAAGAATGTTTTTAAATTTCAAGTGGAAGGAAAGGTTGTAGTGCAATTTAGATATGTCAAGGTGTAGTTGGTATGTTACTACACCGTTTTAATCACTTCTTGGAGAAACTTGTCATTACCGGAGGCAAACTTGTGACATTAAGCTGGCAGTAAAATTTCCTAAATGCCAAACAAAACAATTTAAACAAAATAATGGATATATAACACATTTGCAAGTTAGTTTTTTTGTCTCCAATAGTGACAACTATCTCCATTTTTCTTGAGGGGACTAAGTGGGGAATCCACTTGGGTGTAGAACATCTGGTGCAAGTGATACGCGTGTGAACATCTGTCCGGTTCTCTTGTGAGAGGTGTGTGTGTGTGTGTGTGTTAGCTGGTACCACCGAGTGACCCTCGTCTTGTCAGGCTCTGCGTGCTGGAGCTTAGGCCTCGAACGTCTGTCAAATGGCTCGACTGAGGAACAAAAACACACACGATGGATGTTTACGTGTTACTAATATCTGTGAAATTCTTTTTAGACAAACTGACTTCTTAGGACATACTATACTATGACTTTTTAATCACTTTTTTTCGACATACTTACTGATAACATTATGATTTTTTTAATTACATACTGTACTATACTATGACCTTGTGTTTTTGTGCCCAACCATCATTTATACATCTGGTACCTGGTCTCTATTGCACATGCCATAATGGGTATTTCTTAAGAGGGAACTCCTACATAACATCACCCCCCTGAAGTTTCATATATTACCTTTTTATTAAAGTTTATTGGTCAAGTACTGGCAATAAAAGTACATGCATTGGATTACTGACCTCCTGTTTATTCAATTGTGCCATAAACAATCACACAGATTAAATATATTGTAGCCAAATATGAACTTGGAGTGTCAGTGTGTTGATTGTATTACTGATATTACTCTTTGTAATAAGCCTTGTCAGTTACTCAGTTCCTGAATTGTTACATTAATACAGTGGACCAAGGAGTTCTCACAAACTAAGACAACATTGATCCCAGTCTGCTCACCTGGGCGCCGTCCTGACTCTCTCTAGCTCCAACATTCAACACATTCAGAGAGTTTGCCCTCTTCATTCTGAAAACAGGACAAAATATTATAATGAACTCTTTATATTTACAAGCTTAGTTTTACTGATTTGGAATAAAGTTTTTTGGGGGGAAAATGTACTGTTGCCAACACTGGTTTAACAGGACGGAAAAATGGAGATCAAGAGACCGAAAGGCAATTTAGAGGTTTGTGGTCCGAGGTCTTAATTAAAAAATATGAAAGACTATTTTAAAAATAAGATCCACTATTTGGGGAAAAAAAAACTTTTTGTGTTTGTAAAATTATTCAACAGGGGATGTTCATTTCACTTGAACCAGCAAACGTCTGTAGCAAAGTCAGAGAAAAAAATGGGCAAAAATATTATACATTACCCAGCATTCCTCGGGTTGTTTCCTCCAGTCCAACTCCTTTCAGCTTGCGGACCAGTTTCTCGCTACTTCTGCGTATCGACTCTCTGAGTTTGGTGAAGGAGCCGCTGCGCTTCAGGTTACTGAGTCCATCGCCGCAGTCCTCGGCACCGGACCAGCTGGGACGGCCATCGCCTGGAGGACCCGCAGACAGAATGACAAGAAATCAGTGTCAATACAGTCGCAAAAACAAGCTCTCTGTGTTGGTGTTTCTTTCTCCTAAACCATGAATAAAAAAAATAAAATTAAAAAAAAAGAAGTATATTGTGAACGCTAATATAAAACTTCAAAACAATGTACCTTCTACAGATCCAAACTCCTTTTCATGTGCTCTGGTCAGGATTTCTTTGTAAAGAGCTTCAGCTTGTCTGTATTTCCCCTGCTTTAGATAGCACGATGCCTGAGAAAGAACAAAGAAATGGAAAAGTTATAAAGGTTATAGAAAAAGGTTTGGATATATTTAAATTATGTAGTTTCATTAGCAGGATTTCGACTTTATTTTGCACAAACGTAACATTTCTAATGTAAATAATAAATGTACTGGCAGCCGTTGATAACTTGATGTATTTCATATTGATATTTGATGAACGACCTGCTTGATTCTTCCACTTTTGGTGTTGTTGGGTTAAGTGTGCTTATTGGATGAAAATGAATGTAATGTGATAATTTATTTTTAAATTACTCAGCCCTTTGTGAATTTAAAATCTTGACTAATCTTTAAAAGAATTCCAGACAAATTTTAACAAAACTCTACATCAAGGTTTCCTCTCACCAGGTTGTTCTTGGTCTTGGCCACGTTGGCGTCGTCTAGTCCCAGTTTGCTCTGGTAGATGTGTAGAGCGCGTTCGTAATACTGCTCCACCTCCTGGTACTTCCCCTGGTTCTGACACAGCAGAGCCAGATTGTTCAGCTGCTTGGCCACATCTGGGTGGTCCGTACCCAGAACCTGAAGGAGCGTTCAGACACAAATTACAAGTCATAGTGTAGTATGTTGTAAAACATCATAAAACGTTTGTGCGGGTTCCCTCCGGGTGCTCCAGTTTCCTCCCACCATAAAGACATGCATTCTAGGTAACTAGGATTACAGTTGAAAATTTGTTGACTGGCAAACAATCCATATAAAAATACTTATTAATGTGCATTGTCCAAATGAATGAATACATCTTAAAGTATATTAAAAAAGTCAGTGTACTATGTCGAAAAAAAGTCATAGTATAGTATGTCAAAAAAAGTCATAGTATGTCAAAAAAATAAAGTCATAGTATAGTATTTTGAAAAAAGTAATAAAAAGTTATAGTGTGTTGAAAAAAAGTCATAGTATAGTATTTTGAAAAAGTAATAAAAAGTCATAGTATAGTATGTTGAAAAAGTCATAGTATAGTATTTTGAAAAAGTAATAAAAAGTTATAGTATGTTGAAAAAAGTCATAGTATAGTATGTCGAAAAAAGTAATAAAAAGTATAGTATAGTCGAAAAGAGTCATAGTATAGATGTCAAAAAGTCATAGTATAGTATGTAGAAAAATAATAAAAGTCATAGTTTTATATATATATATATATATATATATATATATATATATATATATATATATATATATATATATATATATATATATATATATATATTTCTATTGCCACTCTTCATTCTAACCCCAACAGGTCGTCAGACACCGCCTACCAAGAGCCTGGGTCTGGGTCTGGGTCTGTCCGAGGTTTCTGCCTAAAAGGAAGTTTTTCCTCGCCACTGTCACACTGTTGTTTGCTCTGGAGGGAACTACTAGACCTGTTGGGTCCTTGTAAATTCTGGAGTGTAGTCTAGACCTACTCTATCTGTAAAGTGTCTCGAGATAACTCTTGTTATGAATTGATACTATAAATAAAATTGAATTGAAATGGAATTGAAGTTTAGTATGTCAAAAAAAGTCATAGTATAGTATGTCAAAAAAAGTCAGTATAGTATGTCGAAAAAAGTAATAAAAAGTCATAGTATAGTATGTCAAAAAAAGTCATAGTATAGTATGTCAAAAAAAAGTCAGTATAGTATGTCAAAAAAAAGTAATAAAAAGTCATAGTATAGTATGTCGAAAAAAGTTATAGTATAGTATGTCAAAACAAGTAATAAAAGTCATAGTATGGTATGTCGAAAAAAGTCATAGTATAGTATGTCGAAAAAAGTCATAGTATAGTATGTCAAAACAAGTAATAAAAGTCATAGTATAGTATGTCAAAACAAGTAATAAAAGTCATAGTATAGTATGTCGAAAAAAGTCATAGTATAGTATGTCGAAAAAAGTAATAAAAAGTCATAGTATAGTATGTAGAAAAAAGTAATAAAAAGTCATAGCATAGTATGTAGAAAAAAGTAATAAAAAGTTATAGTATGTCGAAAAAAGTCATAGTATAGTATGTCAAAAAAAAGTCAGTATAGTATGTCGAAAAAAGTAATAAAAAGTCATAGTATAGTATGTCAAAAAAAAGTCAGTATAGTATGTCGAAAAAAGTAATAAAAAGTCATAGTATAGTATGTCGAAAAAAGTCATAGTATAGTATGTCAAAAAAAGTAATAAAAGTCATAGTATAGTATGTCAAAAAAAGTCATAGTATAGTATGTCAAAAAAAAGTCAGTATAGTATGTCGAAAAAAGTAATAAAAAGTCATAGTATAGTATGTCAAAAAAAAGCCATAGTATGTCGAAAAAAGTCATAGTATAGTATGTCAAAAAAAGTAATAAAAGTCATAGTATAGTATGTCAAAAAAAGTCATAGTATAGTATGTCAAAAAAAAGTCAGTATAGTATGTCGAAAAAAGTAATAAAAAGTCATAGTATAGTATGTCAAAAAAAAGCCATAGTATGTCGAAAAAAGTCATAGTATAGTATGTCAAAAAAAAGTCAGTATAGTATGTCAAAAAAAAGTAATAAAAAGTCATAGTATAGTATGTCGAAAAAAGTCATAGTATAGTATGTCAAAACAAGTAATAAAAGTCATAGTATAGTATGTCGAAAAAAGTCATAGTATAGTATGTCGAAAAAAGTAATAAAAGTCATAGTATAGTATGTCGAAAAAAGTCATAGTATAGTATGTCAAAACAAGTAATAAAAGTCATAGTATAGTATGTCGAAAAAAGTCATAGTATAGTATGTCGAAAAAAGTAATAAAAGTCATAGTATAGTATGTCGAAAAAAGTCATAGTATAGTATGTCAAAACAAGTAATAAAAGTCATAGTATAGTATGTCGAAAAAAGTAATAAAAGTCATAGTATAGTATGTCGAAAAAAGTCATAGTATAGTATGTCGAAAAAAGTAATAAAAAGTCATAGCATAGTATGTAGAAAAAAGTAATAAAAAGTTATAGTATGTCGAAAAAAGTCATAGTATAGTATGTCAAAAAAAAGTCAGTATAGTATGTCGAAAAAAGTAATAAAAAGTCATAGTATAGTATGTCAAAAAAAGCCATAGTATGTCAAAAAAAAGTCAGTATAGTATGTCGAAAAAAGTAATAAGTCATAGTATAGTATGTCGAAAAAAGTCATAGTATAGTATGTCAAAAAAAGTAATAAAAGTCATAGTATAGTATGTCAAAAAAAGTCATAGTATAGTATGTCAAAAAAAAGTCATAGTATGTCGAAAAAGTAATAAAAAGTCATAGTATAGTATGTAGAAAAAAGTTATAGTATGTCAAAAAAAAGCCATAGTATGTCGAAAAAAGTAATAAAAGTCATAGCATAGTATGTAGAAAAAAGTAATAAAAAGTTATAGTATGTCGAAAAAAGTCATAGTATAGTATGTCAAAAAAAAGTCAGTATAGTATGTCGAAAAAAGTAATAAAAAGTCATAGTATAGTATGTCAAAAAAAGCCATAGTATAGTATGTCAAAAAAAAGTCAGTATAGTATGTCGAAAAAAGTAATAAAAAGTCATAGTATGTCGAAAAAAGTAATAAAAGTCATAGTATAGTATGTCAAAAAAAGTCATAGTATAGTATGTAAAAAAAAAGTCATAGTATGTCGAAAAAGTAATAAAAAGTCATAGTATAGTATGTAGAAAAAAGTTTTAGTATGTCAAAAAAAAGCCATAGTATGTCGAAAAAAGTAATAAAAGTCATAGTATAGTATGTCGAAAAAAGTCATAGTATAGTATGTCAAAAAAAGTAATAAAAGTCATAGTATGTCGAAAAAAGTCATAGTATAGTATGTGTTTTATCGGTTTTATTTTCTTTTAACTGATTTTGTGTAAAGCACTTTGAATTGCCCTGTTGCTGAAATGTGCTATAAGCTGCCTTGCCTTGCCTATGTCGAAAAAAGTAATAAAAAGTCATAGTATAGTATGTCGAAAAAAGTCATAGTATGTCGAAAAAAGTAATAAAAGTCATAGTATAGTATGTCGAAAAAGTCATAGTATGTCGAAAAAAGTAATAAAAAGTCATAGTATAGTATGTCGAAAAAAGTCATAGTATGTCGAAAAAAGTAATAAAAACTTATAGTATGTCAAAAAAAGCCATAGTATGTCGAAAAAAGTCATAGTATAGGATGTCAAAAAAAGTCAGTATGTCGAAAAAGTAATAAAAAGTCATAGTATAGTATGTAGAAAAAGGTAATAAAAAGTTATAGTATGTCAAAAAAAAAGCCATAGTATGTCGAAAAAAAGTCATAGTATAGTATGTCAAAAAAAAGTCAGTATAGTATGTCGAAAAAAGTAATAAAAAGCCATAGTATAGTATGTCGAAAAAAGTAATAAAAGTCATAATATAGTATGTCGAAAAAAGTCATAGTATAGTATGTCAAAAAAAGTAATAAAAGTCATAGTATAGTATGTCGAAAAAAGCCATAGTTTAGTATGTTGAAAAAAGTAATAAAAAGCCATAGTATAGTATGTCGAAAAAAGTAATAAAAGTCATAGTATAGTATGTCGAAAAAAGTCATAGTATAGTATGTCAAAAAAAGTAATAAAAGTCATAGTATAGTATGTCGAAAAAAGCCATAGTATAGTATGTCGAAAAAAGTAATAAAAGTCATAGTATAATATGTTGAAAAAAGTCACAGTATAGTATGTTGAAAAAAGTAATAAAAAGTCATAGTATAGTATGTCGAAAAAAGTCATAGTATGTCGAAAAAAGTAATAAAAAGTCATAGTATAGTATGTCAAAAAAAGTAATAAAAAGTTATAGTATGTCAAAAAAAGCCATAGTATGCCGAAAAAAGTCATAGTATAGTATGTCGAAAAAAGTCATAGTATAGTATGTCAAAAAAAGTAATAAAAGTCATAGTATAGTATGTCGAAAAAAGCCATAGTATAGTATGTCGAAAAAAGTAATAAAAGTCATAGTATAATATGTTGAAAAACGTCACAGTATAGTATGTTGAAAAAAGTAATAAAAAGTCATAGTATAGTATGTCGAAAAAAGTCATAGTATGTCGAAAAAAGTAATAAAAAGTCATAGTATAGTATGTCAAAAAAAGTAATAAAAAGTTATAGTATGTCAAAAAAAGCCATAGTATGCCGAAAAAAGTCATAGTATAGTATGTCGAAAAAAAGTCAGTATAGTATGTCGAAAAAAGTAATAAAAAGTCATAGTATAGCATGTCGAAAAGAGTCATAGTATATCGAAAAAAGTAATAAAAAGTCATAGTATAGTATGTCGAAAAAAGTCATAGTATGTCGAAAAAAGTAATAAAAAGTCATAGTATAGTATGTCGAAAAAAAGTTTTTCAACAAAGTCATAGTATATTGTGTCGCAAAAATGTCATAAAAAAATCCTAGTATACTGTATAGTATGTTGAAAAAAGGTCATAAAAAGTTATAGTATGTTAGAATGTCATTACTTAGTATGTCATTAGAAGTCATTAAAAAAAAAAAAAATCATAGTACATATTCACAATAAAGTCATTATTAGGAATTGTAAGACAGCGGAGGGACCTCATAACTGCAGTACAAAATACAAACGTGTGTGTGCTCTCTCACTTTCTCTCTGATCTCCAGAGCTCTTTTACACAGCGGCTCTGCTTCCTTGTATTTTCCTCTTTTCCCATAAAGCACCGCCAGGTTGTTGAGTGTTGCTGCCACCTGCACAAAAACACAAAAACAGACAATGTACATTGCATACCTACTCAGTAGGTCTGATCTAAACTACAATAAAAACTAGGGATGCACAGATCCAACTTTTTCAGTCCCGATAGTGATGCTTGGGCTTTGTGTATCTGTCAATACCAGATACCGTTATTGAATTAATAATAAACTGTATACCTTCCTTCCACCATGTGGAAGAGACTAAAGGCACCAGACTTTCCTAACTAAACATTACTTTCCTAACTAAGACAAAGAAGATAGATGTAATGTATTTAATTTGCATGGTGCTTTTGATGTGCTTGATTAAATTGGTAGTATTGTGCTTTGCAGTACTACCACCACCCATCGAAACATTTACTTTGCAAACAGCCGACAAACTAGTTGGCGTGGCAAGCGTGAAATATCTCCACACAGCCGACTCTTTGGCTTGCTCCATGTTGCTTAACGGTTAACTCAACTCTTCCAGCATGCAACACACGTGCTGCTGACCAATGACGTAGGATGTGCTGCGACGGAGGAAGAAAAAACAACATTGACAAAATAGCTGGATCGGTGAACGGAAATATTAACAGATCCAGGGGCCGATCCCAGATCCAGCTATTTTGTCCTCATTGGGGCCGATATCCAATCTTAATATTAGATCGGTGCACCACTACTAAAAACCTTGAATTGAAACAATGCAAATATTTTGGGGTAATATAGAAAAGTTTCCAAGAGACTAAACAACGCTGCCAAATACAGGTTTTATGTATGTTTTTTACTCGCAGTGATTAACAAAATGGTGAAAATCAAGTGAAATATTGAGAAGAAAAGCAACTAACAGACGTTCAGGTTGGTTTCAGTATGTGTCAGTGGTAATTAAACAGTCTCATTAGAGTGCAGTTGCTTTATTAAAGGAGGCCAACTTACAGCCGGATGGTCCACTCCAAGAGTTTTCTCTCTGATCGCCAACGCGTCGTTCAGCAGGTTGGCTGCTTCTTTGTATTTGTTCTGGTCTCTGTAGAGAAAAAAAAATGTTGCACTGTTTGCCACCTCAGATCAAATGTTTTATATAAAATCACTTGGATTGGGTAAATAAAGTTCCTTGTTCGTAGTGCAGGAACATTGTTTTGTTGAATATTATATAATAATTTCCGCTCATTTTATTCTATGAAGAGCTTTAATATTATGAAAGGAAATACGTTTGTAGTTATGGTGCAGATGAAAAAGCTGACATAAGTACACAGCCGAATAATGTTATACAATACATTATTTATATCACAGCAACGTAAACAGAAAGTGGAGCCATATATCAAAACTCCTAACAACCTCAAACTTCAGTGAACAAAGTTGTAAGAATTAATTTGCTATATAAAAGGTCATCAATAACTCCTCTGCCTTTCACAAACATTGAAAATTGTGCATTTAAATAATAATGAATTGACTCCTAATGTAAGGCCACCTGTCTCAGAGGGTAACAACAGGGTGGACATGTAAGTAGATAGCAATATCAATTTTTAGGGGGTAATCTTTTATCTTTAATGTAATCTCTAAGTGTTGTTTTGTTTGGTGACTGGTCTCACCTGTATACCAGCGCCAGTATATTCAGCATGGTGGCTACGTCTGGGTGGGTGTGGCCTGAGGACTTCTCCAGGTCTTCCAAAGCCTGTTGAGACATTAACATAAGGATTTACATTTTTTTTAAATTGCATTCACCTATTCCTTTTTTGATCTCTCGGTAGGGGTTCCGCTGTCACTGCTACGTCACCCGGATCGTTGGTCTGATTGTTTGGAGGACTATCCAACTGTGTACAGAGTCATTTGAACTATGCCCTTTAAAAGATTGCGCTTGGTCTGGTGATAGCCAGACTAGCCTAAATGTACATTCACAAACACTGCTGTGGAGAAACACAACCCAACGTGCATCAGGCTTGTCAGTCAGTTGTTCCAGTAAACTGTAAACCTCGCTGCCTCTATTGCTGCCACAAGAAAGTTTTAAAACATGATTAGGGTAAAAAAACAAAACACAAGCACTTAATGTCCCAGGAGTTTGTGTAACAGCTGACTGTTTCATGCAAAAGTAAAGCATGGTTGCTACGTCTCGTCTTTCTGGTATCAAGTGCGGTTGCAAATGTCAATATCTAAACAATCTGATGGAAAATCCATTCATCCATCCATCTTCATCTGCTTATCCGGTATCGGGTCGCGGGGGCAGCAGCTCCAGTAGGGGACCCCAAACTTCCCTTTCCCGAGCCACATCAACCAGCTCCGACTGGGGGATCCCGAGGCGTTCCCAGGCCAGGTTGGAGATATAATCTCTCCACCTAGTCCTGGGTCTTCCCCGAGGCCTCCTCCCAGCTGGACGTGCCTGGAACACCTCCCTAGGGAGGCGCCCTGGAGACATCCTTACCAGATGCCCGAACCACCTCAACTGGCTCCTTTCGACGTGAAGGAGCAGCGGCTCTACTCCGAGCTCCTCTCGGATGACTGAGCTTCTCACCCTATCTCTAAGGGAGACGCCAGCCCCCCTCCTGAGGAAACCCATTTCGGCCGCATGTACCCTGGACCTCGTTCTTTCGGTCATGACCCAGCCTTCATGACCATAGGTGAGGGTAGGAACGAAAATTGCCCGGTAGATCAAAGCCTTTGCCTTCTGGCTCAGCTCTCTTTTCGTCACAACGGTGCAATAAACTGAATGTAAAACCGCACCAGCTGCTCCGATTCTCCGACCAATCTCACGCTCCATAGTCCCCTCACTCGCGAACAAGACCCCAAGGTACTTAAACTCCTTCACTTGGGGTAAGGAAAATGTGAATGTGAAATATAAAGTCTACTTGTGCTACATTGTGGGGATTAAAGAACACAACAGGATATTACACAAATGGGTCATTTAAGTGACACACCCACCTGGCAGGGAAGGAGCCAGAGCTGTTGCAGGCCTCAGTTCTGTTTTTGCAACAGTAACATGATACTATACAGAGGACCAGTTTGAGGTAAACGCCCGTCTCACCTGTTTGCAGAGTGGCACGGCGACCTCGTATCGACCCTGGGATGCGTACTGGATGACCAGGTTGTGGAGCGTTCGAAGGCGGGCGGGAATCTCATAACCGCCCTGCTGGGCTGCGGCTGCTGCACTGCTGTGGTGAGGCTGGGACGCTGAACAGCAATAAACAGACAAGCACAAAGAAATGCAGGATTTGATACGAGTCTGGACTTAATGTAAGCAACCAATTACAAGTTTGAGTCACATTTCATTAATGTAAGTACATTAATTAAATCAGAACCATTAATAGAAATAATTGTACAATTAGTATTAATTAAGTTTTTTTCTTAAAGCAACAATAGAGGATTTTTCCCTCTTCGGTGCCCCTACAGGTTGGAAGTGAAATTCTCCCATTATGTCTCATTGGAACTACAGAGCCGCTACCCGATCTGGCAAACTTGCATTGTGCGGTTATAGCCAGTAGAGAGCGGCAAGCCGAATGCAGAAAAATCCTCTATTGTTGCTTTAAAAGATCTTTAAAGTTTTGTCAGAGTTTGACACATTAAATTAACTCTTGCTGTGTAGCTACAATACAAAAGTGCCATGTCTCCAGTCATGTGACAATGTGACTTTCACTTATGTTGTATTGTTTTCAGAAAAACAAGGTGCTGTTATACAAGAGAACTTCAGACAAGATTAACAATTACAATTATCTGCCTGCATAGGTTTTACTCTGAAAAGACCCTGATGTGCAAACTCATCACGGCATGTTAAGAAAATTTGACATCAGAGCTTAAAATGTCTTAGCTGTGTGTGAAGAGTTGTTGCTCAAA
Organism: Percina caprodes; assembly: GCA_013375575.1. NCBI lineage: Eukaryota > Metazoa > Chordata > Actinopteri > Perciformes > Percidae > Percina > Percina caprodes. The sequence continues at coordinate 2,058,167 of JABXJD010000077.1, read as the reverse complement.
ATATCATAAGCAGTAGCATTCAGTTGCACTGAGTTTCTGAGTTCTATGAACAATGAATACTGTTGCCCACCTCTAGTAAAACCCTACATTTACACATAAATAGCATGTGTGATGTTGAGCTTATTAAAGCCGTTATGACATATGAACTCCTGACAATGTACGCCATATCCAGCTCCGTCTTATGTCCGTATTATGTTTAGATAACTTCAGGCTTGCAGTGAATGTGTAAAAGAGATGACTGTCAAAAACGTTTTCAGACCAGTGATATCTTCCCATGCAGTCAGTTTGAGCTTTTGAGGCTTCTTACACCATCCTGACAAAATCAAGGTAATTGGAAATTCTTTGTTATGATGCTGCTAACCCATTAATAGTTGACATTTCTTCATTTAGAATAACATGAGAATGTCACATTTATGCTGGGAATGATTGAAAGGCATACTGCATATTACTGGTAGAGAGACATTATAGTCTTACCATGTGACTGTTCCTCGTCCTCGGTAGGAAAGAGGTCATCCAGAGACTCTTTGGTGGAACTCGTACCTTTGTCATCCTTAAGTGAGAAACAAACACACTCAGCAAAGCTGGAACTGCAGATACATTATTCTATCATATTGTCAATATTTCTCAATCTGTGCTTTGTGGGAGGTCCTCTCCAGAGTGAGAGCAAAGGGAAGAGGAGAAAAAACGGGGCTGTAGCATAGCTGAGACCCGCTGTTTTATAGCACTGTGGTAGCTACGGTAACCACTTGTCTCCGCTGCTCTCTCCTCAAACAGTGCATCTCACTTTGCTTATTTGATAGCTCCTACTCGGTTGAACCAGACGTTGTTCAGGCCCTCCTTCGTAAAGGCCATCTCAAGCTCTTATTTCTGCCCAAAGGAGCAAGGAGCGAGCATCGAGGAAGGATCTCCGAGGAGCTATGAGCGAGGATACATAAGAGCAGCCTTTCCGGAAGCTGTGCAGCTGAAAGCTGTTACTAACTCCGCCCATACAGCTGACAAATTCACGTGACGCTTCAGAGGAAAGGACCTTTCATCCATCTAAAAACACATTTCCTAGTTTCCTCTCTCCTCGCATGATTTCCTTGTGTTTCTCCTATGCTTCCTCGGAGGGGCGGACTAGGACGCGAGGAAGGGAAGCAAGTGGACGAACCACAAGGAAAGGCAGGTCATAATGAAGTGTCAAGTGCGAACACACATATTTGATACATCAAATCACAAAAATAGCATTGAAAAGACAAGCGTAACCACGGACCTGGTTGGCTGGGGAAGTAGTGATAGCAAACTCTTCCTGAAAAAAACACAAACGCACCCACACACACACACTTCTGTGCAGTTTGTCGTCTCCTCACCAGCTGCGGCTCCTCCAGGTCGTATTTGCGTATGGAGGACATGAACTGCAGGTGTCTGTTCTGCTCCTCCAGGGTGACCACCTCCTGCTCCCTGTCCTGCAGCCGCTGCTGAGCACCGGCCAGCTCGTCCCTCAACCACTGGTTCTCCTGACACAGGCGACGCACCTGGGGAGGAGGGAAGAAAGAGGAGGTGATAAAGTAGAGGGAGATAAAGAAAAAGAAAGGGGGAGGCGAAAGTGAGTAGGTGGGTGAAAGAAGGGAGAAAGTAACAAGGAAATGAAAGAAGATGAAGGAAGAGGTTGGCGAGGGAAAGGAAAGAAGGAGGAAAAGGGTTTGTTGCATAAGGAAACAAGATAAAATGACATGAAGGAAAACAGGAAAGATGGAGGTCAGAGAGATAGGAGGAATAGAGGAATGAGTAGTTGGCGATGAAGGAAGAGGAAGAGCAGTGAAAGCAGGTTGGAAAAAGGCCAGATGAGGCATGGGTTATGAGGAGAAGAGGACAAAGGAGGAGCATTTGAGTGATCATAATTTTCTGTAGTGTCAGAAAAACAATGAAGGATTTCCCAACGTCGGAGAACCTCCCGTCTGCTCTTTACATCTTTAATTATTCTTCTCTTTTTTTTTTTTTTTTTTTTAACATGTCCTGCAGAAACTCACCTGAGCGCGCAGCTTCTGTTTTTCGGCCTCCAGTGAACCCAGGTGAGCCGACAACGCCATCATCACCTGGAGGAACAATAGACAAGTGAAACATGACGCATGATGAAAACAATGCCTCAGATATATAAGAAAAATTATACTTTAATTGATAATCAAACCATACATAAAACATTAGGAAAACACATTGCCGAACAAAAGTATGGGGAAGTCCCAAAGGCCCCAAAGATTATTTAAGGAAAATCCCAAAAAAAAAACTAAAATACTACTTAATTGCATGTTTTCAAAGCTATGTATCTAATACTGCGTATTGTATATACTGTAATGTAAGCACTCTCTGCTTTTAAATTTACCTTTAATATTAAATCAGACTTTTACTTTAAACTGTTTTATTTGTTCTTTTTCACTTTTTACTGTAATGTACCTTCTACTACTTTCAACTTCTTTGGCAACCCTTGTGACAAAAACTTCCTTTAGGATAAATAAGTTATAATTATGTTTTATATTATGAATGTTGGTATTTTTCTATCCCATTTTATTTTTTGTGTTCCTAAGCAGCATTTTTCCCAACAGTTGCGATACATTTTGTGAGATTTGTAATTTTGTGTCAAATTTTGGACAAACTAAAAACCCTGAAGAAATAATAATAAGATAACAATTAAAACAAGTTACACCAGCAATAACTGATTTGTTTTGTATCATGAGTCGTGTTTCAGCCTACTGGAAAAATGTCAGTCCAGTATTCCCTCTTCTTTTTGTTCGGTTTTGGTCTCCACCAACTCCAAAAAGGGAAATATCTGTCTCTTTAGCTGCTAAATGCTCCACTATGTTTGTTAGCTAGTTGCTAACGTTGCCTATCTGGGATTTGGTGCTGAGCAGATAGTGTACAGTGGGTTTTTAGAGCTTTTCCTTGAAAACTGCTGCCGGCTGTGGTCAAAAACGCAGCTATGAGAGAGGTGAGAGTGATCCAAAAACAGTACAGTTGTGGGCAGTAAAACAAAAACAATGAGCTGACACACACTACAACGCTGCGCAGAGCATATTGCATCTTTAATTTACTTTGCCTCTATTCTATTGTACCAGTCGTACCTGTGCCTCACTCAGCCCCAGCTCTATCCTCTCCAGTGATTGGCGGATGATTCCGCTCTTCTCCTGCTCCACGCTGCCGCTTTCCAACATCGGCCGGCTTTCCAACGCCTCCTGCAGGTTCTCCAGCAGACTGCGGTTCTCTCCTTTCAGCGCCTCAAGACCAGCAATCACCTGCTGCGTGTTGCACAGAATCTCCTCCGCTGACAACATGGCTCCAACTCTGAGGTTCCTCCTCTCACAACAACTGACCTAGGAACAGCACAAAGAGGAACACATACTGTACATGATAGAAAAAGTAATTGTAGTATTTGTAGTAAAAAGGAGCAGTAGTGGGAGAAGTTAGGGATAAACTGATTATTGGCCCTGGCTGATTATAGGCCCGTTTTTTTGGCAGTTTGCTGATTATCTGTTTCCACCGAACCTTAGGCGCGCTACGCGGGGCGACGTAATGTAATGACGCCGCCGTTGGTTACGGAAAGGTGTTGACATACAGTAGGTGGACCGTTTAATGCAGTGGGCTGTGAGAAAGTGACAATGGAACTGGTGAGCAGAAAAAGTAATGTTTGCCAGTATTTTCAATCAAAATAAAGCGATTCAAGTCAAGCTACATGTTCAATTTGCAATACTGATTTGTCTCGTGGTGGCGAGGACCCTAAACAATACACAACATCGCCGCTGTTGAAACATTTGCGTATGAAACAATACAAAAGAATACGAGTTGTGCGTGAAGGAATCTACAGACAGCAGCCAAAATGCAGCAACTGCAGGTACGGCAAAGGAAGGACAGTCACAGCACAGGACGTTGTCTACTTCATTAATGTCTTTACTGCGGTAACAGACTACAGAGGATGGGAGTAGGATTCGGTATTCAGTTTCGGCAGAATCTTATACAGTGGATTCGGTATAGAGCCAAACCCAAAAATCTGGATTTGGTGCATATACAAATTTAAACAAAGTTTTGTAATGAAATTTGTAACATTCCAAAATCTTAATTTTGACTTAAAGATTTTAATTTTCACTGTAAATGCATATCGAGTCCAGATATCGGTTACATTAACTACTAATAATCGGTATCGGCCTTGAAAACCAGTACTGGGCGGTCCCTAGTAGAAGCAGTAAAAGCCGGGGTAGTGGTATCAGTAGAGGTAGTAGTATATTCACCAGCTGTAGTAGTATAATAGTTGTAGCACTTCAGTATACTGTTGTTTTAGTATCAACTTGGCTTTAACTCAGCTGTTGAATGCAGTCACACTGGTGCTGAGACATTTAATAAAAGGTAAATGACAGACATTGAAGACTTTATAAAGACAAAACAAAAGATGTTTGGATGTGGACAGGCGGTCACCTTCTCGTTCTGCAGGCTGAAGCTGCATAGACGCTGTGTGACTCATTCAATTTATTCAATCCATCAGCACCTTTACTAAACACAAACATATGGTGGTTTTCAGTTTCCTCTTTTCTGAGAGTCTGAGAGGAGAAGTGGGTCCATAATACAGACAATGCAGACAGTTTACTAATGCAAACTATTTTGTTGGTTTGGTTTTATTATGTAAACCACCTCCACATTGTAAAAATAAAAACAATACACTCAATCCAACTAGGAAAACAGACATATAGAGTCTATCTATCTGACCATCCAGCAACAGAAAAGCTGGTGGGGGTTTTAAATCACAGAAAAAGTAACAAACTTTAGCCTCTTTTCCAATATTTTGAGACAAATGTGGATAACATTAAACATTAATACATATGAAAACACACACACATACATCTATAATATGGTCTCCATGCGCTTTGTTGACTGTGGGCGGCACTACAGGCCTCAGGGTGAGGTTACCAACACATCAGCTCAGGAGTAATGTATTTGTATGCTAATTTAAACCCAACACAAGTTTCTCTGCTCATATAGTGACGACTGCGTCACATTACGTTACATTTCTGTTTACGTTCGGGTTAACAAATTATCGGCTACACTGTACAATATATGCTGTTGATAATTATGCTCTGAAACACGATGTAAACACACTGACAAACACGAAGGCTTCATTTCATATCCACATCAACAAAAAGTTATTTATAGCCTACCTGCTAAATCCAGGCTCTGGCGGCGTGGCTTCGTCTTATTGTCCCCTCTGAGCTCTTATTATTACTTTTAAATGGGAAGCGAAACCGGTCATATCCAGCGGAACATTTCCGCTCTCAGTATCTTTCAGTTTATACACTGTTGAACAGGTGGGACGGTAAAAACTAGAAGCTGCTTAATGATTCACCTGCTGCCTCCTCGGCTCTTAGCTCCTCCTGTCATCACAGATTCATTAGCATCAAGCTAATTTAACAATACGTCTAACTTCCGGTTCTCCCCTTCAGAGTAAAAGTCTTATCAATGCACGTCAGAGGCAAATATTGTACTGTTTGACACCTTTAGTGACTTTTTCAGATGACAGTTTTTGATCCCCTTCCTGTCCAGTTAAAACCATGTATCCTTAGATGTGTTGATGTTAAATGTTTGTGATGCGTGAAGTGTTTCTTTAGGTTTTGAGAAAATACTCTTACTTCTTAAATAAAGTTTTTAAAAAGCTAAAAAAGTCTCTAGGATCAGATGGAAACTGAATCATCACAAAGGTGAAAACAGTGCCGTTTTTTAGAGGTACATGGTTCTCACAGTACAGCGACGCTACAAACATATGATGATTATAGAATATGAAGCATTGCTGGAAATTAAACAGTAAGGGAGTTAAGAGCACAACCTTAAATATCTACAGCAGTAATATTCAACATACACATTAATGCAGCGGGACTATGAATCCAGAAACATCAGATACAACAGGAATCACTGACAGGGAATACTTTATTTACAAGTACAAAGTACATTTTGCTGATAATACTTACATACTTTCACATAAGTAAGGTTTTCAATTCAAAACTTTTCAGCGTAGGAAGTTTTCCTTTTACTTAAGTAAAGGATCTGAATGCTTCTTCCACCACTGCCAGTATCTGTGTCCTATATGTTTTACAAACACATCAATAGGATACCAGTTTAGTGACCCTATTTCATCTTAAGCTTCACTCGTTGTTCTGCACACCTAATGGGTCAGATCACCTTTATTCAGCTTCAATATTTGAAGTTCAACTGTATGTGTTAAGAGTTTTTCCAACAATATGGGACGACAGCGACAACAACAAAAACTCCAATTACATAAACAGTCAAATAAATTGTGAAATATTCAAATATTGTGCAATAACCTGATATTAACAGTATGTCAAATTTAAGTAGAACACAAAAATGTGTCAATTATAACCCGACGATTTTATTCTGAAGGCAAACTCTTACAAGTTCCTGCATTTGTCCAGTTATGTGCGCATCTTTTGACGCATCTGAGGAGCTTACTGTACCTGATCCCATATTTCCCACCATACACTGCGGCACCGGGCTGGGTGGGATATCCTGCCCGGGACAAGGCCACCTATCTGTCGGAGAGATGAACTGCCTTCAGGGCGAGAGACAGACAGTTTACGGCCTCATATGCACAAAAAAAAAAAAATAAATATATATATATATATATATATATATATATATATATATATATATATATATATATATATATATATATATATATACTGGTATATATATATATATATATATATATATATATATATATATATATATATATATATATATATATATATATATATATATATATATATATATATATATATATATATATATATATATATATATATATATATATATATACTTTTTATATGATAGTTTCACATTTGTAACCATTTTCCATACAACAGTGTAATTTTAGACTAAACAAATTGCCACACTTTTCTTTCCAGAAGACTTAAATAGATATCTCAATAGATAACAGATACTACAAATTATTAGATGTATATATATATGGATATATTGGTGATTCTATTTTAACAATTTTGTACTTTGAATGAATTTGATTGATTGAAATTGATTGAATGAAACTACCTTTCTTTCTATGTGATTGCTCATTGCTTTAATTTTGAAATCATCCATCCATTCCTCTCTTAAGGCTGACATTTTATTTATTTTCAAGTAGGCCTATACTCACATAAAGAATCCCAAATGTATCACCAAACTGACTGAGGAGTTAAACATGTATCTAATTTACTGTTCATCCAACTGATCATAATTTAAAATACAGATATGTTTTGCTTCTGTTAAAAAGAAAAACTAAATATTTAAAAACAATATAACTACTGCACTTTGTTTTCTTATGTTGTATTGATGTCACCATGTCACAGATTAGTTTGTTCATTCAGTCAGATTAACTGCTGGGCAGTTTGTGTGTGACCCACAGGTCACAGAGTAGAACCAGCATTAGTCTTATTAATGTCATATTATAGCTAAGCCTTTAGAGGAACTAGGTTTTAAGAAATAATCAACTTAAGTTACATTAAAGCTTCATTACAGCAGCATTTAGTGGGAGTCAGTGGGGCAGAGACTCAGCAGCTTAATGTAACATAATGCAACTGCAGACAAACATAATCTAATGTGCTGTGTGTGTGTGTGTGTGTGTGTGTGTGTGTGTGTGTGTGTGGGGGTAACAATGAACTTTTTAGCAATGTAGAGTTAGCAAGATTGTTGTTGAATTTTGATTGAGAGATAAAGTGGTGATGAATATTTACTAAATGTCTTGCATTCTGCATTTTTTATTTGGTGAGATTTTTGTGGTATTTCCACTAGGATTTAATGATTGATTTATTGATTTAAATGATTTAAAATGATTTAAAAAGCCCTCCCACTCCTCAAACATAGGATCAAGTCACCAGATTAAAAGAGATGACTACAAACAACATCATTTTGCATCTTTTTCAGTGACAATTTACAGGTGAACTGGAACTCTTTAAATGCTGCCATTGGTATAAAAACAGCATCTGAACATCAATGTTAAAGGTCCTATATGTAATATGTAATAAATCCAATAATGACCCCAATGCATCATCAGATATTAAGGAAACATGATGAACAAGTTGAAAGACTAGCTTTTCTGACAACAATGCTAATGCCAGGGATCAACAGAGAAAGATTCTGCCGACCTTAAAAAACAAACACCATGTTTCTAACAGTTGAGTGATGTATTTGAAACAGTTTAGAGCCCAAATGGACGCTGAGCTGGCTAATTTCCTCCTGAACAGGTAAGCATTAGCTTCAGGTTAATTAGGGGGACAGGCATTTTGTGTAATTTCAACATTTGCGTTCTCACATTGAATTATATAGCTATAGTACCAGAGTTGTTTACTTACTTGCAAAAACAGTTGAGACACAGCCAGTAAAGTGATCCCGACCGGTCCTGGCTAACGGCGCCATGCTAACCCTGCTAACCCTGCTAACCCTGCTAACTGCTAACGTTACCAGAGGACCAGGCCAGCGGGCCACGGTTGTTTACAACGTGTAGCCTTTTCAAGCCGACAATGCTGAGTTATTTTAAGCAAAGTGAGAGGGGCTGTAAATTGGGAAGAGAGGACCGTGAGTTAGCAGTGTGTTTAGCAATTGTTGCCGTAATTCTAAGCCAATGAAGTGTGTCTATCTGTCGGGTGGTGAGGACAGTCAGGTTGTTGTGTTTTTAGCGGTTCCTACTGTAATTCTAAGCCGGGGAAGTGTATCTGTCAGTTGGGTGCAGAGCTCCGCGTGAGCACAGGCTTTTATGACCAGTATAGGTCAGTATAGCCAGCATCTAACGTTAGCTACTCCGCTGTGCTGTGAAGTAGTGTCTGGCTATGTGAGACAAGCGTCTAGCAACATTGTTGTGGATGCTGCGGTCTCAGCCTGGCAACCTCCGTTAACTTTGAGTCTGGGGGGGCGGGGGAGACGACTCTCTCCAGTATTCTGAATTTGTACTGCAGTAACTATTTTAAACACTAGCTGTCAGTATTACATATTGCACCTTTAAGTTCATGCTGGAGATAAGAGAGGCTGTCTGACTCCTTCCTGTTTTCCACTGATACTGCTCTTTAGTACAGATATAATATGGAATAATACAGCAATATTACAGGAAACCATCAGAGAAAGCTTAACATTCTTGTTATATTTAACTCTTAAATAGCAGAGCTGTTTTGATGACATACTGGTTAAAATTGCTTTAATTCTACTGCATTTTAACAGAATTTAAGTCTCATAATGCCTCAGTATGCTTTATGTGTCCAAATATTGGATTTAGCCAGTGATGGAATGTAACTCAGTACATTTACTCAAGAGACTGTCCTCCCCCCAAAAAACACCCACATAAGACAGTGTAAGGAGGTAGGTTGGGGTGGTGGATTGGTCAAACAAACACTGGACTTTTACCCAGAAGGCTGGGTTTTGTGTCCCGTTTGAAAATAAAAGTACGGAACAAGTTCAGGAAACGAATTGAAGTAACGTCTGATTTTAGCCCAAACGACACTCTTTTTCTAAACTTAACCAGGTAGTTTGGTGCCTAAAAATAACCAACATTTTATATTTAATATTTTTACTTTTACTTGTAATGGGTTATTTTTATAATATGGCATCACTGTGTTTACTTGAGTAAATGATCTGAATACTTCCTCCTCAAAAGACTCGGATCAGTGTCAGGAGCAAAGACAACTGGTCATCCCGACTTTTGACTGAGCTCTGTGACTTTCCAAAAAGAACAAGAATTTTTAATAGTAGTTCTTCTTACTTCTAATAGAGCCCCCGGACCAAAGACCCTTGGGCCCCTGGGCCTGTGCACTGTAGGCCCAAAAGGTTATCTATCTACGCTTTGACTTCTTGTTCTTTGAGTTTCTGTTGGTGAAGTTTGAGTTTCTAGATAGATGGGGCTGTTTCCTTTGTATCCATTCAGTCATAGGGCTGGCATTCTGCTCGTGCTAATGATCATAGAGATTTACTAAAACTACATGTTCAATAAACATAAAAACACACAGGTTCTCAAGGTGGAGGTGCCTCACAAAAACTTTAAAATCAAATGAAATAAAAATGCACAGAGAGGCAGGCAGCCCAACAAACAGGAACATTGCCTCCTGCGTGTGACAGTTATACGAGCGGGTGATGGATGGCTCAGCTGTCAGGTAGGCAGAGAAGCACCAGCAACTGACTGTGGTGGGCCCTGCCATATAAGGTGCAGCTGTGACGCAATGATAGAGCGATTGCATGCCAATCAGAAGGTTGGTGGTTCGATTCCTGGCCCTGCAGTCCCATATTGAAATGTCCTTTCAAAAAACAATACAAGTTCCTTTCTGAGGCTGTTTTGCAGAGGTAGGCTGTCCGATGCTTAGCACTGCTCAAGACAATTTTGACTTGTTTAAAGAAATGCCAATAAACACGTAATGCTGTGTGGACTAGCCAGACCCTCCTTTGCAGCACTGTGGAGGAAGGTCTGGGAATGTGAGACTAATAATCCTATTCATACTTTGCAGTCACGTGATCACCATGGATACCTGGCGGGCAAGAAACGCTGAGAAAAACAGGAATATCTTCATAATCAAAGCAAAGGTGAGTGTTACTAGCTAGCTACCTGCTAACATTTGCTAACATTTGCTAACGTTTTCTAATCTGTTCCATTGTGTGATGAAGTCTTCATCTGAATACTTAGCGCTACACCCTGCCTACGCTAAAGTGTTATTTTATAAATGATATCCCAATCATTAACTAAACCCATGTAGAAAGACTAATAAAGCGTCCAGTGTATGATTTTAACTGTGTGTGTCAGTCAATCGTAGCGGTCTGCGTCTCTATAATCTGTGCAGTCAGCGATGCAGCGATGAAGCCTATATTTGTAACCACGGTTGCCCCGCCTGTTCTTATCTGTCTTGTTTTAACCAGTCCCTCCAGGATTTCGCTGCCTTTTTGAGATTGTTGCAGCCTAAAATGCCTGATTTTGCGTGAGCTTTTGGAAAGATTGCGATAAAAGTTTCTATGTCTTTTGTATGTTTGTGGACTGACGAGAGGAACCGCATGACCATTCCCTCCTTAACCCTTGTGTGGTCTTCGGGTCTGTGGGACCCGTTTTCAATGTTTGCTAAAAGAAAAATTATGCTATTTATTATTTCTTCTAACTCATTGCTATGAAACTCCTCCTCCTACTGGGCCTGCTGTGTGTGTGTGTGTGTGTGTGTGTGTGTGTGTGTGTGTGTGTGTGTGTGTGTGTGTGTATGTGTGTGTGTGTCTGCGGCGTGTCTGTGTGCCTCTGTGTGTGATTTTACATTTGTACAGTATGTGTGCGTGTCTGAGTCTGTTAATTACGTTTACGGTTAGTACATCCAATTGTACAACAACTATCTGGCTTCATGTCTTTTTCACCTCAAAACACCAACTTGGCGAAATCCTGGCAAGACGATTATCTTACTAGCTTTTGTTGCTAGGAGACTGATGTTCTTGCCCGCCAGCTAGTAGTTGTGACGTCACGTGCAAAGTATGAATGTAGATCTATAAAGTGATGATGTTGTGATGACGTGTCACAACTATACTATATAATGGTAGAAAGTGCCGCTACAGCGCTGATATCAATCATTCCCCAGCTGCAATGACCTGGAAACGCTGTTTGAGACCTGTGAATACAGCTTTATTTACACAGACAATGTTTTTTGAACATTAAACATGTAAAGATGTTCACGTAGAAACTCAAAATACATTATGAACCTGAAATAGCAAAATACTGGACCTTTAAACTATGCAGGGCCACCAACTATTCTTTGCTCAACCTTTGACCTCTGTACAGAAAATAGAAACCACTTTATTTGTTCACCTGTTGCAATAAATAATAGCTAGGGTCCACAGCACACTACGACTGTTTTTATGTGAAATTAAGAACCACTTATCTCAATGATTTAGCTTCTCAATTATACATTTTATTTTGCTTGCTTTATTAGATCCCGACATGCATTTTCTTTTAGTAAATACTAACTGTTTACTGTTGGCAACACTGGAATAAGTTTTTTGTTTGTCTACACTGAAATCCAGAGGGGACAAAAACTGCTTTCATGTAAAATCTCCTGAGTAAAAATGTTAAGCCTTGTTAAATCAGTTCAGCCTTTTAAATCTCTTCATAAAGCTCACTGATGTTTTGTTAAGTCTTTGTTTGTAAGTACAGTATTATTGACTGATATAATATTGACTAATGATTAATGTAAAACTTGTGGCTTCATTTATTTTCTTCCTTTTATGTTGTTGTAAAGTTGCAGCATCAAGAAAGGGTGATAGAAATAATATCTGTGTGTGTGTGTGTGAGAGAGTTGGGTTAAAAGCTGCTAATAAGAAAATTAGAATAATGCCGAGATGAGACCGGCAGTGGGACTTCACACTGGCAATACAATACTGCTGCTGACAGCTGATAGCGCTGTATGTGTATAGACATGCACAACGATAAGCATTAACAAAAGGAAAGAACACAAGTGTGCATGATAGACATAACTGCATGGATATATGCACGTGCTGTAGACATGTGCTCAGAAGAATGTTGCAATACACACACACACACACACACACACACACACACACACACAGCACAACCAAATGTCTAGTGTTGCATGTTAGGTAAAGCAAAGCTGATTTGATTTGCTGTATGCCTAAACGTTTCTGAAGAGCTTCTTGTTAAAAGCCATGCATGACTTATTTTCTTTCAATGTAAATCCTACTAGATTTCACTTGTGGCTATAGTGAAGACATGAGACATAAAGTCATACATATGTGAGAAGATAAACATGGAATTGCACATCACAAATAACGTGAATTAATCCCAGGTATAATGTGTATGCTCTCCACAGCTAGTAATAGATTAAATCTCAACGAGTTACTGTTCTGTGTCCATTATTCTGTCTTCTTCTCATCCGTCCTGTGCTTTGATAAAGAAATGTAAGTTTTGTCAGTCTGGTCAAGTGAAGGCCGATGAACAGATGAATGGACAGAGAGATGGAAGGAGGGACAGACAGACTGACAGCTGAGTCGATGCAATTCAATCGGGTGAACTGGCATTGAGAAGGGAAGACCTGGTGAGGCGGCACTAAAGATAGAAATCTACGGTTCACTCCTCCATTCCCCACACCCTCACGAGTTACTCAGGCAGCTCAGGTTTCAATATAAGCTCACCACCGTCACTTTCACGGAAACTCAAAACTATTATCCAAAAATAACATAAATTACTAAATCAGAAAACAGTAAACAGTTTAATTGAAACACAGGGTAATGTTGCTCAGTGCAGAAGGAAGAATAATCAATAGTGTGATTCCCTCAGGCATGTCAGCACCCATATACACAACACATCCAATATATTTCACCACTATGACAACACAACGCTTTAAGCTGTGTAGCTGTCTGTCATCTTTCTAATATTACTGGTTCTATAGGCTATATATGTTTAGATAAATCCCTGCAGCTCATGTCCATTGTCCGTTGCTTTTGATATCATCTTACTGATCACTATGAATGTGAAAAGTTACAGTGACAAATGTGCTGTCAACTAGACCTATAAGTATCACCACAACCAACTATGGTAGTGAGTGGTCGGCACTTTTTCGGCAAGAAATGGGCAAAATCTGGATCAGTTTGAGAGTTACCTTTGTTACTTTCATTGAGTTCTACTGTTAAACAGTGACACATTCAACAAAACCCAATCACAGAAGCCTTTATCTGACAGAAACAATGCCAATGTTTCACAGTAGAGCAAGTATTACAGCAAATTGGTGGAGATATTCAAATGTTTTTTTTTTCTTTTTCAGAGGGAAATGTATCTAAATGTTTTTGCAATCCTGGTCATCATGACCATCAAGCAGTAAAGAATAAAAACATGTTGTTTTGTGGGAAAATGTGGTGAGACAATCACTGATCAAACTAACTAAACTATTATTAGTCTAGTATTAGTCTATTGAAAATATATTCAGATTATTTTGTGCTATGCGGCAATAAAGTTAATTTTTCTTGACTTTTGACAATAAGTCAACATAATGTACATTAGAAAATGCATTTAGTAAAAAAAACGAAATCATGCCACGCAGATTGTTTTTTTTTATAATGAGCAAAGGTTTCTAATAAAATTTACAGACTGTTCCCTGCCAACATAAAATGTTCATACTAAACAGATTCCTGGGTGTTCACCTAAACAATAAACTGAACTGGACTGGTAACACCCATGCTCTCTACAAGAAGGACCAGAGACCCTCCATCTGCTGAGGAGACTCAGGTCCTTTGGAGTGTGCAGGACTCTCCTCAGGACTTTTTATGACTCTGTGGTGGCCTCTTCCATCCTTTTATGCTGTGGTCTGCTGGAGAGGGGGGGCAGCTCGGACCGGGACAGGAGAAGACTCAATATACTGATCAGGAGAGAGCTCTGTGCTGGACTGTCTTCTGGACTCCATAGAGAAAGCGAGGGAGAGAAGGATGTTAGCTAAGCTGACATCCATCATGGAAAACACCCCCCCCCCTACATGACACTGTGGGGTCCCTGAGCAGCTCCTTCAGCAGCAGACTGATACCCCCCCGGTGTAAGTAGAAGAGGTACCGCAGGTCGTTCATCCCGGCCGCTGTCAGACTCTACATCACCTGCACCACCTGATGATGTAGTTTCTGTTCCTGTTTCAATTACCCACCACATACCATGCCTCTATGTATATTTTTATTATCTGTATATATATATATATATATATATATATATATATATATATATATATATATTCCACTACGAGTACTTACTTTTTCAATATTATTTATATTATGGTTACACTTCAATATCATCTATATTATGGTACTTACTTTTGCTATATTATTTAATTACATATTATTCAATTTAATTTCACATCACTTACTTACTTACATTGCAATATTTTTTGTACTATGGCCACCTCACTTTACTTTACAATACCTTTTTATTTAATGCCACTTTAAATTCATTCAGTACTTTTTACACATTGTCTGTTGTTTGCCTGTTTGTTTGTTTGCTTTTTGTTGGTTGGTTGGCTTTTTACTGTGGAAAACTGCTGCTGTAACAAGGGAATTTCCCCATTGTGGGATGAATAAAGTATTATCTAATCTAATCTAACATTACAAATAAAGCATGATACATTTTTGTCATTATGTTATTGTGATATTAGAAAACTTCAATAATAATAATAATAATCTCAAATACTTTCATTTAAATAAATGTCTGTTAAGTGACTGTTGCCGAATGAGGTAACATAATGGTGATGGAGCCCATGGCCAACTGATGAAAGCCCTTGCATTTGCAGTTTTCAGTTGGTCTGCCAGAGAGGTTAGGCGGAGTTAACACAACTTGTGTGTGAAGAGATCTACAATCTGTCTGGGGCTCTGCTAGTGTTGTGAGTTGCGTTCACTTTGGAACAGGAGCGTAGCACAAAATTCTGGGTCCTGTAGAAAGGCATTTTCTATGGGCCCCTCCCTGCATCCACAGCTATTCATTCTCGCATCTTTTTGGATGCCCCTGATCTCCAAACAAACAAAAAAGAGCAAAGAATTGAGATTAAAATAAAAAATAAAAAAAACACACCTAACACCTGCAATTACCGCTTACCGCCACAGGTGCCGCATAAAAGAACGAAATGCAGATCTTCGAGATTGTAACTTTAAATTAGCGCTTCACATATAACCCCACCAATTTAGCACTGTATTCTTTCTTTTAACATTTTTTGATATAGACTAAAATCTATGTGGCAGAACCTGAGAAAACATTTTGTTCCACGTATTTTTCTTCCCTGTCAGAAACCTAACGCCTACATTACCCACAATGCAACTCGATAACCAACAATTCAGTTGGAGATCTGGGTGTTTTACTATATGCTAGTAGAGGCTAATTTAGCCTCAAGCAGAGATGAGGAGCAGGTAACACAGGTCTGGTAAGCTCACTTTTTTGTTAAGACATGACATGACTTAATCTCCCCTAAAACTCCATGCGGGCCACAGGATGTGAACAGCTGCCTTCAGGTGTGGGAGATAAAGTTGCAGTGACACAAAGAAAACAGTGAAACATTTTCATCACCTTTGATTTCTTCAATGTTGTGTACAACCAAACACCAAACACAACGCCTCCCATCTCATTGGTTAAAACACCGTCACTTCTTCTCATTTACATGTGACCATGCTCATTCCAATCAAGCACTTTTCACTGTGTGACAGACATAACTTGCACATGTTGGCAGAGTCGTCTTACAAATGCTTTGGTCTATTTGTGGTGCTTGTCAACCTGTTAACATGATTTCTTCCTGCTTCGGCTCAGGACTTGTACTGTATGTCTGAAACAGTTAGTCCATGTAAAATATGAGCAATCCAAAGAAGGTATAAGGGCTGCAATCTCTTTTTATAAGAGGATCACTTCCCTTTCAGTTTAGGAAGTTATGTCTTTATATGTGGGGTTACGGGGTAGGGGTAAACAGCTTAGGTTTAAAACACAAATGTCAAGTCTTTGAATTACAGCACATTAACTTAAATTCAGGAAAAGGTGAGTGACCTTGAGCTCACTGATTTCTTGTAACATCCTCAGGTTTCACATGAAACTACTTTTCTTTTTTCATTCACTCGTCTCACTCAGTATAGAAACCACAAGGACAAACTAGAACTGCAAGCAGTTATCCAATGACGCAGGCACAGTAGCAGGGGGGTCATGCAATTGCAGATGCGTTGCCGTTATATCCCATTAAGTACTATTACGTTTTCGCTTAATTTTGTAGCAAAATTCTGTGCAAAGGAGTTCAAAAAAGTTGGTTTTGCGCTTAGCGTGATACTGTAAAAAGCACTTTGAGCAGAAATGGGCGTGGCCTATATCAGGTGATTCACCTTGATTCAGTGAACATGTGGATGTAAAGTTTTTTGTGTATTGCAATGTGTAATGTGAGAGTTATAGGCAAAAATACTTTTGACATCATTATAGCGCCACCTAGTGATCAACATGTGTAACATTTGGTAAGTGAGGCCACTTACACATTGTATATCTACCCTGTTAATTTAAAATTATTCACTTTAATGTAAGTGGTAAATCCAAACATGGGTCCCATAGGCCACGCCCACTTTGACCAATCAGTACCCAACTATAGGGGTCTATAGCGCCACCTAGGGGTGGAAGTGGATCATTTGTTGCGCCTGAGGTCCTTGCAGAGTTTTGGACCAGTCCTGAAAATGGAACCCCCACCACCATGTTTGGTAAGCTGTAGCGGGAGTTTTAGGCGGAGATGAATAATAATGGAAAAATAATATAATGGAAAATAATCCTTAGACAAACAATAGGGTTCCAGAGCCCCTCGGGCTTGGACCCCTAATTACAGAGCTATAAGATGATGTATAATGTAGATAAATACCAAATGTGGATCAGTGGAAGCCATCAGTGAGCAAGACTGCCAGTTGGTCTTGGCAACACCCATGTGTGAATCTGTGAATGCGTGTAACCCTCAACTGCTCCCTAAGGCCTTTGCTGTGAATAAGACTGGACACCATGGCACATGACACTTCCTGAATGTGCAAAACATAACAGAATATGTAAACAGAAATTTTGTTACGCCTACAATAAATTATAAACCGAAATAATCTATTATGGCCCAGTCGATTATGGATGCAGCATCGTCAATGTCCGTGATGCGATGTATCAATTATTTGATTAATTTCAACACCTGTACTACATGAATATTCATTTTAACAACTACACGTACAGTACAACAGGCGGGAGACACATTAACAGCTACACCTGAAAAATTATAATAATCAATACTTTTCAACAAACATCAGCTTCACAGAGGTTGTATTTAATGCTTGACCGTTGCAATGGATTGCAATGAAATGTGTAATTTCCACCACCTGTATGCTTGTGTGGATGCATGCACACATTTCAAATGCACATACAATCTGCACCAACGCTACAATCTCCTTTGCGACTCGTAACACAGATTGGTCTGTGAAAACCATTTCCTCCCTCGTCCTGCTGCCTCATATAAATCAGCACCACATTACATCTTTTCTAACAACCTTTCCTCACAAAGATATCAGAAAACAAACACTAAAAATGTATTCTATTCAATATCATGTAATTGATAGGCACATAAAGTAACCAACCATCTGACTTTTTTTTACTCATGAGATTCAGATGGAATCATTATAAATGATTCACAGTGTTCCTGCTTACATAACTGTCCTTGTCCTTGGTGCCTGTTTCCCTGGGGCAGCTGCAGGGTTATGGGGCTGTGTGTGTGTGTGTGTGTGTGTGTGTGTGTGTGTGTGTGGGGGTATGGGGAGTGCTGAAGTATACAATGACAGTCTAAACTGGGATATTGGATCTGTGCCACTGTGGCAAACGGACTACAGCACTAACTGGTCTGAATGGGCAGAAGACACACACAGCACATAACACATAGCAGTCAGCATGAACTATAAGTTTTATTGATGTTGTTTTTGGTAAAGGATGTGGTGGAGGGTAAAACTGTACTTTCACATGTCAAGAGACGTAACACACCCTTTTAAGCTGCTTTGATTGTAGTTCACAACTACTGTTCTAGTGTCACAAGGTATAAATATTTTCAAGACAAAGCTTAAATCTGTGTCACATGGTTGCATATATAATTTTGGGTACTGCATGGAGTAATTGTTTCGGTAATGAGTAGATGTGTTTGAGTGTTCATTCATAAGCGATTGTGTTTGCAGTGGGTGAGCAACATTTAGCAATATCATGGAGAAAGACTCATTTGGAAAGTCATGTCTGTGGATGGTCAGGACACAGCTGTGAAACTGGAGCCTGAGACTCAGAGTGACTCTCTAAATCAGCTGAAAGTATAAATACAACCATCAATGTACAAACACACCTGTAGTATGTGTGCTAAATGTCAGTATTTGCTGTGATACAGTTTCTGCAAACACTGGCAATCTATTCATTTAGTTTATCAAATAATAGACAAACAATAGGGTTCCACAGCCCTGCTGTGGGAACTGCGTAGCTGTGTGAATTGGGGTTACAGAGCTATAAGATGCTGTAGTGTTGTATATCTTAGTAAAGTTGAGGGATATGCATCATTTGAATTTGGCACATCTATACGTTTGGAAACTGGGAGTGGTCATTTGTATAGACTTGATTGTCATCAGCATAGCATGCGAATCCCATATTTTTTGAATAATGGCATGGTTGTAGATATAAATATATAGAGTACCATTAGGCCAAGAACAGAGCTTTGTGATCACATGGGGATCATTAAGCAGGTGCTCTAATACTTTTAAAGTTCAATTAAAAAAAACCTCTGTGTGTTTTGGGGAAACCTGGATCTTATGTTAGACTGCTGTCTGCGTCACAACGGCTCTCAGCTCCACACCAAAATTTCTACTTAGTCACATGATATAGGTGTGATTTAATATCTGTCTGCAGGCTGATTACTGAGGTCTATCACATTACCAGTGGGGGGTAATGATGCTGGCACTCGTACAGAACAGAGCTGGACTCAAGATTTCATAATAAGTAGTGTATAATTAGTAGAGTATAACCTTCTGTGTGCCCAGGCTTGATCATTGGCCTTTTGCATTGAATACAAAGCGATGCAAACTTAAACACATCAGACAGGATATTTATTATGATTTACAATGGTGTTCAAAAGACTGCAATCTCCTGCCACAAAGCTTGATTGGGTCCAGTCAGATATCTGAGAGGAATGCTCTATATGTTTGATGGTCGTTGATGCTTTTAGGTTGTAGAAAGTCCTCTTTATAAATAGATGTCATTTAGTTGTGTATATGGGGAACAAAACACTGTAGCAAGCAATAGTTGAAGAAGAAGAGAAGAAATCAACAGTCATTGGTAAAAGAAACTGGAAGCATCAAATGTGTTCAGATTTAAATAGGAACCGCTTCCTATTACAGTGTCAAGTGGACAATAATACAGCCTATGATGAGCTGGAATTAACATTTAGCAAAGGTCTTATTCAAACTTCTCAATAGAAACAGAAGCTTAGTCTGGGGTTAGCACTGTTGGAACACCAGCTGAACAAACTAGGGACTGATACACCACAGTTTAAACCTCTTCAATATAACCACTGAGTAGACTGCAGAGGGCCCAAAGAAAAACTCAATATTTAGAGGTTATTGCACAGCTTTTCTGGGAAATAAATTCAAATTCCAACAGTATTCTCCTCCAGTTACTCTGCTTCACAGTCTCACAATACAATAAGTCTACAATAAGGGTCCAAACCATTATAGCCACATGCTTTTTCAAAGTGACTGGTTAAAATCAGGTTGAAAACTTGATTACTTATCAACGTCACCCTCTCCATTGAATTAATTAATATTCAAACTACAGTAAAGATGCATTATTTTAATTTACACAAACATATTTTTGAAACAAAGCCACGTTTAATGTGCTTTTTCTGTTTTATGTTCTGTTAAATGTCCACTAAATGTGATTTACCACTAGACATGTTTTTTATAGGAACATTCATTCCATTGCATGATATTCTCATCTTGAGATCCATTCTTGATCTCATTTTGCCATTTTTAGAAAAAGTTAAGCCTTTTCTACAGTCACTTTCATTGTAAATCATTCTGAGCAAGGTTAAAACATTGACCAGTGCCTACACCGCAAAGAATATATGAATCTAATATCACATCACCACAGTGCAAATAGGAATTTAATATATAAATGTATGAAGGTGCATGTGCTTTTGTCCAGCAAGTGCCTAGCAGCTACGAGCAGGCAGAAGGTGAAATGTTGGACTGAGCGGCTGCAGCTGTTTTGTCTCTCATCTCGAGTGTTGTGTGGTATTCGTTCTTGCCTTTTAGAAACTCAACCAGGCACAGAAGACCCCCTGCGACCAATGAAATGAGGGGACCCCTGGTCTACTCAACCAATAGGGAGAGAGGTCTGAGTATAAATACTTAAGCCCATCTCTTGGCAGAGTTGGGCAACCCCTACATTTGGTTAACAGGATCTGATCCCGGGATCTGTTACCTCTTTCTTTTCTCTTAAGCAGGTAAAAAAGCCTTTTTGATTAATCCAAGGGAAAGATTGTGGTGATTTTTCTATTTAAGTGTGGACAAACCTCCTGAAAACAAACCTCCTCTAAGAGAGGGAAGCATTTTTAATTTCAAATGACTAAACATATCATTGGTGAACTCTGGAGCCATGAAAACATTTTTCTCTTCTCTCATTTTCGGCTTGGATCCCTCAAATGCTTTGCACATTTGTTTTCCTGATCTGGAAACTCCTAAACTGTACTTCTATCAGTGCACTCTGTAGTGAAACTTCTCTTTAAAAGACTTGATGCTCTCGGTTTCTTGGATTTATGGGTAGCACTAGTCTGCTGATGATAGTTAAAGTGAAGTGTCACTGAAACAGCTGTGACTATCAACTGCTGCTGACGCTAGCACAGTAGACCTGTGTCTTTGAATAGTCAAGGAGCGCTTGATTTAGTCATGGAATTTGTGGAACCGTCTGTGAGGCATGCAGTGCTTTGACCTTTCAGTGCACCAGGTGTCATCAATCAACTACACCTCAAGCAACTGACGGAGTTCTGACCTCTGTCTAATGGAGAGAGAGAGCGAGAGATCAGCTATTCTGACTGATTCTGCAGCTGCAGCTCTGTTGGTTCCAGCTCTGCATCTAGACATTTTTATTAAAGTAGTTTTTGCTTAAGAATTACATCATTATGTTCAAATATCGATTAACAATTTTTTAAGCATTTGCAATTTTGTGCTATTTTCAGTCTTAAAAATGTTGATTTATTTGAATGTTTTATAGGTTTTGGTACCAAAGTGCTTTCTATGCTATTGCAGCGTTGCTGGGCCACTAAGCATGACTAAACAGTCTAAACTTGCATTATTCTGAGGCTGAATGCAGTGAGAAAGAAGAGAAAATCATTCATCATAATGTGCTGGAGACTGTAGCTCCCTGCAGAGATGGGAGGGGTGCAGGACCAGAGGGGGCACAGCCACACTATTAATAAGCTTCGCTGCGAGGGGGAAACAGGTGGTGAGACAGTCAGTGAGATATTTACACTGAACAGCTGAGAGAGAGAGAGAGAGAGAGAGAGAGAGAGAGAGAGAGACAGAGAGAGACAGAGAGAGACAGAGAGAGAGAGAGACAGAGAGAGAGAGAGAATGAGACGTTGTCTCCTATTCACCAGAAGACTCATAGACAAGGCACTTGAAAAACTAGGAGAAATACCAGACCATAAATATGGTATTCACTGGATCACTGCTGTGTTTTAGGCTGCTTTGTAATGTCACTTCAAGTCTACAAGCATTGCAGATTTAGAAAAAAACATATTTTCTCATCTCTACTCAGGTGGAGAAAGAATCGCAACCATGGCGAAGAACTGTCATAATGACCTCAAAATGAAGTACTCCGTGGACGAGGAGTTCCCCGATCTGTCCCTGCACAACAACCACATGGCCAAGGTACTAAACCTACTCTGACCTTTTCTATCACTATTCTATTCAACACACATCCTGCACAGGCACCAATACCTATAACCAATAACAGCATGACATGGCGTTTTAGAAAGGCATGACTATGCAGGTGTACGTTCTGAAATGTACCTCAGATGAGACAAGTCACTTTAAACAAAAATATTTTTTTACTACTGCTTTTGGAACCAGAAGATCTTCTGATTGCTAAGATCACTAACCTGCACTGATTGTCATCTGCTGTATAGGTGTTGACCAAGGAGATCTATGGCAAGCTGAGGGGAAAGTCCACCCCAAGCGGCTTCACCCTGGATGACGTCATCCAGACTGGTGTTGACAACCCTGGTAAGAAGGAGCAAGTCATCAGCATAGAGATTAACACAAACCAGCAACCAAAGATAGGGTTTGAGAAGACATAAATTAACTGAAGGAAACACTATTTGTAGCCAAATATGAGTTATGATTATTTTAGGTTATGATTATGGATACTGTTAAACCTGACAATGATAGCATCCATCACTACCTCTAAGAAACAGGACTTCTTATACATGTTTTTGGGGATCAGGGCTAAAGTTTTCTGTTTTCTGTCTTCTCTCTCGTCCCCCAGGTCACCCCTTCATCATGACTGTGGGTTGCGTTGCTGGTGATGAGGAGTCCTATGAGGTCTTCAAGGATCTTCTGGACCCAATCATCTCCGACCGTCATGGCGGATACAAGCCCACAGACAAGCACAAGACCGACCTGAACTTTGAGAACCTGAAGGTGAGAAGTCAAGACATGCACGATGGTATTGGTATAGATCAGCACAGCATTAAGCTTCCACAATAAATGAATGGCCTTTACTTGATTAATTACTGGTTACTTTTATGGCCATCTTAATTTAAAGTTAAGTTAAATAATTCCCAAAATATTGATACATTATTTACAGACATTTTCTAATTTAGTCCAACCCCTTATATGCAAAGCAAGTTTGTAAATAATAATGTGTTGTGTTTTCTGTCCTGCCTTCTTCTCTCAGGGTGGTGACGACCTGGACCCCAACTATGTGCTGTCCAGCCGTGTCCGTACCGGCCGCAGCATCAAGGGATTCACCCTGCCCCCCCACAATAGCCGTGGAGAGCGCAGAGGCATTGAGAAGCTGTCTATTGAGGGTGAATGTCAAACTACTGACAATAATGTCAATCTAGCACAAGTGGTTGTAGAACTCAGGATATCATTTTCAGAGACTGACTCTTTTTCCTCTGTCTACCTTCCTCGGTACCTTCCTTTCAGCCCTGTCCAGCCTGGATGGTGAGTTCAAGGGAAAGTACTACCCCCTGAGTGGCATGACCGATGCCGAGCAGGAGCAGCTGATCAATGATCACTTCCTGTTTGACAAGCCTGTGTCCCCCCTGCTGACCTGTGCCGGTATGGCTCGTGACTGGCCCGACGGCAGAGGCATCTGGTGAGAAACACAGACACAGAATGGAAATTACATTTGAATGCAAATTAAACTCTTTTGGGATTCTCAGAGTTTAGAAAGCAAAAAAAAAAAAAGATGATCACATATGTGCTATAATCATAATAAAAAAAACTGATTTTATGAACACATAAATACACACTCACTAAACAACCAATCACCCCCTGAGCTAAAAGATCCCATCTGCCCTTCAACCTTTAACCCTTCCCCCATCTGTCCTATTCTCCCACAGCTCTAATATGAAAATCCTGATTACTCCTGTTTTCAAACATCTGTTAAAGCGTGTCATGAATACCAAAGCACAGTGTACACAGCTACAGCATACATTGCCCCTTACAGTAGCTTGGCATCCTGTAAATCCACCACTGTGCAGCTCAGACAATTCACATTATCAGTGTTTAGTATTTCGGCTTACATTCTAAAACATGCACACTGTCACACACGTCTACCAAATTGTATTCATGCAACATTGTTGTATCAAATTACTGACCCGCGAACATTTTGTTCTATATGTACTGTACATCATGTGAAACTGAGCTGGATTTTCTTCCTACAGGCACAACGACAACAAGACCTTCCTGGTCTGGGTGAATGAGGAGGATCACCTGCGTGTCATCTCCATGCAGCTGGGAGGCAACATGAAGGAGGTCTTCAAACGCTTCTGCGTTGGCCTGCAGAAGGTAAAACAACAACAAACAACAAAAACGTGCATGCATATTTTATTTCTACCAACAGTTATTCACACACATAAGTCTACATAATACAACTGGGTATAAGAGTTAAAGCCAATTCACCTATGTGCAAAACAGCTTTCTATGGTTACTCTCTCTGTGCTGTAATTATGTATGTGGTGTAAATATTAAACCTTTATATATTAATCTTTCATTGCTGTTAAACAACTTAGTTCTGTCTCTATTAGGTCTGGTTAGCATCAAGTGCCATGCGTCTAGTTATATTTTAACCATCATGCATTACTCATTTCACTTTTCTCTTCACTGGTCAGATTGAGGCGATCTTCAAGAAGCACAACCACGGCTTCATGTGGAACGAGCATCTGGGCTACATCCTGACCTGCCCCTCCAATCTGGGAACCGGCCTGCGCGGTGGTGTGCACGTCAAGCTGCCCAAGCTCAGCACACACCCCAAGTTCGAGGAGATCCTGACCAGGCTGCGTCTACAGAAACGTGGCACAGGTACAAAAAAAAAGAAGCCGTTCCAATAGATCAGTCTCACAGCTAGTGACCAGCTAGTATTTTCAGAGGAGCCCCAAGAGCTGTAGTTTTAAACACAACACAGCTGGATGGGGGGAGGTAAAGAATATTATATACACAATTTTATATACATGACATAAACTTAGCCGTTCCAAATAGCTACTGTCCCAGAAAGATGCCATAGTTTTGTTTTAGGATTACTAAGACTTAATAGGCTTTCTAAAATACATTATTTCATATAATTTGCTCTATTTGTTTCTGTTAGTATCATTGTTAGTCCCCCCCCTCTTACTTAATGGATGCTTTTCACTAAAATATCCAGGGAGAGAAATCTTCAGGAAGTAGGCCAGTCAACTTGAATTGTTTTCCCGCTGCATCTCAAGACCTGTGAAAATGAGATCAACTAAAAAAGAGGAATGTTTGTTAGACATACATGTCTTTAATTGAAGAAACATTCTTGTAAAGCTTGAGTTAGTCAGGCAGCGATATTCAGTCAACCAAGTATGTTCACGTTCTCCAGAAAGTCTCCATGTCCAAGGAGAAATACTTGTAGTATAAAGAGGACTCATTCTTCTTTCCCCTCCAGGTGGCGTGGACACAGCCTCTGTGGGTGGTGTGTTCGACATCTCCAACGCTGACCGTCTGGGCTCCTCCGAGGTAGCACAGGTCCAGCTGGTGGTTGATGGTGTCAAGCTGATGGTTGAGATGGAGAAGAAGCTTGAGAAGGGAGAGTCCATCGATGGCATGATCCCCGCCCAGAAGTAAAGTGGATAGACAACCAATGACTGAATGACTGTCTGTGTTTTTTTTACATTATAAAAAAATTAACGGGGGGGGGTAGCCTTGTTGTAAAGTTATTTTACTGGTTTCGGCCAACTGGCTACCTTCTGCTTACTTCTTTCCATCGAGAAGACACTCCACTTTTCTCTCTGCTCCTTCCTTTCGCACTTCAGTTAACCTCACTCATCTTTTCCTTCTTTTTTGTTTTTTTCCCTTTGGCTCTTAATTTCCTGTCACTTTAACCATCTCTCATCCACATCTTCTCTGTAACATCCTGGGATCAATCCATGCATAGTCTGGTTACGGCTATGTATCCGAGAAAAAAAATGTTTTTGGTTGTAAAATATAACTGGACAATTAAACCATGCCCCATGTAACAATCAAACCTCCTTTCTCATGTTTTTTTTAATGGGAAACACATATGAATTGTTCACTCAACACATATTATTCAACCATTCAACAACAGCGAAAAGAAACTAGTGGGATGCCATGTCAAAGACATTAAATATATCCCTGAGATAATAAAATAGACATGAAATAAGAGGTTGAAAGTCTTTATTTTTGTGTCACACATTTCCTAGGAGACATGCAGGATTGCAGGTCGATAATTTCCGTAATTTTAGCCCATAAGTTAAGTTTTCTTGACAACAGCGACAGCTTCAAACACACTATACAATAGAACTGT
This sequence comes from Percina caprodes, assembly GCA_013375575.1. Taxonomy (NCBI): domain Eukaryota; kingdom Metazoa; phylum Chordata; class Actinopteri; order Perciformes; family Percidae; genus Percina; species Percina caprodes. Next base: position 2,031,571 of record JABXJD010000077.1, on the reverse strand, counting down.
AGCCTTCTAGCATGGCCCTAACTGTTTCTACAGAACATGTTCCGAGAGTGAGGCCTAGTTGTACACAAAGAAAACAAATGCAAAAACTAGCCCTAAATCACAGCTTCACATTTTCAGACAGTGATGGATACCAGCTGCAGCTAAAATCTCCCATTCAACAGATACATTCCTGCAGACCTTACAGCGGAAATATCAAATATCTGCTGTATTTCATCCAAATTTTCCTTTTACATATCCGCGTTTTGTTAAATGCTGCATACTTCTAAAAGTACAAATTATAACTGCTTGGCTTCATAAAATTACAGTACAAGTACAACAACCTGTTGATTTTGGAGTCGTTAGTGTCAATATATGATCAATGGAGCACTCTGGTAATTTTGTTCTGTAAAGAGCAGCAAAGTGTTTTTATAAAAGAAAATCGAATTTCTCTAACATTCGAGCTCCCATCTTGAACCATTGCATGCTTTGAAATTATATAGTGGCTTTATGAGGCAGGAATCTGATTGGTTAACAGTCATACACCTTTTACAGTAATACTGGAATCTGATTGGTCAACAGCACACGTTACAGCAGTGCTGCAGCCCGATTGGTCGACAGATGTTAAGGGCTACAGTTTCTACATATCCAAAGTGTTGCTGAGGTTAAGAACACAAAATAAATAAAAACTTTATGAAGACAGGTCGCCATTTGGATTTTTTTTTTTTTACCTCGGTTTCATAAATATGACATTTGTGGCACTTCTACCTGGAAACCTGAAGCCATCACTCCAGCCGATTTCACTGAGGGAAGTAAAAGGAAGGAAGGGCACTCAATGTCAATTATCAGATTCAGTGGACTTTAAAATTTGTGATTTTGTAACAATTTACAAAAGAAAAATTCAGATTAATTCAAAAACTCTGCCAGTACAATGCAATCCCTGACTAAAAAGCAAAAAAAGAAGTGCTCAATGAATATAACATCATATTATAATATCAACAATTAAAAAGGAAATCAAGCAAGGGGCCCTAGTGAGCCGATGCCTATTCAAGTCTAGATCCTTGGCGTTGGGACTGTATTGCACTACATTAGAGGAACGGGGGTGGCGTTCTGACAGACTGATATTGTTAAGTGCTACCAGTAAAACCTCCAGCTTCTCCATTTACTCTAAACCAGCATAAGCTACTGTAATCATGTGAGTGGGAAAAATGTGGAATCAAATTAGAAAAAGTAGCTCGCAAAAAATTAAAATGCACTGCTTTCAAATCTGTAGTTGCTTAACTTCTGTTTTGTTTGACAACCAATAAAGGCTTTTTAGCTTCATGTTGGATTGGGTTTCTGAACGATGTCGGCATTGGCCGAGCAGCAAAAGGATGAAGATTTGTATTTTTTTTGGATCCTACTGTGTTAAATTTCCTTCATCAGATAAATGGAAGGACTTATTTGTTGATCTTATAAAAAAGAAGAAGCCATTTGTGGCAAAAAACTAAGATAAATACAGGCCAGCTGAGACACCCTGTTGTGTAATAAAATCTCAAATCATTGTTCCTGTTGGAGATCCAGTTATTTTGTAGAAATAAATTCTACTTTGCACTTTAAACCAACTGAATGTTATGCCATTTGATTCTTTGAAAGAGGACTTTTACTTGTTGATTAAGTTAGCATTGGACAAAACACTGGGTGAAGTAGAGTATATGTAAGGAGCAGAGCATCCACTCAAATGATCAGGTTCCCAAATACAACATCAGCTGGGTCCTGTATAATTAGGCAGCTTGGCTCCTCTGGAAATACAGTGGAGAATTCAGTATGGATGGCAGGCAGAGAGGCAACGTTTTACCCAAAAAAATCCTTTTTAAATCCCAACTGAGCTGTGAATGGGCGTTATCAATGGATGGGCGGAAAGGCCGCTATGCTTCATTCAGTCTGTCACAAGTCTCTGCATTTCTGCATGTCTCCCTCTAGAGGCCGGAGGTCAGACTGCGACCTCACTTCTGAAAGATGTGACGTCTGCTTCAGGGAAGCAGATGTCAAACTTCGGCCCATTTTTAAAAGCATTAAAGAAAGAAAATAAATTTAATACACAAAAAAAAATTTAAAACATTTCTTTAAATAGCAGCTCTTTAAAAAGGAATGATGCCAACAAATATGATACAACAGGAATAACAATGTCAACAACAACAAATAATCAATCTCCCAACATTCTTAGCAACACAACCCTCATCATCATCAAACATGAAATCGTGAAAGAGAGGGGGAGGACTCCATGGGTTCACGTAATATGGAGGTGGTGGTGTGTTTCACGCAGGGGTCGTAGGTCACTGACAGTTCCATGTTCAAGGGTCATCATAAGTCTGCCGATGGCGGTCTATCCGTGTCTGTGCATCCGTTTGGCCTTTGATTGGTGGTCTTTGGCGGAGGCGAGGCATCGTTAGCCACATCAGATGAGATGGAGCCCGGGGAGGAAGAGGAGGAGGCGATACTTTCTTCCTTGTTGTTCCTCCTCCTCTTCATCCCTCCTCATTCATCAACCGGTCCAGTCCGTTGTAAATCTGCCCCGCCTCCTGTCGCCCTCAGAGCTCCAGCTCCTTCGACACTTTGGTGGCGATGTCTCTAAAGGCTAACGGTGCCCCCCATAGGCGCTTGAACCTCACACCGCTGCTCTGGCCCAGCCCGCTGGGCAGCTGGCAGACCTCGGCCTCGAAGGCCACGCGTGCGCCGGCTGCTCCGTGGGTGCAGGACAGGAGGAAAGGCCCGGCGAGGTGGACCTGGCAGCCGCAGCCCTGCGCCGCCTCGCGCAGAGCTAACACCACCTCGGCCGGGTCGCGGGGGCTTCTCACCCTCACATCCCAGCCGCATCGGGGGGTCCGGGGCTCGACCGCTTTCTGATGCCCAGATAGATGGCGACTGGAAGGGGGTGGGGGGGGAGTGAAGGGACGATGCAAACAGAGGATGGAGGAGGAAATGTAGGAAGATTTAAAATGAACAAGGACAGGGTAAGGTTGAGATGTTTACAGCAGGAGGGTTGGAGGGTTTAAAATGAAGGAGGAGGAGGAGGAGGAGGAGGAGGAGTGAGAGCAGGAGATCAGATATGAATGTAGAGCGTGGATTTCAGTATAAATGGGTTTTTGAGATAAAGTGAGATGGATGTGTAGGCAAGTGAAAGTATGGTTGTATGAATGTGAATGTATGAGTGGTTAGGGAAAGGGAGAGGAGAAGAAAACAATATTAATATCATACATTATTGGATTTTTATATCTCTACATAGCAATCTAGGTCACAGTTTCTAGTCTAAAACATCTCTATTGTTAGTCTAAAACATCTCTTTTTTAACCCTATATAATGGATGTACACAGGGATATGCAAATTAGGGCTGGACCAAATAGTTTGAAGCTTTATAACAAATGAAATGAAAGATTCTAATTAATTCTTTCTTTCTTTCTTTCTTCTTTCTTTCTTCTTTCTTTCTTTCTTTCTATTAATTTTGTTCAAACTCCAAGTACTCTAAGGATACTATTTCAGCTAGATTCCAGTGGTGGCTGTGTAGCATTGTTTCCGACTAGTGTCATAATGTTGCTAAAAGTTTTAGATTATTATTTTATAATTTCTTTTTATCCTTATTGGATCAGCCTGCTGCCCACATGTATTTATGTTGACAAAAAAGTGGATTTAATAGAAAAAGACCAATTTAATTAACATTTAATCTGATGAATCACTTCATTTTTTTTTTTTTTTTAGAGTTTTGATCAAAGATGCATTCGGAAACCTCACAAGAAGCTTCAAAAGTAAAAAGAAAAAAAAAAGAAAAAAGACATCTGGTACAGCGCTAATGCAAATCTTACCCACCTCAGATGAATTGCTCATTTGAGGGGTTTAGGTCAATCTGGAATTGATAATACAACAGTTTTGTTCCTGAATGAGAGTTTATAATGAAATGTATATAATTAAAAACACTTAACATCAACTAACACACAACAATCTCAAAACATCAGCCTGCTGGTGTGGGAGGATAAAGAGTTTTAGGGACTGAGCTCTTGATAGACACACTGAAAGGTATTATAATTTCTTTCTGTGACGCCGTTCTATCCGCAGGGATCATCTACCACAAGGAGTACAACAGTCTGGTGGCTAACGTTAGCCTGGTGCTGCTGCTTTACCTGCTGGTTTTAACCTGAGTGTGAGACTGGGCTGAAGCAGCTGAGGCTGAGAGGAAGTACACAAGACCTTTAGTAACATAAGGACAGGCTGACACGGATAACCCTGAGAAAAATACAGCTTAAATCAAATGAGAGAGCAAGATCAATACCAATATAAGCTAGGTTTGGTAAATGCGTTTGTTGCAACTTTTCAAGAGAAGTTTGGGACATAACCCATAAACAGGAGATATAGTAGTAATAGTAGTTAATTACTCTTAGAGTATTGTGTCTTTAAGGCTCTAACCAGAGTCCCTAAAGTAATAATAAAGTGGCTCTCTTTACATTGTTGTGTATGATTGTTTTCCATGTAAAGAGTGAACATCTAAACAAAATAATGTCTACAGTTGTCTCCTATGAATTAAATGAAATAGCTATAATAACACTTTTAATTGTAATTAGAACAGCGGTGCCAAATGCTACTTTTCGTATTGTATCATAATTTTGCACTCAGTATTAGGGCTGCAGGATATGAGGAAAATATGCGATAGGTCAAAACGTTGTTTATTATTGCGATAACTAAATAAACAGATATTAAAGTGTACTCAGTTCGACATTTCTGCTGCTTTCAGTATTCTGCTGAAACACAACAAATCGCTTGCTAGATTTAAAACAAAATGAAAGGAAATCATTTCCAACATTCTTTAATTGGACAAAGTGAACATTGAATTGAATATAAAAGGCATCACTAAAAAGGAATGACAGTGTAGTTTTCTACTGATATTTTCTTTCAACTAACTATTATGTATTTGTCGGAGCCTTTCGCGATTTGTTTATTGTGACGGTTAATATTGCGATGATGGTAAAAAAAAAAAAGATATATTGTGCAGCCAACTCAGTATGATGTACAATCAATAATGCCAAAAGTTCACATGTATGCCTATTTGTGGTTATGACTCATGTATGATCATTTTTCTCAAAATACCATAAGTTTTAAGCCTCTGGTACGATATTTTAACATTTCCCATCTGGCAACGCTGAGCTGGAATAGACAAGTTTAATATCCATAATCTGATTATTTATTCTTTCATTCTTGTCTGCAGCCATTGTGGTTGCAGGTGTTTGATCATTTAAAGCAATTATACGTTCTCGATGAGAGCTTTCAAATCTATTTTACTGTATTTCCTTGTGTCCTTACCACATAAAAAAAAAAAAAGAGAAAAATTAAATTAAAAATACAATAATCACAAGTCGGCATCGACAGAAGTATGATTCAGGATCTGTTCCCGTGTTGGATCACATGACAAAAGCGTGACTTCGTGTGGACTTGTGATGTTTAGAAACTGATTAGAAGAAAACAGTCACACCTAAGAATGAAAACATTCAGAGCTGCAGCGTGAACACAAACGCGTCTCTGTATACAACAAATCCTCGTTAATGACATTAAAAAGAATCAGATTTAAGTGCTACAATGGAATTACTTTCAGAATAGTCAGGCTGAGAATTAAAGCTTTGGGTAGTTCCACATTTTGGGAAATATTTTGTTTTCTTGCTGATTGACAGCACTCTCGTGTCTGTAGCTGGTTATCTTAGCATAAAGACTGAAACACGCCTGGCTCTGCACAGAGGAAACAAAATCAAAACTCCCAGCACCTCTAAAGACCACTAATTTACACCTTACACCCATCTTGTTTGTTTAATTCGAACAAAAATAGCAGAGTAAAAACGTCAATTTGCTGTTTTATTGAGGGTTATATGTGCCGGCTTATTTCTTATGACCCCCATAAAATAGCCTTTGGCTGTTTTGACGCTCATATTTTTGAGTTGAAAAAGCTAGATACAAAATATATCTTTCTTGTCAAGACAGCCAATTAGCACATTTCCCAAAAGGTTAAACTATTCTTTTAACAACAGCAGTAACACCGTCATTCATGTGCAGCACACAACACATTGTCTTTTATCTATAGATTGAGGAGTTAACTAAAGGCATTTAAAAGAAACACGTCACCCTCCAAATGGCTATTTGTTTATCAATTACTCACAGAGTGTTGCCTTGAACTTGGTTTTTTGTCGCATGCCTCAACGGTGAATGGAGAATTAAAATTTTTTAAAAAATGGGAAAAGTCTTGATGAATTGAAGAAATGGGGCCGCCGCGTTTAACAACAGCAAAACTATATCACACAACACTTCCATAGAAACAGTCTCCCGGACAACAAGTGCACCTCGGCAAGCTTCTCAGACGAGTAGCAGAAGGGGTTTAAATAGTAAGGTTTAGGCGAGAACGCGCGTGTTTGGGAAGGACTGCTGAGTGAGACTTGAATTATACTGTACGGGTTGTGGGAGTCTGTAAATATAGTTTACAAACAATATTGTTTTGGTGTTAAACTCGGCCCACTATTACTTCAATGCATCACAAATTTTCTCCGTTTTGGGATTCTTGGCATGTGACAAAAATATATTTTTTTTTCCCCCGAGTTCAAGGTATCACTCTGTGAGTAATGGATATACAAATGGTCATTTTGAGGGTAAAATATTCCTTTAACATCATTTAAGTACTTGATGGATATATTTTAAGAAAAAAGAAGGCTGCTTGTAATGCACACATGAAATTGAAGATTATTCTACTGTTGCACTTTGGTGCGTCAATGTTGGGGGAAAAAAATGTAAATGCGAGCTCACCTTGTGACCGGAGATCTGCTGATTCTCTCAGGTTCGTCTGTGACCCTCAAGAGGAAGAAAAACGTATCCGTTAGGAATCAATTGTGCAATTGAGTTTTTTTTACACCAAGACCCCCAACTTCCCATTTTAATGCACAAATAGCTGCATGGCTAGGTCAGTCAATCCACGCCAATCACAACACAAAACACAACGACTCGTCTTCAAATCACAGATGGACCATCACCAACCTACACTCACCACACTGGAACGTTGGATGGATGTGAAACAACAAAATGTCTAAGTCACAAAACAAATGAGATGGACAGACACATGTAGAGGGAGGGAATCCAGAGCAGAGAACCAGGTCGGAGTGGACACAAAACGCAGCGGTGGGCAGGCTTGACTCCCAAAAAATTGAAATCTAATGCTTATAAAAACACAGATTTGTGTGTTTAAAAGAGAACATCAGCCTCATTTAGAGCAAAAAAAATATTTTATTTGTGTCTGTACTTTATTTTAACTGCTGTCACAGTGTGGATTAATGAAGATGTGGATGTAAGAATAACATCTGTAAAGTGTTGTTTAAAAGAGGCTACAGTGGCCCAATCCCAAAGTGAGTCCTGAGGACTAAAGACTCACAGACTTCATTGATCTCAGGTGCTAAGTGAGTGAGTGTGTGAGGCCACATGGGCTCAGATAGGTATAAATGGGATTGGGACAGCCCTTCATGAGATCCTATGTTTCACGAGATCTTGTGGGTAATTTCCTTCGATGAAGTCTGCATCGATGCAGACTCACGGAAAGGGCTCGGTAAGTGTGTACCTAAACCCTTTCGCCCTTTGAAATTCGACATTGGGACAACCCTAAGCCCTTACAAATTTCGCGAGAACGCGCACCAAAATCTGTGAGTCCAGACTTCGGGATTGGGCCAGTGTCTCTTGGTATTACTTTAATTTCTTTGTATGACTCTTAGTTGATTGAAAGGAACCAGTTGATATTAGATGAACATTTATTGATTTATTCTATGATTTATAATAAATATATGTGGTACGTTTTCTAAAGTCTTTGTACCTGCATTTCAAAACTTTAGTTTGGCTTGTTTTCAGTGTCAAACTGCTTGATTTTTGTATGGTTTATGGTTAAAAATAAAGCGTAGTACTTTGCAGCTATGTTATAACATGGAAAATGTTTATCCTTTATAATGATGAGAATAAAATGAAACATTGAACATGTGGTTTCAATTATGAACGTAATTACATAAACTGATAATACAAAGTAGATTATAAAACCCTCAATGTCCCGCAGTATAAAGGCTTCCCCTGCTTCCTCTAGTTTCTCCCTTCAGGAATCTGAACGTGAACCCGATACTATGACGGGCTACCAAGCTATATAAACTGGTGTTAGTGTCAGGTGTCTGCTTCTTTCCTCACATCCATCATCATTTTTGTTTGTTGGATTTGGTTATGTTACATTTCTTCTTTTGCTATATGCATTCACTAAATACATGTTACCGTCCCTCCCTATATTTTCATTGATCGTTTGATTGAATGTACATGTAGTTTATGTTCTATGTCAAAATCACGTGGGCTCTTCCTCTTTCGGCCTTTCTTGAAGCCGATGGCAACAAGTCTAATCATAGCAAAGAAAACTTCCGCACACGTTTTGGTAATAGACCATCATCTAAAAATAATATTAAATATTTTAACTGAAGACGGTCTAGTACCAAAACTATTAAACTTTATATTATTTTTGCAATTTAGACAGTGTGCAGGAATTTTCTTCTACTTTTGATCCGCTTGTCCCCCTCCAACGCACCTGTCTCATGTTGTAGATGTACAAAGTAATTTTCTGGACTGGACTTTTATGTCATATAATTCATATGTAATCATGCAATTCTTTACTTAGAGAATAGATCATTGCACATGCCACACAGAAAAGCCATACACATACAGGATGTATGAGCTCATGGTTGCTGTGTGGTGCTTTGGGTTGAAGTATCTTCTAAAGAATATAACAGGCTACCAGGTACGTTTGAGTTTAATGCTGCGTACTGCACTTCCCTCTGTTGACCACTAGGGGCTCCTGTTGCTATTTTCTGTGTCAACTCAGGGGTTCTTTCTTACCAACCTGGCAACCTGATTTCTAATCCAGGAACTAGGGCTAGCCTGGAGGAGCAAGCAATAAGGCTCTGACTGAGGAGCTGTTGCAGGGATGTGCTATAGCTTCAATTTCATTGCACATGTACTGCACTTGTGTATAATGAGAATAAAGGCATTCTATTCTATTCTAGATCTCAATACAGGTTTTATGTGTCACCTCTCTGAAAGGGCATGTATAGATCCCTGCTAATCCACACAGATAAACACTGGGATGGTCCTCAGCATTTATGAATGATTATATAATAGCAGGTATCTGGAGGGTAATTCCTGATTGCTTAAGAACACTAGACCTCATTCCAGCAACTCTGTTGGGAACATTTGACTCTTAACACCATTATGTTGCTGAAAGAACAGGTAGCTGAACGATTCTTTTGAAATCTTTGTACTTAACAGTAACTATGTCAATGTTTTGAGGCTGGAGCGTCCAACCTTTATTATATTCAGGAATCTAATTGTTTTGTGAATGAAGAGTATGAAATGACAGACTGGACATTCTCTTGCACATTGAATTAAGGACTATCTGTGCATAATCTAGGTGTGGGTATCGGTACTTAATACTTTGAAGGTATCGACTGAAATAAATCTAGCACCATGTATTATCAAAATGTCTCCAGTGAACTGAAACCTGCATTCAATCCTACTTGTACCCAGATCTAGATACAACATTTTGTTTGTTTTTTTTCTCACAGGCAATCACCACATGCGCTGTTCAATTTAAGACCATATGTGATTGGCCCGCTACCGCAGCAGCTACAACCCTTACAGTCTGTAGTGTGGTGAAGTTCGACGGAGTCTGCAGTTCAGCGTGCCGAGATGCTTCCATTCACATGATGGGTATCAAATGAAGTAGAAGGAAAATCAAATGAAGTACTCTATAATGGTATCATTTTAATGGAACTGGTATTACCCAGCCCTACAATAAACTGTGTAGTATGTGTGCCAGATTGTGCTATCTGTATGAAGGATTGAGAGTGAGTGTTGGAGTGAGAGAAGCTAGTAGCAGTGAAACAGGACAATCGGCTTGTATCTTGAGGGAGAGCTGTGCAAGATCCCAGTTTAAGAGAAGGATTAATCCTGGTTGCATAACTAATCCTGATTACAAACGGCAGTGACGCTGGGTCGATCAGTCAGGATGACTGTTGTAGGCTTCTTACAAGCATTTAGCTCCTGCAGGGGCTTCAGACACATAATGTGGACTCCTGATGTCACAGGTTCAAAGCTACAATAATGCAGACTCGATTCTTTTAACCCAGACATGAATCTTTACAACTAAAACTTTCTAATTTTGAGGACAGGTCATACAAGAGTGTAAACCGTTTTCTCCTCTATGTTTTCTTTGTATTGCTATCGCGTTGTTACCGTTATAAAACTGAAAGTCATAGTTCACCTGGCATACGGTTACAATATTTCTGCTCTTTACACTGTGAATGTTGTCTATGTGATCACAACAGGAGGCGTAATCTAACCTCAAATCAGTTGAGAGAAAATCTCAACAGAGTAATTTATGTATTTTTTTGTACTTGACAGATATTCAGCAATTCTAATAATCGATTAATTCTTTTGAGTAATTCTTTAGGAAACAAAAATGTCCAAATTCTGTGTGTCCACCTTCTAAAATGTGATATTTTCCTTCATCTCCTTCAAATCGTAAACTAAATAGTATTGAGATTGGTCGGCCAAAACAAGACATCAAGATATTTACTTGGACTTTTAACAAATTGCGATGGACATTTTACAGACAAAACGATTAATCATTTATCGAGAATTAAAGGGTCACTAACATTTCTTTCCAACCTGGACCCTATTTCTCTATGTTTCTGTGTGTAAGTGACTGATGGGAACAACAATCTTTGAAATTGGTCCAGTGTTAAGTGTGAACTATTGGGCAAATGTTCAGCATCAGTTTGGTCCACTGCTGTTTTTTGCCACTGAAATGCTGAGATTATTATTCTAACACATTATGGAAAGGATCACTACAGAAATAGACCTTTTTAAAACCTCTTTGAGACTTTTCTATTTAACCAGAAACAACTCTGAAGTCGCTAGAATTGTGATGGTTGGAAAAGTAGAAAGACGACCCAAAACGGCTTTTCATATTTTTATTATATGGAGTCTGGTGGGTTTAACGACTGCACTTTTGCAGATGTTTTTATGTTTAAAAAACGGATCTTACTCTTTAACAGAAACGTCGACCTCCTTAGAAATCCTTTTCATAATTTTGTCACTTAGAATATAATAATCTAATAATCCAATAATCTGAGCCCATCAGTGGCTTTTGTGAACGTAAATACACACTGCCCTATTAACTTGTCTTGTAGCCCCTTTCACTGCTGCCGACTGCAGTGGTCTCGCTTAATACCGGACCAATGTCAAAGAGTGTTGTTCCCATCAGTCACTTAGACACAGAAACATAGGAAAATAGGGCCCATGTTGAAAAAAAACTGTAGTTATCCTTTAATTGACAGATTAGACAATATAAATCAGTTAGTTGCACTAAAGAAAGACATTTTATGACGTGTTATTCACCCTTCTGCAGTCTCTGCATTCCTTCAACCTACTCCTACGTCAGTCATCAATTTTCTAAAGTTCTTAAAGTGACATTTATCAGTGGACATCACCAGACAGTGTGACTGCAACAGCATAAAAAACTTAATCAAAACACAATGTCTCTTAATACTGGTATATAGCACTAGTCTCCACACCTCTATGACCACAACTTTCCTCTTTATAAGACTGTTTCTTGTGCAAAACGTTTGCTCGAGAAAGAAGCCTTTGCTCTTTGATTCTGAAGGACTGACACCATTAACAACACCTACTTTTGAAGGTTTTAGACCACTGCAACATTTTAAATCAAACTGGATATCTAAAAATGTGTTAAAGTTGTGCCATGATGTCTCTTTATTGCCAATCATACATGGTAATGAGAAATATTTGCCCCTAACAATTGCGAACAGTAATGCTAATGCTCGCTACATTACCAGTGGTAATGAAGTAGTGTACCTCAAAGACAGTGAGTCTCTCTCTCTTTCTCACTTCTCTTCATCCTCTTTCCCCCTACCTTTGTCCTGCATGAAACACAAATAAAGCACCATCCCCCCTTTTCCTGTCTGTCCTGGATCCTCTGCTTGCAGAGATCCCACAGTCCTGCTGTTTTGTTAACAGCATGGACAAACATGTGGTGTTGATTACATGACTCAGACTTGTACAGTTGAGTTGCAATAAACTCACACACTCCTGGTCTCACACACACACACACACACACACACACACACACACACACACACCTTCATCGCATTGTTTATTCTCAAAATCGAGTTGTGTGACTCCAACCCCAAAATAAACCAACTTCACAACCTTGTTGTCCCAGAAAAAAAAAACGCTTGTGTTATTGTTGTAAGCAGGTAATGATGCTGTGCCACATACAGCCTCTAGTGAGTGCTCCAGCATAAAGCCCAGCCAGCAGAGACACAAGCAGTCCAGACAGACAGAGACATTCAGGCAGGCAGCTGCTGAGTTTTAAGTCCCATAAACACACAGTTTTTAGATAGAGCTTTAGACAGAGCTGCTTTATAGGAAGAAATAATCTTGTAAACTGAGTCAAACCTCGACGGCAGTCCTAGAAACTCCAGTTTGCCGGATAAGAATTTTGGTCACAGAGTAAGATGGGTTTACACTGGGCCAGAGCTCCTACATGTCCTCAGTCAGAATGAAGCCTTACTTTAGCCTCTATGTTTCTACAGAGATGCTTTGAAGTCTGGAGTTTCTAACCCTAACCGACCGTTACAAACAGCGTGGACATATTGACAATATACTGTATATCATAAGACGATAGTAATCTATTTATACTAGGTAACTATCCCTTCAACATATGCAGTATATGGTCATACTGTATTATGAGTGATTTATGGCAAATTGGCATTATTAGAATTTAAAAGAGTCTTGCATCACTGTGTTGAGAAAACCTTGACAGAGTTTCTGCAAGGTTCCCCCATTTCAATTTCATATTTTATAGACCTTCTTAACACCACATAAGATGCACAATCATATCAGACAGCATACCAGAAGTCTAGTTTTCTCTCAGACCAATTGAATAACAATATGCTAAAAGGTTATTAAGGACAACAGAAAATAAACGGCCCAACAACGGCAAAGAAAAACTGCCTACCCCAGCTTTAAGACACCTTTTAATCAAGCGACTGTCTTTAAGCCTTAGTCTCTTCTCAGGGGAAATGTAACAATAAAAAGAAGAAAATAAACTTTGTATTTTTTAAAGGAAAAGAGGTTTTCCAGTTTACATCGGTACAGATGGACTGCTCTCGATGCCAGAGCACCGCAGGTCAAATTGAACTCAAACACTGATTAAATTCCTGCCTCTACAGAAGCTTCTCTTTAGTTAAATGGTTGTACAACTAAACTCCAACCTGAGACAGACAGCGAATGGCGGGTAAAGGGAATGACAGGGCACTGGCAAGCAGGCAGACAGTCAGACAGACAGAAGCAGCCAGAAAACATGGGAAAGGAAGACTTACTAACTGTTTTTGTCCCCTGTGGGAGGGTGCAGCCCGACATGGACTTGTTTGAGCTCTGACGTTTAGAAGGGTCAAGAGTGACCCTAGGAGGAGAGAGGAAGAAGAGAAGGAGATGAAGAGAGGATGAGAGGAATGGGGGGGGAAAAACGGAAAATTAACAGCAGAAAGTCAGAGAGACATTGAAAAAAAGAGAAAGCAAGTGAGGAGGAAGACAATATTGAGATGACAGATAGTAAGAAGCACAGGTAGAAGAGGCAAAGAAGTACAAATCAAACTGTATGTACTGTAGTTCAGGAAAAAAGAAGGATAGAAGATTGGCAGGTGACTGGCAAGGAAAAGCAAAAGTTGTTAAAGAATCAAACAAACAAACCAACAGATAAAGCAACAATAAGCAGCAGAGAAGAACTGACAGTGAAAGACAAACAGTATGTCCACCTGACAAGCAGACCTGGGTCAAATAGGTTTGTACCAGTCCCACCTGGGTGACTGCATCAGGAAAACAGTTGATGACAGAAGCTGAAAAGTTACACAATTGGATTTTAAATATTTTCTTGAATTGAACATAATATCCAACTGCAGAAACGTAACATGTTTAGATAGACGGCTGCAACGGGATTGGGCCTTTTACTGCTGGTGGCGGCGAGCGGTTAACTTCTGCAGGATGAAATGTTTTATCCATTGACTTCCAGTAAACTATTTGCTCCATAGTTCCAAATTAAGTCAAATTTTAGCTTTTTGTGTGTTTAATAAGGTTTGTCTTTTCACATATCTTATTAACTATTTCATAAGGGCTACATTTGTTGTTTCCTGTGGGAAGAAGGAGACCCATTTCCAACAGAAAATGGCGTAGGGAGCAGGTAGTAATTGGCAGAAATCCCACAGCTGTTGGCAGGTGTTTAACTGAAAAGGCCCTTTAGTCTAAACAAGCTAAACAAACCTAAGTATTAATGTTGAAACACTATTAGACCCAGGTCTGAAGCCTGTAAAGCTGTATCATTAGAGAAGAAAGGCTGGTAGGTTAGTGCTGGTTAAGAAAGAGACGGTGAGAGTCAGCAAGGTTAGCTAAATGATCATCATGTACAGGTTTCTAGCAAAACCGCTACACTGTCCAGTTACAAGCCTATAAACATCCAGGCAGTCCGCTATCACTTCACCACATTTGGATGGTTAGCAGTAATCATCAAAAACATACAGCCCTTAAAAATAGTTGGAAATGTCTGAATGACCAAAACAAATAAAATAAAACTGCAGTTAAAGGTTAATTTGTTACTTGAGTTTTGTTCTCTCTTCCTACCTATAGTCACACTCATGCCTCTAAACAAAAGTAACACTCATCCTTTTTTAACCTTGTATCCTTTCATTCCCTTCTCCTTCTCCTGGCTTCTCCCCTTACCTGCGGGTCAATTTGGAGGTGAGTTTGCTTAGCAGGTTGGTCGTGGCCCGGGTCCTGGCGTGGGGCAGCGGGCTGGCATCATGAGACGGCGTTGGGGAAGCTGGAGGAGCATGGGATGGAGGACGACGGTCTCTGATCTGCCCTCCATGGAAAGTGCTCCTAACTGTGGATCCCCTGGAGAGGCGGGAGGAGGGCGTGGAGGACGCAGAGGAGCTCCCAGAAGCACCAGCGATGCTGTGGGTTGAAGGAGAGGCGGGGGGCAGGCGATGGGATATGGAACTGGAGGGAGAGGAGGAGGAAAACCAAGAGAGAGAAAAATGAAATCAAAATCGTTTCAATTTGCAAGTGCAAGAACTGTGCAGTAATCACATATGCGTTACATTATATGACCTCCTGCTAATTTCCAAAGTATTCATTATCATTATATAATTTTATGTGTTTTTCTAAACATCTAGACAGAGGTCTTTTCAGTTTAAATAGAATAAAAACATGCTGGCAGGTAACTTTACATTCTGACATTGTCATCACAGAAATGCAGTACCTGTTGAAATCAGTATTACTTAAGCAGGGACAAACTACATATAAATACACATTTGGCATGCTAGTGAGTACTTACAGCACTAGGACAGTGTATTGAGTAAATCTTGAGTAAAACTAAATATAGTGCCCATGTTTATTGTAAAGAAGGAGCATATCAGGGTTTGGATGCACATACAATATCCCATTAGCAGGATCAACCCGTTTTTTTGTCTTTTCATTGGATTTGCTGGCAATAAATAGTATATAGAGTATAGAATATTACCAACCTTTTGAGGCAAATTTATGTTACGTTTGTTAAATAATGCTCACAGGATACCAAGTGAGTTAAGGTTTACTGTACTACCACAGATACAAAAGCCAGATGATAAAGTGTACGTGATGATTGGGGGGGGGTATTTTAATTCCAAAGGCCAAGGGAACTTTATCAGGATGCATAGTATCCTGATCCATGAAATAACTGGCCTTTAAAAATAAAAATGTGCCTGCCTCTATGGGAATTTAACATAGGGGTGTGTATAATTATGCCCCCCGTATTTTAAGGAAGAACATTTATTTATTTACAATACATTATTCATTATAATACTATACATTATTCATTCATATCTATGTGTGTAAAGAATTGTGTTTTAGGATTACAAGTGCATTTAAGATTTATACTTGTATAGCCTTAAACTGAGGTAATATAAGACTTTTTGCCGGACTTTTCAAGAAGCATGAATACCACAGAAAGGAAATGTAACAATAGTGACTGACACACACAGACACACAGACACACACACACACACACACACACACACACACAACCACAGCCTGGCTGGTGGCCCGAGGCTGCTTTACATAACGCTCTAGATAACACTGGCATACAAGGTTCAAGTGGGGCAGAACCATTAAACGTGTTATGTTGAAGCGCAGCCGTTGCAGAGCAAAATCGTTTAACATCAATGTGAACTATATGCCTAGTGCAGCTAACTGCAGGTGGGAGGGGGCACCAAGGATGGAGGGAGGAGAAGAAAAGAGAAGAAGACTGAAAACATGGTGAGTGGAGACAAAGATTAAGAGAGGTAGAGTTGGTGCAAAAGTGAGGAAGAAAAGCGGACTCCCTTTAACAGTCAACACCTGAGATTTAAATTATGCTCATAACCCAATTAAATTTATACTGTTGTTTTTTTTCCTTTCTCTGTCGCAGCACGATGCTTATAAAAGTTATGAGGATGAATCATTTACATGACAGTAAAGAGGGTTGAGACTATCATCAGGAATGACACTTTTAGATTAAAGGTTTCATGGCATGAAAATGTCACTTTATGAGGTTTTTTAACATTAATATGCGTTCCCCCAGCCTGCCTATGGTCCCCCAGTGGCTAGAAGTGGAGATAGGTGTAAACCGAGCCCTGGGTGTCCTGCTCTGCATTTGAGAAGATGAAAGCTCAGGCGGGTCGATCTGGAATCTTGCCCTTTATGAGGTCATAAGGGGCAAGGTTACCTCCCCTTTCTCTGCTTTGCCAGCCCAGAGGATTTGCCCCCAGTAGTAGTAAAAGTACCTCAGCAGGATATTTGGCCCTTGGACATCAGGACTGTGGATGTTTGTCTACATCAAACTGTGTTTTATGATGCGTTATCTTATTTGCAACAGTATGTCTTGGCATGATGTCATTTATCTTCTAGTGGCATCACAGATTAGTGTCTGTGTGTGTGTGTGTGTAATGTGAGTATACACTGCGGCGTGTGTTTGATACACCTGTATGTTTTATACAAATGAATGTGATTAACTATAGTCACACACACGCTGTTGGGTACATAATGTGAAAGTGTTTTGTGTCTCTCTTGTGTATCTTTAACTAAATGTAACTGCGTGTTTGTGTCGATGCACATGTTTGTCCCATCATCCACACTGGCATGGCATCACATTGACAAGGCCTCTGAGGCAAATGGAAGGTTACGTTGGCACAATGCCAGTCCTTACTTCACCCTGCTGCTCTCTCCTGCTCAACTCCCCTTTTCTCCCATCCTTTTTTCCTTTTGACTTGTCCCTCACCACCACCTTTAAAATTACAAAATGGAGCGGCAAAGGCGACTCGGTGGAATGCTTGAACGTAATAGTGTTGGGTGTGACATCAAATCAGCACTCCATCGACAACACTGTTTGAGCTTTCTAATCTATCTATCTATTGAACCATCATGGCTGGTCAACATGTTCATGTTTGTGCATGTTATTGACTCATTTTCAACAATGTTCTATACTTTTGTGCAGCTTTAACACAAAGTTTAAAAAAATATATTGGTACATTTAATCATGACTCCTTCATATTTTTCTTTGCTGCTTTCCATCTGAGCTTTCATTTTCTCAAAGGCAGAGCAGGAGACCCAGGGCTCGGTTTACACCTATCACCATTTCTAGCCACTGGGGGACCACAGGCAGGCTGGGGGAACGCATATTAATGACAAAAAAAACTTAAAGTGAAATGTTCATGCCATAGGACCTTTAAAAACTCTTTAACAGTCTCTTATCCATTTGATAATTTCATACTCCCTCTACCTGAACTGCCCAGAGCACCCCCCAGAACCAGTCTTTACAACATCCCTTTACACTGTATTTATTATGAATACTTTTATGTTTCCTAGATTGGGTTAAATAGGATGCAACAGAGCAATTCAAATGGACACATCCTAAACCTAATCTCAACTCTTGGAGGTCCTTTAGGGAGTGTGGATACAAGATAAGGTGACATTTAGAGCTTGCACAAAGTCAAAACAGACCCCGTTTACTCTTGGCTGTGGGGATGCTAAAACCTTCAGTATCACTTTTTATTTGTTTATACATACAGTACGTGCTTCGTGACCGTTGGCTGTGGTCCAAAATTCCACAAATAAAGCAAGAAAAAAATGCAAGAAATATCAATATTATATCGACACTGATATATTAGTGTTGTCTTTTCTTGGTTTTAAAGGCTGGATTACAGTAAAGTGATGTAATTTTCTGAATTTACCAGATTACTTTAGCCATTTTGTTATTTGCCTTTACCCACTTAGTCATTGTATAAATATTACTGGTGATTATTAATCAAAACTCTCATTGTGTCAATATTTTGTGAAAGCAACAATAGTCAACTCTACAATATTACTGCAACATCGACATTGATGTATTTGGTCAAAAATATTATGATAGTTCATTTTATCCATATGGCCCGGCTCTACCTCATGTTGCATTTGAAAAAAAAAAAAAGAGTCCTATCAAAAAATGAAGAATCACCAAAATGTTTTTTTACAGGACATATACAGCTCCTCTCACCTGTTTTCCTTGCCATTTTGCAGCAGTGTGTGTCTATCGGTGTTGGATCGGTCTGTACACACATACGTGTTTCTTCGAGTCATGGCACTGGCAGGGACATTATTCTGGAGAAAGAATAAGAAATCCAAAATCATATGAATGTATGATCTTCTCAATTGTCTGTTTTAATCTGTTGTGACAAGGGAAAGGGTTTACAACATAACACAACAAAAGAACATTTATTGTGTCTGATAATTTACGTCACACTATTCAAAAAGGCTTTTCAAATAGTTAAAAAAGTAAAGATTTCTCTTGATTGTTTGACCTGAGACAGTCATGTGTTCTGCCTGTATCTGCCATACAGAACATTAAAGAGTTAATCTCAGGTTAATCTGGCTGCTGTCTCCAACACTTTAAATTCTCTAGACTGACTCACTCATTAGCAGACTGAACTACCGTTCTCCACATATTCTCCCTGCTGCGTGAATCTACAGTTTGTTATTCATCTATGTTTGCAAGTGTTTTACAGTTAAACTCTTCTCTAATTTGTGAAGTTCGTTGCAGTCTCTATAATATCTGTGTCAGTGAAGTCTAATCTGAGTAAATGGGATTAGGATTAGATTGAGGATTATGCCATCTGTACCTGTTCTATTGATAACAGATTAAAGGTGACAGATGTCTAAATCACACCTGTAAAATATCATTTTGGCCTTACTGTGGTTGCGGTAACTTCCTTGCGCCGGTCAGGTATCTCTGCCTTATTTGGGTTATGAGCAGAGCTAACCATGGGACTGGAGGGGGTAGGGATGCTACGAGAGCCAACAGTACTGGTGCTCGGCTTGCGGCTTGACAGCCGCTCTTCCTTCAGGCATGCACCTTCGCCTACACCACTGGGACTCCGCTTAGGGTTTGTTGACCCTGGAACCGCAGGACCACCTGAGAGATAGGATACAAAGTTCTCAGTGAGGTAGATTTCTGTAGCCCTTTCAACATTTGAGAATGTATTAAACCAACTCTAACTTGTCACAAAACGTCAACGATCTCGCCATTTTGCCTTACAAAAGTCAGAGTGTCGTCTCTGGCGGTGGTAAGTAGAAGCGCTGCGCTGCGCCTTGTGGCCAGAGGAAGCAGTTGCAGCGGAGGAGGACGATGTGGGGTGCTTGCTGGTTCCGTTGGTGAGGGTGCCGGGTCGGACTCGAGCTAGACTCAGACTGCTGCCTGACCGGGACACACTGCTCTCCGTCTGAGAGACAGACACAAGACATAGAAGGAACAAAAAAAATGTATTACGCTGCTCACAGCTTTACTGCTATTCAACCCAGGGCTATGAACAAGACCATGTTAGTCTTGAAATCCCAAAATTTGCAATATGAACTGTTGATGACACCCTCTCCATCTTAAATCTGTTTCCCATTCTATGGAATTTCCTAATTTTGTGATATTTGATTTTGAATATGAGCTCATCTGGCAAAAGTTATGACATACACTGTCAAATAAATGCATACACCATTACCTCATATTCCACCTAAATACAAAGAAAGCTGCGAATAAACAAACAAACAGCCAGCTGATACACTCACCTCATTCTTGCGTCCCAGCAGCAGGTATGTGGCGGTGACCTCATTGTACTTCTGACTTGACAGTGAATCTCTGATCTCATCTCTGGTGAAGCCCATCCCAACCATCACATCTGGAACGAGACAAATGAAATTACAAACACTGTAATTAAAGTTCCACAGCAAGTGACAAGCTACACAGGAATCATGCAGGTTGACCTGTACAATTATGAAAGGTTCAACCTGAATGCTCTGCTTAGTGTGAACCTTCTGTGCTAGTAGAAAACGTGCGAAGCACTATTTAGGTTGTCTTAAGCTTGACGTCCCATAGAACATTCATGTAGAAGAAGCTTTGAGTGATGCAATTAGAGATCTTCGCTATAAGCTTTCCCTGGGAGGTTGAGCAGGGCACTAGAACTTCTCAAAGGTCATCATGACAGGCACTGTTGACTTTGCGGCCACAAATACAGGCAGACACTTCTGTACTGGAGGCTTTGAACATGACCCAATCAGATTCCATGTCCCCAACCTCCCAAAAAAAACAAACAACCGTCCTGGGATGGCACTTCAAGACTCTGTGGAGAGGGGCCTCAGCCAGATGTTCCAAGCTTACCCTCACTGAATATTTCTGTTTGCTGTTACTGTAACCTGCCACACAATCCAACTCAACGCCAGGCAATTGTGCGATCAATGATTAGGGATATAAATCAATGTGCTTCTCACCAATGCGGCTGGCATTGTTTAAGTCCTCCACGGGCTCTGTGTGGGGCTTCAGATCCTCGCCATCATAGCCGATATTTATCCACTTATCTTTCATTATTTGCTGGTGAGGAAAGAGAAGGAGAGCTCAATATTTAGACACTAATGTGGTCAATCTGAACTTGCTGTATGTATGTTTTCTTCTCACGTCCAGCGAGCAGCGCTTGGCAGGGTTGAGGACCAGGAAGCGGCGCAGGATTCCCTCGCAGTCTGTAGACATGTAGAAGGGCACACGATATTTCCCCCTCAAAACACGCTCCCGCAGCTCCTGGACGCAAAACATATTGATAAACACAATTAATTATTTAAATACTGTTTATTTTATTGTGTGATATTGTAATGCACTATTATGTGACTAGTGGAGCGTTTTTCTACGAGTGGGCCCCGTTTAGTTTTTCTAGGGTACGTGCACACGTTCCTGCAAATGGTTTCCAGTGATTGACAGGTGGTGGCAATGTGCGAAGAGATGCTGCAATGTGCCAACAAAGGCACTGAAGAAGAAGACTGAAAGCTAGTAAACATTGATGTTAACAATGCAGGATTTAAACATTTCTGAGTAAAGAAATCATCACATTTGTTAGGCGTCAAGGATACATCTTGGAACGCATTATAAATGCATATATGACTTTTCTTTGTTTACAAGAAAACTCCACAGGGTCCCTTTAAACACATTCAATAAAAACACTGACAAAAAACAAACAAAAGGATCATTTGAAATTTTCAAATTTGATATCATGCTATTATTACTGTGCAGTTCAATATGACTAACAGCAATCTGATTTTCAAATGTGGAAGCACTTGCTATCTATCCTGATTATCCGAATACTGATTTTAACCATGTTGCAAAACCCAGAGAGAAGAAAGATTGAAACCGGTTTGCATTGTGGTGGACAATGTGCAACATGCTACAAGTGTTTTAGCAAAACAAGAAAAGGGTTTAAATATTACTAGCATGCAGTTGTTGTTTTTTTTTTTTTTTAAAGATAATGTAAAGCATTTTCTGCCTTTATTTTTGACAGGACAGATGAAGACATGAAAGGGGAGAGAGGGGGAATGAGTTGCAGCAAAGGGCCGCTGGCCGGAGTCGAACCCGAGCCCACTGCGTCGAGGAGTAAACCTCTATATATGGGTGCCTGCTCTACCAACTGAGCTGTCTAGGCACCCCTAGCATGCGGTTTTAGTCATAAGAACTACTTTAATCTGTCATTTTACGCCGCCCAGTGTTCTGGCCTTCAAAAGCAAAGTGCAGGTGATTGTATCTAAAATTAAGCTAGAATAATGTCCCAATTGTACATTCTTTTTCTTCTACATAATACCAATAATAAGTGAAGGAAAACAACAAAGCACACACATAGTTCGTACGCCAGCTTTCTGTCTCCTCAAATGACTTCATATTGGACCAAAACAGCCTCCACGTCACCCACCTTAAGGTTCTGTCCGTCAAAGGGCAAGGACCCACTGACCAGTGTGTACAAGATGACACCCAGGCTCCAGATGTCCACCTCTGGACCGTCGTACTTCTTCCCCTGGAAGAGCTCTGGGGCGGCATAGGGCGGGGAGCCGCAGAACGTGTCCAGCTTACTTCCCGCAGTGAACTCGTTACTGAAGCCAAAGTCGGCTATTTTGATGTTGGAGTCGGCATCTAGTAGCAGGTTCTCCGCCTGCACAAAACAACAGACAGTGAAACTGAACTAAATATCTGTAATGAAGTACTGTTACTGAAAAGCTGAGTGCATGCAGTCTGTTTAATGTGTTAATTATTGAGACAGAGACGTTCACAGATATCTGCTTATCCGAAGAAGGTTGTTAAACCCTTTTCATTTTTTTCTTGTAACACTGTGTAATCACCTTCAAGTCTCTGTGAACAATGTTCTTTAGATGACAGTAGTGCACCGCCGAGACAATCTGAGGAGAGAAAAAAGACAATATTATAATAATTGCATCTAATGTTTGTACTTAACACGTAAATGGAAGCTAAACTAGGAGCTCAAGTCACACATTTACACGCCCTCCTTCACCAACAATATAACTCAACATCACGAACAAAAAGCAGAGACTGACTTTCTTTGTGGGCGATCACACTTACGGTTTGTTTTATTTGGTCTGAACCACAGTGGAAAACTGTACTGCATTTCTTCATTTTTGCATCGGTCAGCTTCAGTGTTACACTGCCCAGTTACAAGCAAAGCAAGGACTAAAAACAATAAGTCACATCAACTCGGACTCTGAAGTAGCTCAGATTTCAGCTCTTGTAACGTTGACAAGATGAATTAATACAGCATGTCCCCTCCGCTCTTCTTAAATCAGTCCAAACTTTTTTTTTTGTTATGCTCAGTTTTCCAACCACAAGGAATAGCTGGCTGTCATGTGTCAACCAGGGACATAACGGCAGCTATTATTTTTGTAGGGGCAAACAGACAGACCGACAGACAGACAGACAGACGATTGAGGTAAGGTATGATGCTTAACTGACCTGTCTGAACTTGGCTCTGGCCTCTTTCTCCTTCATTCTGCCATGAGCCACAAGGTAGTCAAACACTTCGCCTGGAGTATAAAAAAAAAAGAATGACTGTAGTTCAGGCAAGCATGGAAGTTGCTAGTATATGGTACAATAGTCACATGGAACTAGGGGTGCAAGACATATCGACTCATTATCATTATCGCATTAAGTATGCATTACTTTGTTTATTTTATGGAGCACTGCGTCCCGTCCGCTGGTTGTGTGGCTTAGTTGTGTTTGATTTAAAGCTGGCTTGAAACGCTATAATGATCATGTTTCATTGGCCAGTTACTGTGCGACTTGCACATGTTGGTACATTTCTATGGAGCGTACACGTGTGTGCATACAGTATTTCAACACAGTGAAAAGTGTCACAGTGCAAATGAAGAAATAGAGACAACAAAACAGAACGAATCAGAGAAGAGAAAGAAAAGTTGTGTCCGGTTATCTTTATTTATATATTTTGTTATAAATATTTTTTAAATATTTTGTTATATTATATAACATGTCCTGTTCTGTAGACATGGTCTTTATTCATTTATAAAGGTTGTACCAGTTTAATATGACAGTCTGTTGAAATAAACCTTGTGATGTAAGAAAACTTGTTAACTTTGTTGTTAACTTTATTTTGTTGTGTTTTCCCGTTAATTTTGTTTATGAAAAATATGTTATATATAAATAATATGTTTAAAAATATCAAAATTAATATCAATATTGCAATATTCATAATATATATCCCAATATCACATTTTGTCAATATTGTGCAACCCTACCAGCACCTAGGTTGTCCTTATTAATAGTTTTGGTTCTCATTCTTTTTGCATACATCAATGCTCAGCACTGTATCTTTGTTGCAACACTCCTGCCCACTTCGCAGCAAATTTTAACTCCCTCAAGCTCATACAACAACACTTGCAAAAGATATATGCAAATTTAGAATGTTCTTTCTCTCAGTATGTGTTGATGTGTGTTTAAGTGTTATAAACTCTCTGCGCCAAGCTTGCACAAATGTAGCAACACCGTAAAGGGTTGAAGCCTGGGATAAATCCACCTACACATGAAAAGAATGTGAGGTGAGGCACAGAGCATAGTGCAGGCACTTCAGACACAATGCACAGTTCGCATGTACAATGCACGTCATCATTGCTTCTGGTAACACCTTTTTTCATTGTTGTGCCTTGCAAGGTCATTGGCAATGTCAAATAATTTGAAATAATTTGAATCTTGAGCACAGGGCTAGGTGGGAATTCAGAGCGTTGCACCAAATCAAAGCTAGAGCTTCCTTCGAGTTGTCTCCACCGCTCTTCGCATAGGAAAACAATAAAACAGCCAGCACAGAGTAGTTTCACAGCAGATCATGTGTAGGTGGCTT
Organism: Percina caprodes; assembly: GCA_013375575.1. NCBI lineage: Eukaryota > Metazoa > Chordata > Actinopteri > Perciformes > Percidae > Percina > Percina caprodes. Next base: position 2,006,729 of record JABXJD010000077.1, on the reverse strand, counting down.
AAATGTGAAATGAGTAAGGGCATATGGGTATGTGGTAATACCTTGTGTGACATGACACATTAAAAATCAATCCTGGTATTGCATTCATATTCTAGAAACTCAAATGTTTGTGTGCAGGTCTCCATATATATGTGTGTGTGTGTGTGTGTGTGTGTGTGTGTGTGTGTGTGTGTGTGTGTGTACTCCAGCCAACCATTTGACCTTAGGGATCCTAAAAAGTCAAAAATGGGCTGAAGTTGAGTTGGTGAGCTGCGGCCTCCTTATTAGGCATGGGAAGTAAGCGATCACACAACATCCAGAAAGAGCAGCGGAGAGAGATTAAAGGATCACAAGAAGAAAGGAAAAAACAACAGAAAGCTGCAAAAATAGAAAAGTGCATGGGAAACAGTGGAACAATGTTAAAGAGCATGATGAATAGAGGAGCACAACAAAGGGAAGCAGAGAAAACTGTAAAGAAAAGTGATTTGCCTTTTTCACAGAGAGAGACTCGACATCTCAGTAATGAAAATGGAGTGGAAAGGGAATGGACTAAATCTTTTATACTTATAGTAATGAGTTCATTGGTTGTACTGTATATCTCAGTCAAAGAAATCAATCTAACTGGCACCGTTCAATAGTTGGACATGATGGTGGTGGGGATGTCACTCACCTCCGCTTGCATACTCCATGATCAGGTAGAGAGTCTTCTCAGTCTCAATCACCTCAAACAGCTTTACTGTAACACACAAAAGATGAGGCGTTAACACAAAGCCCAGCAGGAAACACACACAAGATAATTATCTGGAGTGTAACTCACCGATGTTGGGATGGTTGAGAGTTTTCATGATGCGTACCTCTCGAAACAGCTGGAAAAAAAGGAGAAAGTGAACAGTCAGACACAATTTTTTCACATTTAAATTGCTTAAAATATTTGAAATTACAAAAAACTAAATTATTTTAATAGTAAAATGAAAAGCGCAATTTAAACTGCTGTATGGCTTGAATTGAAAAGTATTTTCGTGATGTGTTGCTAACCTCAGTTTAACAGCGGGCAATATGGACAAAATAAAAAAATAATAAATATAATTATTGCAGCATTATCTCGAAACATTAAGATGTTGCTCCATGCTGAAGAATTCATAATAATTGAAATAGTTAAGTTAAAGTTGCGTTCATGCCATAAAAATCAGTATATACAGTAGAAGGTGTTTAATATTGTATGTTATAGTTTTTGTGTGATTTATTTACACACAAGAACTGTGAAACGTATACAATATGCTGAATGCATGGTTACAATCAATATATGGAGACACAACAAATAATGCTAAATGTACTTTTGTGAATTAAAAACACATCTGAGTCTGAGGGCCCTATTTTAATCATCTAAGCGCCCGGAGTGAACGCATGGCGCAGGTGCGTTTAGGGCGTGTCCAAATCGTGTCCAAAAAGGGTCTGTGCGCCAGGTGCATGGTTCAAAAGAGTTGTACTTAGTATCTTCGTTAATTCATAGGTGTGTTTTGGGCGTAACACGCAATCAACCAATCAGAGTTCACCTCCCATTCCCTTTAAAAGCCAGGCGCGTTTGTACCTTGGCGCATTGCTATTGTGATGGTCGATTTGCATCGTATTATTTGTATCTGTAATCTTTTTGTATGTGTGTGTGCTGCCATGCTTCCTGTGTGTGTGTGTGTGTGTGTGTGTGTGTGTCTAGCATAGTGCGTGCGCTGTGCACAAACCTATAGGCCCATTTTACTAATGCACTCTTAAAATGTAATGAAATGCTGAGCTATTGACTTTAGACCAGGTTGCTGTTGGTCAATGGCGTGATCCCTTTCTGCTGCTGCAAGATAGCATTACGGCAAGAATTGACCTGAATACACCTCTCTGTGAGACCAGCACGCACATGGGTGCAAAGATGGCCACCGGACATGCATTTGCTATTCTAACGATGTGGGCGCTGGACCGGAAATGAATAATTGTGTCGGTCTTAAACTAGCAAAGACACTTGCGTTGGGCTTGCCGGGTGCAAGATAGGGCCCTAAAAGTAAATGCTCTTTTCTTTGTTTTTGAGTTTTTGGAAAAAGAAGTCCGCCTACTCACATCTACATATGAATTATTCCTAATTTAATCATTGAGTGAATTGTTCTTCAGCTAATTCATACAATCCACAGCTGGTGTATAGAGCCATTGTTCCCCTCACTTATCTTTCCGACCACCTCTAGACCTGGGACACCCAAGGGAGTGTCAAACTGGTGCTAGGCTGACAGCGGAGCCCCCCTCCCCTGGGTGTGCTCTCCCTCTGCCCCCACCCCTTATCCATCACTGAGCTCCAGATTGCTGGCACATCCTGCCACTCTGATGCTTCTGTCCCTCTCTGTCTAATTACAGTAATGTATTCGTCTGTGAACTTTAAAAGATTACTGAGGGAAAGCGCCATGCTAGAATCCTCACAGTGGAACACGCTGATGAACGCTGATGTTTTTAACACCAGATGGAAATACAGTAAAAAAGAAGAAGAAAAAAAAACACCATCATTTCACCACAGAAATTATTAAAAATCTGAGAAATTACAGGAAATATCAGGTGGAATATCAAGTTGAAGTTGAATATCAAGTCAGTTTAAAGCTGACAAATGTTTTAAAGTTTTGGGATTTTGCCGACTAACTGTCCACCTGTTAATGAGGGTCTGCATACAGTATCTGTAAAGTGTTAAACAAATGCCTTGTAGCCATTCATCCGTCATTAGTTGTACTGGTTTGGTTATTAGTGTCAAAGTGAGACATTCGGACCCTGGAGGGGAACGAGTGTGTATGTGGAGACAAAAACTGTGTGTGTGTGTGTGTGACTATTTCTGTATCTGCAGGAAACTCAAACTGAAATAGAAAATGAGGCAGATTAACAATGCACAGGAGATGAGGGGCGTAGAGGGAGGAAAAGACAAGAAAACAATCTGAATGAAAGCGTGTGGGGGTGTTACACAGCAAGAAGTAAAACTGATGTGTATTAGCATTTAGTTTTGGATTAGAAGTGTTACTTATTGCTCTGTAAATCTCCCAGCAAACCTGCCTTATTTAAAATGCTTTAGGAATAAATTACACAAGTGAAAAATGTGAGAGCACAGAAAGGAAAGAAAAGAAAAAGACAAAGAGGAGAGAAAATTCAAAAGCAGGAATGCACTGATGCCTTCATTTTTGTAGCAGACACCTTGCTGCCCTGGGAGACACAGCCCCCCCAAACCCTCCGCCCCCACCTCTATTATTATAAAATAACACCAGATACAATCCCAATCTTTCATGTTGTTATGGTTATACTTTCTTATTTGTATACTATTGGAGAATCACTACAACCAACTCACGGTGGTTATAAGATGGATAAGGTGATTGATCGATGGCCTTAAATTAGTGACAAACTGACAAACAAATACAATGGAAAATGTGAGTTAACTGGCTTTAGATGCTTTGTCTACCGCTACATTACTGAATGCACCGGGCTTTAGGTAAAAGAGCTGCCTATATATATAGACCGACACTTGCTTGCTGTGTCAGTGACTGAGTAGGTATTTAGTGCATATGCGTGTAAAGTTGTATTTATGTAGCACTTTTTTTTTTAAACAGTTAAAGTGCTTTACACACACGAAAAATATGAATGAATAAGTACAATACAACATATAACACAGAACAATGAGACTTAAAAACCAAACATTAGATTTAAAAAAACAACAGAAAAACAGACCACTACAGAATTTTATTTTGTTAAATATTCAAAAAGTACAAAAAAGATTAGCAAAACAGCGCAGAAGATGTCAGTAACTAGGAAAGAAGAGACTACAGTGGTATATATTTAATTAACAGACGGATAGTTTTATCTGTCTATCCTTCTCATTAAGGAAGGGCTGACTAAGCACTGACTTATATACACACTGCTTCATATTCATTAATGTCATTAATTCATGTAATAAACATTGTAGACATGGCAGCTGCTGTGTAGGACCAGTCAAAGATAGCAGAAGCAGAGACAATATGCTTTTCTTCCTGCATCCTTTGGTTATCAATCTTCCTTTGAAAATGAATTGTAATTTCCTTCCTCAAGGAGCATTACTGTGCTTCCTTGCAGTGAAGCAACACAACACCTTCACGATGACATAACTTTACTTTTTGCCCAAGACGACGTGTGTATGCCTGTGTGTGCGTGTTTTCACAGATATCCCCTGAGACAGATTCCTGGTATTCAAAAGACCCGTTTAGTTTTCACACACACACACACACTAACACACTCACAAGTGCAAGATGTTTTATAAGCACATTTCACCTATCTTAGCTTCACTCCACCAGCTGCCCGTCCATTTTCGGATTCATTTTAAAATTCTTTTATTTTCTTTTAAAGCCTTGAATGGCCTTGCCCCCCCCCTCCTCATCTTCATATGAAGAAGAACAATGTGTTGTTGGAGAAGCATTCACACATATGAACCACAGGGAATAATCTCCATCTGGTAATTGTGTTATACACATTAGTTTACTATTCTTCTCATTCTCCTCAGTTTTTTTCTACTCAATGCTCTTAAAATGGGAAACTGCATCGTCATAAAACACCCCCACAGGTCCGCTGGGAGTGTGTGCGCAATTGAATTAAGTGCATGGTGCATCAGCTGTTCATCTGAGCTTTAAGAAGAAATGTTGGCTAATCCTCTCTTGAAAAACAGAGTGTGGCTGAGGAGAGACTTGAGAACCAGAAACCTCAGCAGCTGGCCAGGAAATTGTTAAGTCACGGGTATTGATTGAACACACCAATCAATCCTTAGCTCATACTGCTGTAATGTTGTGCTGAGGGGTAGTAATATGCTTTCTTATAACACTTTTACATACATTTTCTAGATTAAAAACATTCCTTGGTAAAAGCAAAGAATGTCTGATTTTTCCCATCACATCCGAATGCAGCATTTGTCCACTGATCCGACAAAACAACTTCACTCTCTTGCCTTATTATGTTCCCCCTTTCTTCCTGGTTATCTGCCATGGCAATAGCCCCGCGTCACAGTTGCCATGCCAACCCAGGTATTAATCCCTCCCTGGACCTGAATCTCCGGCTTCCCGGGGGATTGTGGGAAGTCATGGAACGACACACACACACACACACACACACACACACACACCCCTGCTGCCGTGTGGAGTCATCGTGTGATAAAATGTTGATTTTTATGGATGTATGCGATACTACAGGCAAAACCTTGTTTCATTCATGCACTGGCCAATTTTACGATTTTTATTTGGGCTATGTTCCTTCCATAACATGCCTTACTTCAGTCTAGTGGAAAGCAAACAATCCAAATGACAAATATATGCTTTCAAACTCTTCTGGACAAAATACAAATATTTACTAAGCCCTTATAATATAAGTTCCAGACAATATTTCAATATCCAATCGTGGTGTATTATTTTCCAGCATCCTTCACTTTTCCTCTGTTCATCATCCTCTTCCCTCTTCAGGCAGAATTAATCAACTTCTGAGTGTTTACATCCTCTCTGTGTCTCTGTCCATGCCAGGAATTATTAATCAACTGCTAAGTCAAAGCTCTCACTGCTTTTCTACCACAAAGCAACTTAATGACTGACGGTTGAGTGTGTGTCCCCCCGCCCATCCCCCTTCACTCTTTCTCACTTTAAGAGTAGTGCTGCATGTGTCTGGTCTGCCAGTCTGTCGACCTTTGACCTGTTTCTCCGGGATTTTTATCTGTATTTTTTCCTTTTTTCAAGTACACTCACGTAAACACATAACGAGAGAGAGAGAGAGAGAGAGAGAGAGAGAGAGAGAGAGAGAGAGAGAGAGAGAGAGCAGGGTGATGTTGAAATGGAGAAATGAGGAATTGAAAATAGAAAATGCTTGTCTAGCTGACATATTTAAATAGCCAGCCACGTCACATCTTTACCGCACAACACAGTCTGAAACACTGCAGTTGTCTACCCTTCCTCTTATCAGCCACAGCCAATCATGACACCAGAGACACTCAGAGAACTAAGGGGGAGTAAGAGAGTGAGAGGAACGGGAGAATGAGAGGGACAAATGAACACATAGGCCTCTCTCTTCTCCCACGTCACAGTGCCTCTTGTGAATAACCCTCTGTGTGTGTGTGTGTGTGTGTGTGTGTGTGTGTGTGTGTGTGTGTGTGTGTGTGTGTGTGTAAACTTTGAATGAAACCAGGCTAGACTGACTAGACTGAGCTTCAAGGTACAAGCCCTCTTCATTTACACTACTGGCAAGGTGCTCTTCAGCAAGGCACAGATCAATCAAAGCCAGTCCATTTGGACAAAACACTCATCATCATCATCATCATCATCATCATCATCATCATCATCATCGGTGTTCCTTTGAACGCCCCCGTTGAAAAAAAGTTGGCAATGTAGCTGCGTTGTGTCTGGTTCTGGTATGACTAAACCGGTTCTGGAAATTCACACACGCACTGCAACCCTAAACCTATTTAGACATTACCTGGAGAATATGCAATGTCCGAATCAGTTGGACCGGACATTAGACAGACGTTAACGTGACAGCTTTCTAGTGCAAAGTCCATGGAATGTTTGATTGAGCCCATGTTAGGAGAGCAGGTAATTGTCCGGAGAATTCACAGTGAGCGAGTCAGCGTGTTGATGACGTTTCTATCGTGCGGCTGGCACAAAGCCGCAAGAAAACAGACATCGAGGGTCATTTACACAAAGACGGCAACATATATGTCTAAAGTATAAAGTATAGCCTTTAAGCCTATTTTATTTTATTTATAAAATCTACACTGTTGCTACTTAAGTAGGTACGTGAAGACAACAACCTATGCCGGACCCTACACCGTAGCCGGACGTGCACCTGTCAAAAAATGTAACTACACGTCGCAGAGACACGCGTCTCTTGGCCGTGGCTTGGTAGCATTGCATTTCCCCTGACTCATTTCCTGGTTCTCCTCCTCCATAAACAACATGAAATCAATGAGAGGGTTAACTTTTCCTGCTACAGATTTCCCTCTGATCAGAAAGCAATGGGGAGACACTTTGTGTCTCTCCCTTTGACTCTAGAGTCTCGCTCCAAAGCTAAAATCGCCGTCACTCTCTCACTTAGCCCTCGCTCTACCACAAACTCCCCACACAGACACATGCCGGCTCGACGCACACACCAGCGCACAAGTATAAACCATCAGGCCACTTACGTAGGCTATGGCGAAAGCTCTGCAAGGAGCTTCTGCAGAAGCATAAAACAGCCTTAACTGTAGAGACGACAAGGAACTTCTTGGGAACTTCTGACGGTAAGGGCTCATGCTGAAATCGCCAGACACATTCAAGTAACAGCAAGAGACTCTGACCTTTATGACCAAATCATGAAACAGGCTACTTCTCTACTTCTGCCTGAGACATTTCAGACATGTGTATCTACGCACAGACAAGAGGGAATTTCTCCAGTCTGTGAGCACCTTCAGCACATTTTGATTGCCTCACTCAAGGATAAAAGCAAACAGTAATGAACCAAACAGTCAGTGTCCTGCCGAATGTTTTGGGGCACTCTAATGACCAACATTACTCAATGATTCACCTTCGCGCTTTTTTATTGTCGCTGGGGAACATTTGAATAGACTTTTGACCTGGATTCTCCCTTTGTTGCCTGTTGCTAGGAGAGCAGCCCTTTTACATTATCCCAATAAAAGGCCCACTATAAGAACACCCACCACCCCAAATACCTCCATTCCTTTAATGTACAGCAGTAATTGGAGCTCACAGGCTGGTCAATGAGAGGAGCTAAACCGTTAATAAAGAGAAGCTGGAGTTTAATTCAGACCTCATATAGCTGGCTGTTTGACCCAGATCATAAGAAGCCTTGACTCAGCTTTAATAAGGAGAATGAAATGTAGTTTTAGTAGGTTTGCTGAGTAAGATCCAGTAAGGTGAGGGTGAGAGCACACAAGCAAAAGGCAGGGCATCATACTTCTCTTCTTCTGCTGTTCTATTTACCGTTGCTTTGAAGATGAGCTTGTGGGAAAACCTTCTGCTTTGGTTCTGTTTGCCCTCTTGTCCCTTTATTGTCTAATTATTCACTTTACACACTGGCACAATAACAACAATGCATACAGCAGCAACAAGATGATTATGCGCAGATACCCACACAGGGACAATATGCTGCATACTAAAGCAATGCAGATAATGGCATTACACATCCATACAAAGGCAGAGCAGAGACCGTGTCGGGCTGTGTGTCCATCCGCCTGTTATCATACATGTACACACACACACACACACACACACACACACACACACACACACACACACACACACACACACACACACACACACACACACACACACACACACACACACACACACACACACACACACACACACACACACACACACACACACACACACACACACTTCTTCTTTTTGGTTCTGCTCTATATCTTGTCTTTCTCAGGGTCCCTGCTCCTGTGCCAAGGCCTCAATAACGGCACCCCCACCCCACCCGACAGTTCCTTTTGTTTGCCTGTCTGGAATTCAGCTCCTGGCCGAGGGGGCCTGAGCGAGGGACAAAAACACACTTCACAGAATTAGATGGTGGCCCAAACATTGTCCTGCATGCACACACATACGCTTTACTTTTGTTCACATACACAACATTGGATGGCTGCCCACAAAATCCTCCTGTTCTCAAAGTAACACCGGGCTTTTGATGGGGCCCTCCATAGTCTGGCAGATTATCCAACAACACACACGGCAGGAAAGAGTGAACAGTACAGTATGTTGCTATTACAGCCGTAAAGTTTAAAGATATGAAACAGGAAAACAGCATATTTTAAGTAAGGTATTCCCAAAAGATTAAATTGAAATTCAGTAAACAAATCAGTTTTCATGCACTTTCTAATGTCAGGTGCGTTCAGGTGTGAGTAGGACAATCTGACATCATGATTTCCAACGCTGCTTATAAAGACCTTTGCAAATGGATTTATATTGCTGAGCATTGGCAGACATGTAGGCCCACATGATTTGGGGAAAAATATGAATTGATATGACGATTCTCTGCCACAATTTTTTTCCTCACAAAAGTGTAATATTTATTGCACACATGAACCTTAGCAAAACTAAACAAATTGGCAGTACAAAACATATTTTCTTGGCACAGCAGAGAGTAGTAGCATTTGTGATGCAGTCAGCTCATAAAATTAAATGAGAATCAAAGAATCAAAGAAAATCTAAATTATTTAAAATTAAATCGTGAACAGGGTGAATCAAGATCGCAATTTTATAACAATTAATCGTGCAGGCCTACAGACGTGCACTCTACTAAATGCTCTTTAGTAGGTGTGGGCAAAAACAGAAGACAATACTTGGTTTTCCAATCTACCTACACTTAATTAATGTGTTTACAAGTACCAATTACAATTTAGGCAAATGTAGTTGATTGATTTTGATAAAACCTGTGACGAAGACTCTACTTCATGATTTGATCAATCTTGTGGTCTATATTATACATCAACAACAGATTGCCAGATTAAAAAAACGATTCTACACAAGTACACCTGCATGGTCACGGTCCAGATCAAACAACTATTGCACACAACTTCACTTTGCACCTTGTGATGACTTTTTTTTCTTTATGTCCACATTGGAGCAGGCTGGCACTTGGGTGAAGCAGGGAGCTTGCACAGTGGCACTTTGGCAGTATTGGCCAAAACACTAAAACCCCACAGTTCCTACATCACTGAAATGGTTTTAGGAGCCATATGTAATGCTACGGACAGTAGAGAGTACAGCTGTGATTACAGTAAAGCTACTAATGCAACACAACACCTGAGGAGAAAGGAGAGAGAAGAGGGACACAAAGCTAGAGTAAAAAGAACAAAAAAGGGAGGAGTGATTAGAACAGGGAGCAAATAATTAGAGTGGACTGAAGCTACTGTGATTCTATTTCAACCCAACTGTGAATACTATGATATATTTTGGGGAAAAAAATAGACAGGCAGTGAGAGAGAGGACGGACAGAGACAAAAAGAGAGAGACAGTGTCCCTCAGCATGCATGGCGTGTCCTATACGACACACTAACAGCAATAATGCTGACAGGACGCAACTGGCAGTGCTGCGCTATGTAGTACTAGACCACCATCACTCTGCCACACACACACACACACACACACACACACACACACACACACACACACACACACACACACACACACACACACACACACACACACACACACACACACACACACACACACACACACACTCTTCAAAATGTGTACACTGCAGAGACACAAACAGTTTATTTGAAAAGTCACTGACCCCCAACCCTCCTGACTAGAGAATTAAAGTTGGATTATAATTACAAAACCAAGAACTAAAAGAAATGGGATTTCACTAGCAGAATATGAGAAATTACACTTATTAACATCTTTAGTTTAATAGTCCTTTATTTTTTTATTTAGTTGTGACGTAAACAGTCAGCAAGCAGGCTGATAAATCCTGCCTGTACAAAGGCCAGGTGGATCAACCAAAGCACAGAGCCAGACCCCATCAATAACCCAACTCTGTCTTATCAATAGAGTCAAAACCCAGCCTGGACTGGTTAGCTAATCAGCTTAGTATTCATCAATAGGCTAGCTGTGATGCAGTATTGATCTCAATGATGCAACGGAGTGTATTATTTGTTTTAGTGAAGGTGTTGATAAAGAACACTTATGATCAGACAAGGCCACGGTTTGGTCAGCGGAGTGGCCGCTGAACAAAGAGTGACTTGTATGAACTGTGAGAACAGAACCCATCACACACACACACACACACACACACACACACACACACACACACACACACACACACACACACACACACACACACACACACACACACACACACACACACACACACACACACACACACAATATTGACCAACTGCCACTTTGCTCGTTTGAAAGCCATGTCGTCTCTCTCTGGGCCAAAAAAGCAGAGAAAGTGGATAACTGCTCCTTATGACCTCATAAGGAGCAACATTCCAGATCGGCCCATCTGAGCATTCATTTTCTCAAAAGGCAGAGCAGGATACCCAGGGCTCGGCTTACACTTATCGCCATTTCTAGCCACTGGGGGACCACAGGCAGGCTGGGGGAACTCATATTAATGTTAAAAAAAAAACTCATAAAATGAAATTTTCATGCCATTTAACTGTTTGAGTCAGTCAACATTTGCAGGTACCAGCTTCTTCATACGCAAGACTCTAGTGTATTTTGAAGAGCTACTTTTACTATTTTCCGACACTTAATAGGCAAAACAATTAAATAATTACCACATTAATCAATATCAGTAATTAAGGTTAGATGCTGCAACCCTAAACAAACTGGTGCCAATATTGTATTTGTTTTATAATGATCACTCTTGAATGTTTTACCCTAAACTAAACTATCAGAAGTTAACCTGCATCTATAGCATGAAAAGAAATACCAATATGGAGTCAAAATCTTAATACCATCTTAATAAGCATTTATTACAGACAGCCGACAAATGTTTCATTATTGCCAGTAATATTCCACCAACAAATCCAGATGAGAAAACCCCACAACTGCTTAAAAAAACATAATGCAGCTCTGAGGCTTTGTTTCTCACTCAATTTTGTTTCATTAGATCACTCTCAATTAACACATGCATGTCACACACACATATACACACACGCACAAAATAGCGGCAGCAGGCCAAGTCCAGACAGGAGAGAGCCTAATCTCATTAGAGCTATGAGTGCAACACATGTAGCTAGTTAATACTTGGCCCTAGACAAGCATACAGTGACGTACATTACCCCAAGTATTTAACCTAGTTAGTTCCAGTGGACTGTGTGGACAAATGTTTGTCATACTGACACAACGCAGAATTCCAAGCTTCACCGGCTTATTAAAATGTCTCTAGGAAACTATATTAATTGTACAAACAAAATCACCCATAAAACTGGACAGACACGTTTTTAATCACACAGCAGTGCAAGAGCTCAAGTTGAAAAGAGGCATTTTCTCTGTGCCCAAGCAGATCTGCTCAACATATACCAAATTCTTCCCCTGGTGATTGAACCAGTAACAGCTTCAGTAACACTGTGGCATAACAACCAAAAGGTCAACAGTCAGACAACTGCTGCACGCAAGGGTCATATGAGAGATCCATATACATATACACACATATACAGTACTGTGCAAAAGTCTAAGGCAGGTGAGAAAAAGGCTATAAACTAAGAATGCTTTCAAAAATATAAATAATGATTGTTTATTTTTATCAATTTACAATATGCAAAGTGAGCATACAAAAGATAAATCTAAATCACATCAATATTTAGTGTTACTACCCTTTGCCTTCAAACCAGCATCAATTCTTATAGGTCAGGTAACACTGTGGATCGTAGAGGCAGTGGTCGGCCAAGGAAACTTAGTGCAGCAGATGAAAAACACATCAAGCTTATTTCCATTCATCCAGTGCTACCACATTTTTATGTATTAGTCCCCTTATCCCTTTTTGTCTGGTAAATTTAGCTAACTGTAAAGACGGCTAAAAGCGAAGGGGGGGGTCGGGGACACCGGTAACGCTAACGGAGGTGTAACGTTATGATTGGCCGCTGTTCTGACTCGGGTGCCTGGGTCTGTTTCCCAACGGCTTGCAGCCCCGGGAGACTAAGGCAGAAGACAGGCGTGTGCTAGCTAGCTTAATTACCATTAGATAAGTCGTCTATTTATACAGTTAACATTACTGATGAATTTGTGGGTTAGCCCCGAGTTGTGAACCGTGGTAAAAACAATCATACTTAAAATAACTGTAATCTTATGTAACTGACCAAGAATAGAGCTCGACAGTCCCGCCACTCCTCTGAGAGACCTTGGGTTCTGGTAGTAAATTTCCCATTCTTTCTTTCCCATTGACGTCCAGAAAAATCCATATATAAAAGAGTTTTAGACCATGCCTTAGGCTAACCAGCTACGACGTGACTTAGAAACATACAACATATCATTTTGAGTGAAAAAAACAAACAGAAAATCCCAAAAACGTCAAAGGTACAAGACTATATACATATATTTTATCGAGCAAAAAAAAAAAAACTCATTCCATAAACCACCGCGCACCACTGAATAAAAGAAAGCTAATATTTGATTAGCTAACAGCTAACTTGGCTAACCGCTAGCTAAGACAGCATGTACCGTAATAACTTTAAACGCCAGCCGAAGAACCAAAAAGATGTGTGTGTGTGTTTTATGATTCTGTCGTTGATTCATCTTTACACACACACACACACACACACACACACACACACACACACACACACACACACACACACACACACACACACACACACACACACACACACACACACACACACACACACACACACACACACACACACACACACACACACACACACACACACACACACACACACACACACACACACACACACACACTTACCTTCTGAAGGCTGGTTGGGTTGAGTTGTGTTTTATCGATGATCTTTATTGCAACCTAGGGGAAACAATAGAAAAATAAATGAACAAAAACAATATAACAAAGAAGACATATTTCTTGCAACAAATCCTGCCTAACACAATCACAACAAAAATCCAATACTAAAAGTTTCTTAAAGGTAGTATTAATTCCTAGGCTATTGCACTGGAATGCATTTAAACACAAAAGGTTTACATTTTATTCTGCTTGAGTTTATTTACGGCAGGTTGAAGCAACTACTACAGCATGTTTTCATTTTAGTATCAATTTTCTCGATTAATCATTTGGTTTGCAAAAGGTCAGAAAATTCAAAAAGATGCCTGTTAAAAATTCCCATAACCCAAGAGACGTTTCTCAACATGCATTAAAGGGGCGCTATGTAGTTTTGGCCATTTCATTGTCGCTTTTTGCTCAAAGGTTTCTCAATAGAGCGCCCCCTACAGCTTCAGAATAGACATTTGGCAGCTCCTATGTTTACTTGTGTCTGACCCCTCACTCAGTCAGTCTGCCGTTTCCTCTTTCTATGTTCCTCCGACAATGCTTTCCTAGCCTTCCGCTTCTTTTATGCCGGCTCAGCCATAACAATAGCGTGAAAAACTCCATCGCTACGTTGTTAGCCGGTTCCTGAATGGGTATATGTGTGCAGTGCCGTGAAGCAATTCATTACATGGTGAGACCGGATATCACGCAATCCTTCCTGATGCTGAGTCTGGCAACTCGCCGGCCAAAAGCTGCAAGAGTGGCTTTTCTGCTCACAGGCACTAGAGGGGGTGGCGACACGACCACCATTCAACTCAAAAAAAGTCATAAAACCATTCCAATGACTGTTCAGTTAAGGTAAATTAAGCTAAAAAAAACTGCATAGTTCCCCCAAGTTGAACATGCAAATCAAATCACACAATAGAGAGGATAAACAGTGTTTTATAACATGTAAAGAACACAGACAGTGAAATCCACCAAACAAACCAACAAAGCTTCATAAGAGGCTTAACAACATGTGGTGACCCGGTCAAAGACTGTGTCAAACTACCGCTATAAACCAGCAATATATGACGGTCTTCTTCTTTACATGGGTGGAAAACAACAGCCCTCACATGATCGAGCCAGTTTCTACTGAGCCTGATGGAGTTATTAACTCAACTAATGTAGGTCAGGTTCACGAGAAGACTACAGTGCGTTTAAACACAGGCATACACACAGCCACAAAAAAGAAAAACATGGCTATCTCTCTTCAAAGAGTTTGACTGTGCTGTGGGACTAGACAGATTTGGCTGCCTGTAAAAGCCAACAGAAGGTGCTCTGAACTTGATAGAAAAGCCCTTTTCAAAACTATCTGTGTGCACCTGGTTCTTTTCCGGCTCCCAAATCCCAGTTGTTACCCATTCCTTCAGCCTCATCAATCCCAGCATGCATGGCTTTATCTTTTGCAGCACTCCTATCTTCCCCTTTCTTTAAAACTCACCTCTCTGCCGGTCAGTATGTGTCGTGCCAGCTTGACCTTGGCAAAGTTTCCCTTGCCGATGGTCTTGAGGAGCCGGTAGTTTCCGATGTGTGGCTGCTCATCAGAACACAAGGCGATGGAGTTACGACATCGGGCACCAAGCGAGCGGCTCGACCAGCCAGTACCCTTCTCTGAGCGGCTGCCCGACAGGGAGGTATGCTGAAGAGAGAGAAAAACAGAGAGTGGTCAACCACCAGTAAAACTAAGTTTGAATAAAAGCGTCCTCCATGCTGTTCCACAACTCGTTTACAAGAAAAGCAAGAAAACCTGAGACCTGCTAGACAAATTGTTAGTAGAAGTAGTAGTAGTAGAAGAAGAGTAGTTATAAGTAGGGCTGGGTATCATTAAAAAATGTTCCATACCGGTACTGATACCAATACCGTGACTTCAATACTAGTTCCTTAACTATTTTATAAAACCCATTTTAAGAACAACAAAAAATTACATTATACATTACGGCACAGATATTTTTAATTTATCTTTCAGCACCTAATATGTGAGCCCCAACGTGTTACATTAGGCAGCCAATCACCATCATTATTAGATCATACTGCATGTTTATTGGCTGACGGTCACTGATGAGATTTACTTGTAAGTTATTGAAATTTGGAATTGAATGACGAGGCATTTTTTGATACTTGATACTATTGAGGCTATTCGGTCGGTGCCTAAAAATATTGAAGTACGTATGAAGAAAATGGACTATAAGGGTCGTCATTATGTAAAAATTGTACAATATAACAAACGTTAACAATCTTATCCTTATCTTGTCTGAATTCTAAAGAAATACAAGTTTTGCTTTCATGACTGACTGAGGCTTTGAAAAACTGTTGTACAGTATTTGTTGCATTCAGTGTTCATAAAACAATCTGTTTTGTTGTCAGTAGGGGTTAACATATTTATGGAGATGATAAATGAGTGAAAGAGAGCATTGCCCTCCAGAGTATCTCCCTCCACATAGTCCCCTTGACTCTGGTCCTGTATGTGACTACTGCCTGGTACCAGCCACCCAAAAGTTAAAAGAGAGAGTAACCCGGCTACCTATGAATCTCATCTGACCCCTCTTAGTCTGCATTCCTCACATTCATGTGTGGCTGTGAGGCCAGTGGTGTTAAACATGTGTTGCCGTGTCTGACACGAGGTGACATCGGCACATGGATCTACCCTGAACGCCCAACGCTCTGCCGATACACATGACATTCGCGGTTTGTTTGTGAATCACTGTCTCCTTACAACAGCACGGTAATAGTGGCAAATCAGGGATGTAAAATTAGATATGACAAAACTAAAACATTACATACTTGGCACCAAAGCTCATACTTTACTATCTGCTAGACCAATCATCTGACCACTTAAAACTCAAAGGCTGTAGCTTTCAGAGATGCAATATAGCAATATACAGTATAATAATATTGAGAAGGTGATGCATCGTGATATTAAATCGTTGACAGAATAATTGTAATCAAATTAAATCGTGAGACCAGTAGGGTCGTATGAATCTACACATGAAAACAGAATTCACTTATACACGCGGAATCTGCATATATTTTGTTGACATATTAAATAAACAATTTATTATAATACATTTTTTTTACTTCTCATTTTTCAGTTTAAAACAACAAGCGTAGAAAGGTCTATTTAAACCTTGGCCAAATGGCATTGTTAAACATGTTGCCTAGTAACCAGACGTCCTCACGTTCACGTTGTTTGTTGCGTGGGAAAAAATAAAGCCTAATTATTCTTTTTTATTTATTATACAAAATGTCACATACATTATCTATGTATTGTTACATAAATAATGAATGAACCCCCATAAAGACATATATATCCCTAAATGTATATCCTCAATTATATAATATAATAACGGGTTACTACTTTTTTCTAACCCTTCATAGACATTCAGCCTGACCCTACTGACTCTTTAATGTCAGCTGAGGTCTGACGTCTTGCTGCATAAACATCAAACTGTAATCCCTCCATCTGCTCTCCTCTGACATCCAACAGAGACAAACTGGCTTGAAGCTTTCATTTGTAGTGGCGATGGCATAAGAAACAAGGAAACAAAAGAACAGTAAGCATCAGAGGCTCACAATCGCACTTCAGTTCCCATCAGGCCTCATTACCATACCCCAAACACAGGCATTTCATATGAAGTGTGAACAGTATTACTTTAAATTTTTGTTTTTAACTGTCGGTTGCCAACTTTCACCCACTTTCACAAGATAATACTGAGAAATTACAGCGGCGTGGTAGTCAGTGGTATTTAGATAGATAAGACAGTTGTGTCAGTTTTCACCATGCAACACCGCAGTAGGAGAGATTCATCTCACCAGTTTAACTACTACTGCACTGGCAACATTTTTGGCCTAGTAAGTTAGTAAGCAAGATTCTATTAATAGCACCTTTAAATCAAAGTTACAAAGTGATTTACAGGATACAGATACAGAAGAACACAACATATATACACAGCTAAAAACAGAAAGGACACATGAACAAATACAGAGGAGACAAGTAAATCACAGCCCCAAAACAGGGAAGCAGTTTACAGACTCAGCTGATCTAACAGACGGGGTTCCAGTGGGACGGGGGCCTAATGCCAAAAGTCCGATCATCCTTGGATTTGTGAAGGGAGCGGGGTATGAAGAAGAGACCTTGATCAGATGATCTTCGAGGTCTTGAGGTTTGATGTAGGAGTTTGGAGATGTATGAAGGGACAAGATCACGTAGGGCCTTGTGTGTGAGAAGCAGTATCTTAAAAGGTCAAGTAGGATGCATCAGAGAGTGTGTTACTGAACATACACACCGCAGCCGACTTGGGCTTCAAAGTTACCGGAAGTCATCCATTTTCAATGGGAACCGGCTTCTCTCAGCTGAAGAAGCAGCAAATCCATCGGCGTCGCGTTTTGAGCCTGTTGAGTGTCAAGCAGTTGAAACTACGTCAACTTTATGGTAATGAGCTATGACGCGGTTCAGCGGCAAACGACGTCCTAGATGTCCTTTGCGGATTCCAGAGAAACTGACAATAAACATAGAATGCTGCCACGTCAGAGCAGCCAAAGCATCAAATGCTTCGCCGTACTTTATGACAAGCGTCCTTGACGGGGCGACCAGAGCTTCTTTTGCAGCTCAAGTCGGCCGCGGTGTGTACGTACAGTGAAGGTGCAATCACACCTACAGTTTATTTTCTTTGGTCCAAATCATTGCATGACAGTTTAAAATGTCTTCTCTGTAAAGTTAGACTTTTAGATAGACCAGATTTGAAACGAACAAGTGGTTGTAATAGGTACCTGGACTCTGGAAGAAGACCATTTTTTTCAGTGAGGAGTTGGACTGGAGTTACTTGGGCATTATATTGTTGTATGTTAATGAGATGGACTGGCATTACTTTCATTGGACCAAATTAGTGTTAATTTCGTCAGACAAGACTAAATATGTTCGTCAACGACCTTTTTTCCATGACAGTCTAAAATGACAAGACTTTTAGTCAACTAAAAAAAAAAAGAGAATTAAAACATGCTGGAACCACGAAAGCACAACAACACAAACTTCAATACAGCCCAGGATCTTTAACACCGACCGCCCCTCACTTTCCTGACTCTTCCTGCTTCAACCCAGTAAAAAGATTGAAAATACAGCCAGCGTTGGGGTTACAGAGTTGCAGCTCTTTACAAAATGCTGCATATGGATTAGGCCTCTTGGACAGAGGACATATGTAAGAGAAAATATATTCAAAATAAGTCAGAACTGCATGACTGCGAGAAAGGCAGAGGCACAAGGCAAGGCAGCTTTATTTGTATAGCACATTTCAGCAACAGGGCAATTCAAAGTGCTTTACACAAAATCAGTTAAAAAAACAGTTAAAAGAAAATAAAACCGATAAAACACAAGAAAAACTGTGCAACTTGTGACAAGCCACCAGCACAATTACTCTCTATTTCCACACTATATGAGAACTACACACTCTTTCTCACACACTCAGATCAGAAGTCAGATAAAAACCACATCACCTTGAAATGCACCCAATGTGGTAAACACACACACACAGCGGTGAGATCACAAGATCTGAAGCTTTTCCAGCACCCCCATGGAGAAGTGCACAGGCTCAGGACGACATAATATAAATGCCATGCATGCTACTAATATGAAAACTCACAGAGCAATGAAAAAAAGAGAAAAGCAAGGTAAACATATCTACATAACTCATGTGTAGTACGTTTTAGTGTAAGTTTTAGTGTAAGTAGTATCGAGGCCAATACGGCCATTTTGAATGGATCAGTAGGGGCTAAAATAAAGTCGATCAAATTCTGATCCTTTTTTTTTTTTTAAATGAACTTTAGTTTTGTCCACCAGGTTGTAGGGCTGTGCAATTAATCAAATTACAATTTCAGCTCCTGACAATCACAAAAACAATGTAATTGACAAAAACAATGATTTTGCACATTGCATTTTGCATGTAACCTCCTACTTTGTCTTGTGTTCTGAAGGGGGAATTCAGAAAGTTTAACGGGAAAAGCATTAAAGGAAATCGTCACAGTTCAAGGTGTTTTCACTGTTGCACTTTTTTGTATTTTTATGTTCAATGAATGCATCATCTTCCCAAAAACCAATTAGCAATAGTCTCAAATAATTGCGATTTCAATATTGACCAAAATATTTGTGATTTTCTTCCATAATCGAGCAGCCCTACTTTGTTGCAGCATTCTGCTCTCTTTATCGACAGGCGGTCTCATAGAATTTCGCTCCTTATACGAGTAAAAATTAAGGTGTGGGAATGTGAAAAATTCAGCGTGGCATCAAAGTGCATACATTTGGAAAGAGAGAAGAAGAGAAAAGTGTCAACCTTATTTACTATGCATACAAAAGCTGAGCTGAAACTAACTGCCAACATCTACAGACACACACAACATGTTACAAATACTGCTCATTGCTTAGAATTTGTTTTTTCACATTGCCTGATACAGTATGTGAACTGGGATTAATTGTACGACTGTAACATAAATCAGTACGCCAGTAAAATAAATCTACTTCATCTTTCAATATTTCATCACTTTGTATAAAGTTGACCACACACATCAGCCATCAAGGATTGAACCATGAGGATTTCTGAGCTTGGGAAGAGAAACAAAGCACAGACAACTTCAAATCAAAAAAGTTATGAGCATCGATGAGACTGTAAAGTAACCACTGGAGCAGCTTTGAGGGATTTTAAAGGAAGTGTTTGAGGGATTACAGAGGTATTATATAGGCCTTTATAAAACTATAGCCACCCAGCAGAATATGTTCCTTTTCCAATTTATTCCCCCACGTTCATTTTCCCTTTCTCTTCACCCTTCCCCCATTTATTCACCCCTTCTTCTCTCTCCCCTGGCTCATCCCATCCCCCAGACAAATCAATTTGCCTCCGTTCCCTCTATTCTCCTCTCCGCGCCTGGACCCGCCCTCTCTTTTGTCTCGCGCTGCGATCTTCATTTTCAGCGACCTCACATCAATTGGAGCCTCATGCCGCCCTCCATCTCCCATCACCCATCACCCATCTCCCCCTCCTGTCAAGGAGCGCAGTCCATCGATTCAACCACTCCTTCTGATTACCACGCAGTTTCATTCAGGAGGAGACCTCTGTGTCAGTGTGCGCTTAGGCGAGATGTGATGGGGTCTCTATTGACAGCAGACTGGGGCCAGCAGAAGTATTTGGTTGAGGAGTGAGGGGGATGAAGCCCCTCACATCATTACACATGTAGGGTGACATTTTGTATGGTATGTGATTTGCACATTCAGCCAACAAGCTGCACCTTGGGAAAACTGAAAGAAATATGATTCTCTGTAACGATGTCCTGCATCTCACATAGGGCTGGACGATTAATCGAAAATGTATTGACATAGAAATTTTGAAGCTGCTATCAACCTATTTTTTGACATAAATACATGCAGGCAGGCTGATCCAAAAAGAGCATAAAGTAATGATGAATTAATAATCCAGCCCCTAGGCTCATAGTACATCATGCTTCGACAGAAACAACACTCTGGAGTTATTAGAAATGTTTGGATCACACAAGTCTGAAACAATCCTACGCAGCTTCAAATTATTCCGTACAGCCATAGCACCATCTGCATTTTGAGTAACTTGCGATTGTTATAAAAGTAAATATACATACAGTGTATCCAAATGTGTGTACAATTCTGAAGTGTAGAAGATGAAAATAGATATAGGATTCATTATCTTTTTTTACTTTTATCTTATAAAATTACCTCAAAATACAAAGTTCAAGTTCACAAATCCAGTTTTGGGCCAATTTATCTACATCAAGTGACTCTGCAATGTTGTCCTAAAGCTGGCTGCTGTCACTGTCGGAACAAAGTCAATAACCTTTAAATTCCTGTGTGGCTGATGGGAATGACAGCTTGACGTAATTTCAACAATACAACGAACACGTGAGTGTGATTTTCAGATGGCTCTGATGCAAAACATGAACCGGCAGCATTATTATCATTCCAACACATCTTTAAAAACACATTACCCTTAAAACTTAAGTAACACAAGTGTCAACTTCAGCTAAAAGATGACACACTTCCAACCTCAGATTATTGAAACAAAAATGGTATAGATTAAAAGAAGGTTGTTTCTTACACTGCAAGAGTAGCCATGGATCATATACAGAAGCGTTATTATATATCCCACGCAACTTCAACCGGTCAGGGGATAGGACCTAAATAAAATCGGGTTGCGTTACCTTGCATGAGCGTGGACGCCTGGCCAATAGTAGCGTGTCAATGCTATTGAAGGGCGGGTCTTATCTAGAAGTTGCGTGGGTTCTATTATAACGCTATACAGAGATATGTGCAGTATGTGTGGCTAATGATATACATGATACATACTAAATTAAGTTGCCAGTTTTATTTATGCACACCTAGCTAAAACTAATGCTGTCTAACACAACAGCCCTGCAATAAAACCTTGAGGGCTGCAGTTTGTGGAACAGTTGAATTACACTGTATTATACATGTAGCAAGAAATATGTTTGTTAGCCTACCCTCTCCTCATGATGTGAATGGGATGGATAAAATCATGGACACACTCACCATCACACTAAAATGTCTCTGCACATAAATGAGAATGGCAAATTCCATAGGTCTAGGTAGGCAAAACAGATAAAGATCTTTCCTTCTGCTGCTATTTAACCCACAAGCAAAAATGTGTTGGATAAGTTTTCTTTCAAAATAACCCATGATACAAGTTTCTTCCATTTTTGTCTTGTTTTTAAAACCGATACTAATGGTAGAAGCGGTTTCATGTGGCATGTCGATCTAACGACGCTGGTCACATCTAATATGTTAACTATAAGAAAACTGTAATCCCCTGAGGCCCATCACAAAGACATCATGAGTTATAGCTACAAGTCATGAGGAATCATAAGTACAAAAGAATTAGTGTTGGGTAAAATATGTGGTAGAATGCATTTTTGAATGTGTGGCATCCCATCAGCTATTTTTCAGTACTGCAGTATTTATACTGTATCTGTGCTGGTCTGTGTGGGCGTAGAGCTGAATAAAAATGCATGAATGGAAACTCTTGAATCTTGTAATATAATGCTTCTACTCTGAATATGTGCCTAATTTGACTGAAACCGATTCTGCTCATCTTTTGTACTTCAAACGTATGAGTTCATAAACTGAAATCTTAACTTTTAACAGTTTTTAAAATAATTAATAATTGCTTCATTTTAGTTTTTAGTTACATGCTGCTTCTCTGCCATATGTGATCAATCTCAAGCTTCAGGAATATTTATCATATCACTTGCAGTCTTTGTAAAAACTGTATGAGTTTTCTGATGTTATTAATGTAGGAGGAATTATTGCTCAATCTGCAACTGAGCCCATAATAACTTGATTTTCCCTTTCTTCCTTGCTGCGTTATCGTGGCTTTAAATGAAGCTGGAGGGGGTGGCTAGGGGGCAGAGTGGCAGACAACTCCAACATCAAGGTCTGCAGTGTGACAAACAAACACGTTTCCAAACAATGGACCACACCCTGAGGGAGGTGTCCTGCTGCTGCAGCCTGGATGAACTGGAGGTCTGAGTGTGTGTGAGTCAGTGTGTGTGTGTGTTGGAGGGAGGTATTGCGTAAAGACAGGATGTGTGACGTTGGTCCCCAGCAGAGGAATGGTGTAACCTTGAGCCATCCTCCACCCATGATACACACACACACACACACACACGCACACTGACCCACAGTGCCAGCCCCGTTTCCTCTTCCTCTCTCTAGCAGTTGCGGCTCTCGGCCTTGTGGCTTCAGACTAGCGTGTCCTGACACAAACCTCCTCTATCATGCGGCGCAGCAGACACACCGTCTCCACAACATGATAGAAAACAACAAAAAGATAATCGTGTTGACAATAAAAAAAGCACGAATGTATAACTTAGAGGCCCAAGTTAACTATGACGTCATGAGATCAACATATGTTATGAGTCATATATGTTTTTCTGTTTCTACAACTGTACCTTTTCTGTCTGTGGTAACGCGTCTCTCTCTCTCTCTCTCTATATATATACACACACACACACACACACACACACACACACACATATATATAGGACAGCTGAAGACATGAAAGAGAGAGGGGGAACGAGATGCAGTAAAGGGCCGCAGGGCGTTGTCAAACCTGCGGCTGCTGCGTCGAGGAGTAAACCTCTTTATATGGGTGCCTGCTCTACCAGGTGACCTACCCAGGCACTTTAGGTTACATTTTGCTATACATAATTGTCTCTTTCAGTCAATTTTTAATAAATGTATTTATTTATGTATTACTTTTTCAAACAAAGTTAAGTTTTCAATGAAGTCCAGGATAAATCTTTTGGTTATATAATCCCCGTCATGTGACCCAGATAATGTAATAACACAAGTACGCAGCCTAAAAAGTTAACCACAACTCTTTATTAATCATAAAACATTTTTCTCACTGTATCCGCTCTCGTAATTTTTGTTGCTACGAACATGTAAAAGGGTCAAGTGTATAAAAAAGTAAAATTTGGCATATATTAAAACCAAACTAACATTCAATATAGTTACATGCACTCCGATATTCCACTATTATTCCAAATATGACATTATTCTGAATTTGATACAGGTCATGTAAACAGCATATTCCTGTTAGATATTCCAGATAAGGCCTTTTTCCGAAATAGCATTTTTCCGATTAAGACGTGGGATATTCCGGTATTATTCAGGTTTGAGAGGCATTCTTTAGATACGTTTACAGCGCATTCGGAATATGCGTCTCAATCGGGTTTTTACCGCAGTTACCCAGCCTCTTGCCTGTGTACGGCCTACGGTCAGCTCTGTGCGTTGTTATGGTTTCAGTACACAAACCAACCAGCCAACAGTTTGCCAGGCTGCAGACCTGATAAGAAGGTGAAACATGCTGCTTTTTAATATTATCAAAGGCTTGGGTATTAATCAGATATGCTACTCTGACCTTTTCAAGAAGCTGGTTGAAGGAATTAAAGAGGAACGCTGTGTTCACACGGTCCAACAAGTCCCCCACCGCTGGTACACTTTGAAAATACAGCTAACGTAACGTTACATGTAAACGGGAATATTAGTGGAATATTCACTTTCATTAGCCATGTAAACAGCTTAGTGAGAATATGGTCTTTTTCGGAATAAAGGGTTAAAAACGGAAATATTATGTGCATGTATGACATTAACAGCCATACCCTTTAACACCCTTAGCCAATGTTAGCAATAAATTGCAGTTAAATGAAGAAACAACAATTATGTAAAATAACTGACAATTACACAATTATGTAATAATTGTTACAGGCCTACACATTTGGCATAGTCACTTTGTCAACCCACACAACTCATCCTTCTTTTGAATCTCTGCTAAATCTTAATGTCAAGAGCAGAGGGACGTTTCCAGCGTCATTTCCTGTCTTGCAGGCAGAGATGTGATAGAAATGACAGTAGAGGTGTCACATTTTGCACTGCAACACTCAGAAAGCGTTTCCTGGCCAGCCCCACTAGGAAGAGGGACCTGCCAGAAAAATATGTCAGTGACAGAGAGGTTGTCCGATACTCTGGAGCCGAGGCTCCATCTGTTACTGAAGTCATGTTTTGCTCGCATTATTCACGTGATCTGGACTTTTCACAAAGCACGCAGCATTTCATTCCAGATGATAGATGCAATTAGCCACTGTGCTGAGTGTTTATGTACTGTAAAGGTTGTCAATAATGTGGTTTTTACAGCTAAAACATGATATCACCAGTCCTTAGTGAACAAAGTGGTTCAGTCTGATTCAATCAATCCTGATGGAAAATATAATAAAATTGATCTGCACGCTATTATTATCCAACATCATAAACGACAACACCAAAAGGTCACAAAAAGGTCACAAAAGGTCATCATCTTCCACTATCGTCACACAGAAGCCTCGTGATAGTGGCTGCATGAGGAATTCTCTGGAGCTCAAGTCTTGGCTTTCTTCCGCCTTCAGGTCTGACCCCATAAAACCTTATTGTATTCATTAGTATTCTACTTTTTCTTTATTTCTCGCCCAGCAAAGCCAAAATAAAGTACCAATGTAATAAGCAAACCGTACTCCACACGTCAGCCCTGACATTACAAATAACATCTATAACAAAGTCTCACCGCCACAGAGCCACCACCATCATGGTGATTTACTTTTATCGAAGGAAATAATCATTTGCAGAGGATATTCTTTCAGGACTTTTTGGAAAACAGAAGGTGAAGAGTGGCAGGAAATGTGGGAGCGAAAAACATGATGAATAGAAGAAGGTCATGCTGGATCAAATGTCTTTAACTTAAGACAAAAGCTGCTAAAAGAATTGACTTCCTTTCAGAGGGAGTGCCAAACCAAAATCACACAAGTTTACATTGTGACTAATGAACATAAAATTAAATCTGAAACCTCTTTAACATTGTACAATACATCACATCAAGTGTATTAACCTGGAACTACTGATGCTGCTTCGGTTTTGATTAAAGAAAATTTGTGGATGACTAAAGCAACACAGAAGCTTGACAGCCATTCTTCAGCTTCTGCCAGACTGATTCAGATTCCTACCAATAACCATTAGACTGTGAGTCAGACCAGTTTGGCTGTTATGCTCCTGTCACTCATCTGCTGTACATTTCTCCAGGGGAGGCTAAATTATGTTGGTTCTTACTGGAAGCTCAGTCTTAACCTTCTGTCCCACGTGCCAAATGCCGTACTAGTAGCAAAGGTTCATCAAAACTCAAATTTTTAGGAATTTTACTCAGAGAAACATCATTTGATTCCTTTATCAAACTGGCGAGGTTAGCATTCCTGAAATGTAATCATCATGGCTTTGGAATGGGTTTCTTGTGCCCTCGGGGTCAGGAAACTAGCTCCAACACTACAAAAGAAACTTCATTTAATGCTCATATTGATTTTACATTCCTTTAGCCTAGAGGGTGCCCAAAACGGCTTGGGTCCTATTAAGTTTAGGAAAACCCTGTTGGAGGACAATAATCACCCTGTGGATGTGAAGCAGGCTATTCAACATCTTATTGAAAAACTACATTTAGATGACCTTGATTATGTAATATACTACAAGATGTTCCATACAACCAATACATGCATGAATGCCACAGTAATGTTTCCTTTATTGAGCCTCTTTAAGTGGACCTTTAAGTGAATCTCAAATTCTGTCTGCTAACATGGTGAGTAACATCTAAATATTACTGCCAACATGAGCCAGAGGACTACCCCAGCATTGTGTTTTGGGTTAAGAATAATCTGCATTTTCCATTGTGCCATATTTTTTTTTTTAATAAAAATATCTAACAAAGACAGTCTGACGCTATCTGGCTCCTGCATGCAAAGTGTAACTGGATTCCTGTCTGGACAGTGCGCAAACACACACACACACACACACACACACACACACACACACACACACACACACACACACACACACACACACACACACACACACACACACACACACACACACACACACACACACACACACACACACACACACACACACACACACACACACACACACACACACACACACACACACACACACACACACACACACACACTCTCTTTCTGTTCACCACTGGAATTCTGCCACATGACTTAACATATCATTCACTGCAGGGATGTGATCATCAGACCAGGAAGAGTATAGGTCAGATTTATTCTGTTTGGATCAACAGCGGCGGATTGAAAAGCTGAGTCACTCGTTGGCTAGACCTTGGTTTCCCTCTCTGCAAATCTTCTCTCTGTAATAATCTGTTCCATAAACCAAGTGTCGCTGAATGCTCTGAGATACATTATCAAGCATCTCCACAACTGCAAAAAAAGAGACAGGATTACAGCATAACTATAAATCACTTATAGGACAATTACCTTTATGTACTCCCCAAAATAAGTGCTATGGTGAGATCTTGGCAACATTCCTAAAATGAAGACTGACGGGCAAGAAACATGCAGTCAGACGATCAGACACGTTGTGAGCAAGCCCACCCTTAATGTCAGTTATAATGCTCACTGATGGCCAATTAACTTTTTTTCTGACTTTTTAGTGATTTCTTAAGACCAGACTGTAAGGGAAAAGACTTTTCGAGAAAGGCAATAATACAGTAAAAAATATGTTAATTTTTGGATTAAATAAAAGCATGTCAGTAAACTATACATGTCCAGTCCTTGAAGTGATTCTCTTTTTCCCGTGTGGCCCTTAGTGAGATTTGGGTTTGACACCACTGGCTTAAAACCTGTACAATCGTCTGACTGTGTTCTTTGCTGTCAGACTAGTATTATTTCTAGAAGGAATGGTGAATTGGTGTTTCTTTTGCTGGATTTTTACTCTCACTTGTTGCTCACTTAATCATCTCTGTACATGAAAAAACCTGTTTTGTTTTATTCAGAAACTCAAGAGTCGAATCCTTACGATCATTTCACTGCATAATAATTACTCAGCACCTTCCAACCACATACTCTAATTCTTTCTTACATTCTCACAGCTCAGTCTTTGTTTCAGCCCAGTCTGCCACTTCAGTCTGATCCGTATAACAAAGTCAACATCTTAAAATAATTATTTTTCATCCTTATGCCCAAAGCAATTTGACTGAAAAGTCAAGCTGAAAACAGATCTGCTTGGTAATATCTGCTAAAAGGTTGGTTTGGCTTCCCAGATGAGGGTCAACCGACTAAGTGGTTGAAACAAGATATTTCCACGTTAGAGATGTTGACAACAAATGTGCCTTTGTTGGTTTGAAAATACAGTCTTGATGATTAAGATAAAAGTCGGTCTGCCGCAGAAACCCAATAAGAGGTCGCTAGTCATGTTTCCCGCATTTTGAAGTATCTCATTAGAAAATGTTGATGAAAACGGCAAAATTCGAAAAAGAGTTAATGCGCAATATGGAAGATGGAAACAGCTTTGAGGAATAAGTTTTGCCGTAGCGAACATGTAACTGTAGTCCAGGTATCCTTCGGATGGGGGAAGGCTCGAGATACGGGTCCCATCCAGGGCGCCATACACTGTGCCTCAGCCACGTCGGCTATATTGACAAACTGGTTCAACAGCTTGAATTGTACGGCCCTTGCTGACACCAAATGTCTCTGCCACAACCCTTTATTCTGCACAGGTGGCCCACTTGTACAATGCTACCTCTTTAGCCAAAGGACTTAGTTTCTAAACTCTTGGATTTAGCAAGCCGGTTTGCAATCTACAACCATGTGTAATGTCATCTTGTGACCAAACTAGTTGATGGACACGCTTCTATTTTTTCTCCTTTTTGGCACAATTTTAAGTTTGCTTGAAATTTACTTGACAATTAAATAGGAACATGACTACTGTAAGGGGAAATCATGACACAGCAGTTGAAAGCACCTACAATGTAACATCATCTCTCTGCCATTACCCATTTCATAAAGCACAAATGTCTCTTCAAACCTCAAGGAAATGCTAGCACTGTAAAAATTATCATGTGTCTTATGGCTCTCTGTCTTTACTAAACACAATTAAAGGACTCTCCGTTGTTGCAGACCTACTGTCTTCAGCAGCTAATGGACACAAACAGTGACAGCTGTTTCTGATGCAACATTTTCTCTGGTTGACAAACACATTACCACACACATCCAGTAGATTACAGGACACTGTCTATATCACACACTGTACAGCTTAGAGTTAACAACATAAAACATGAAGTACAAGTACACCACAGGAATCCGTTTTCAGGTAGTGGCTACAAAGAAAAACTAATGAAATGTATGCAGTTACCTACTAGATACCACATGGATACTTCACTTGTTATTTATGAGATTGGAATGCAAAACAAGTGGCATGAATGGGGGAAAAAAAATGTGTGGAAATGCAAACATGGAGTTTAAAAGTTAAGATTTGAAAGAAACAAAACAATAAAAAGGACTGTTAAAATGAAGATACCTTTTTTTCAAGCTTTATAGAGCTGCCAAGACAAGTCACACTACAGACGCATACACGCTTATGAGAACAGGAAGAGCAGATATCATATCTATATGAGTAAACAGCTGCAGCTCAGGCCTGAAGCGAAACACTGAGGGCAGTAAGCCGACACCTGAGAGCCCGACAGCAGAAGAGCCCCCATTACACAATGAACACAACAAACCGACTGTGTGCTCTGACTGAGAGTCCTTTATGCGCGTCAGCCGGTTTGTTTGTGTAATTGTGTGTATCTGTGTATGTTTTACTGCAGGGGTCTGTGTGTGTGTGTGTGTGTGTGTATATGTCAGTTAACAGGGGCTCTGTGAACAGTGTCAATTCTTCACACGGTAGCCTGATCATCGGAAAACGCCACCAGTACAGCATCAGGCAGTCGCTGACCAACCTCTTAACTACAATTACATAATAGCTGGCAGGAAAACAGTTTCTGGTGACAGAAAAGCCATATCAGTTATTAGGCCTTTATTCCAATAAAGTGCACGCACGCACGCACGCACGCACACACGCACACACACACACACACACAGGTGCTCTAAGCGCTCACGCGTGTTTAAGGCTACAACATTTGTTGTCACATACAGCAAACATCTCCTCACTATACTTCAAAACGTCAACAAGAAGTAACGTCACCCAACATCGCTTAGAGCACAAGCACTTACCAACACCTAATGTAGGACTTCCTTTTCTCTCTCCCTCTTCCCCACACACACACACACACACACACACACACACACACAGACTAGCCCCAAGCAAACTAGTTCTTCTTTTCCCACAGTACAGCAACAGAAAGCACACATGCATACCTGTTTGTATGGACCTTGACTGACTATATACTAGCTCTGAACTTTTAACTTCACCTTTGTGTTGCGCTAGTGACGATTCCCTCTGACCAATCAGTGGTCCACCTTATAGTATCAGCTAGGGCTGCACAATTAATTTAATTTTAATCGCGATCACGATTTTGACTTTCCATGATCAAATATGCGTGATCGAGTGATTATTTTTATTTTTTTTTTAAGCGTCATTTCATAGAACGCTCCGGGTTTTTTTTGCATAGCACATCTACCGCTCCCTAAACCACTGCCTGATCATGAGCCAGTCAGAGTGTTCCTGCACCGTGCAGCTTAGTTTCTAGATGGAGACAGTCACAGAGGACGGAGTAACGTGAGGAAGATTCAACAGATAGCAGTCGGTCATACGTCGGTCACAATGTTTACCAGTTTACCAGTAAACGCAACATTTTGTCCCGTCTGTGTTTTTCAGACAACAGTGACCAGTGCTAGTCGGTGCTAGTTAGCGTCTGTTAGCTGTTAGCTCTTTTAGGACGCACCGGTGCTACTGTCCTCGCATCCGCTGCAATGTTGTTTATATTGATATGGTTTAATTTTGCGTTACATGACCCATTTCTTCTGTAAAGCCGTGCCTGTGTTTGGATACAACATACAACTTCAACATAAGAAGATTGTAACATAATATAGATGTGAAAGCAGTTATAAACAGCCTATGTGACAATACATTTTTTTTGGTTAAAATCAACAAATAATCGTGAGAATAATCATGATCACAATATTGATCAAACTACTCGTGATTATCATTTTGGCCATAATCGTGCAGCCCTAGTATCAGCTCAGCTTACTTGGGAACCTGGATCAAGGGGATACCAAAAATGAAAGGTACTAGCCACAATTTTTGCTAAGGGAAAACGAAAAAGAGCGAGTCAAGCACCTTTAAGCTGAAAAAAGACTGAGATGAATCTGCATGTTGGACCATAATTGTATGCCTTAATCAGTGTGTATCAGTTTTGGTTTTACCTTATGTAGTATTTAATAAATCAATTCTCACATCATGCTTATGGTGTTTTTCCACTACATGGTATCTCCTTGACTCTACTCGCCTTTTTGGGTTTTCCATTATGAAAAAAAGTCCCTGGTACATTTTTTTAGTACTACCTCATTCAAGGTTCCGAGCCGGCTGAGGCGATACCAAAAGGTGACGTGAATACCTGCAGACTACTGATTGGTCGGAGAGAATCGTCTCTAATCGCTGCGTCATCATTGCTAGCGACAGACGGGGGTGTCCAGAACAAACCCGCCGTGTTTAAGTAGTTAAGCCAGCGGTGGTTTTCTGCTGCCTCCAGCTTCTTTTGAAACAAAATGTGTCTTCTGGCCACAGCCACATGCCGAGAATCAAAAACAACACACCTTCGAAGTTGTGTGTGTGTGTCGCGTTAGGTCACGGGAGTTTCCTGCGGCGTTTCTATAACAACCAGCCACGCTTGCCTCTCGCATGAGGCGGTGCTAATTTGCAATGGAAAAAAAGAGGATGGGGCACTGCGGCCGAGTCTAGCAGGTACCATTAATGGAAAAACACCATTAGTGTACCTTAAAGAATCAGTATTGTGTTGCTTTTTGGCTAACACATTGTCATAAATGTCTGTTAAATGTCAACAATGAACAATAAAAATTCATGCCCTCTGGTGACAGC
The DNA here is from genome assembly GCA_013375575.1 of Percina caprodes. NCBI lineage: Eukaryota > Metazoa > Chordata > Actinopteri > Perciformes > Percidae > Percina > Percina caprodes. Next base: position 1,974,799 of record JABXJD010000077.1, on the reverse strand, counting down.
AAATAATGCTATTTATATTTCCGACAGTATTAATAAAGATTTTTTGGAAAAATAGGTACTTGATCAGAGTACACAAATGAAAAAAAGATTGATGAGCTACCTCATAAATACACTGAGGCAGGAGACGACACAGTTGACACACTGAGTGATGGTAAAAGCGATTTGGAACGTGTAATTCAAAAACACAACGGAGAGAAATTAAAGAGTATTTAAAAAAGTTATACTAATCTGAGCAGGGAAAGTTAATAGTATTTATTTTGGGCGCCCGGATAGCTCAGTTGGTAGAGCAGGTGCCCATTTATAAACGGTTCCTCCTCAACGCAGTGGGCCCTGGTTCGACTCTGACCTGCAGACCTTTCCTGCATGTCATTGCCCCTCTTTCTCCTTTTTCATGTCTTCAGTTGTCCTATCAAAATAAAGGCAGAAAATGCCCAAAAAATAATAAAAAAAAAACTGCCACAGCTGTGCTCTTGAGCAAACCATTTACAGGAAGGTGTGCCTAATCTCTTAAACTCTTTTCCCAGCACTGCCCTACTTTATATTCACACTTTCATACAATCACAGCCAATGACAAGTATCAACAAAGCTAGTGAAAGCCCAAAGACTTCATCATGGGCGCCATGGTAGTAGCTGCTAAGGCTTAACAGATGGTAATTCAATCACCTTTCCAGGGATTAAAGCCGGAAATTTCCTTGTAACTGGCCCACTTCTCAGACCTTTGGGTCACTGCTGCTCCCATAACTCAAAACACATTTCCGTTGGGTTAAGCTGGCGAGTATACAACACAGCACACATCAGCATGACCAATATAGGTCATCTGATATCAACCTGCCTAAATTTATAGCGATCAAACATGGTTCACTTGGCCTAAGTGAGCGAGATGATTAAAAGCCTGGGGCTGTTTATCACTGTGTGTGGTGTGTTTCTAAGTAAAAGGAATGCCAGCATGGGGAATCATAGGTGGGTGGCAGCTTTTGGTTAACAAGTCAGCACATCTTTCTCTTGTCCGGGGGAACACAAAAGCCCTGCTCTGCCCTGCAGTGGCACACAGAAAGCTAGCTTAACATACACTGCTGTACATGTGCGCACAAGCACTTACCAACACCTAATGTAGGACTTCCTTTTCTCTCTCCCTCACACACACACACACACACACACACACACACAGATAAAAGCTCAAGACTAGCCCCAGGCAAACTAGTTCTTCTTTTCCCACAGTACAGCAACAGAAAGCACACATGCATACCTGTTTGTATGGACCTTGACTGACTATACACTAGCTCTGAACTTTTAACTTCACCTTTGTGTTGCGCTAGTGACAATTCCCTCTGACCAATCAGGGGTCTGCAGTGTTTTAACTCCACCTTATAGAATCAGCTCAGCTCACTTGGGAACCTGGATCAAGGGGATACCAAAAATGAAAGGTACTATCCACAAAAAACCCAAAAGAGCGAGTCAAGCTGTACCATAAAGAAGATAAACGGCATTAAATGTCCTTGATCTTCTAACCTTGATAGAAACGCTGGATCCCCCAGAAATACGCAATACAAGTCTGACACACACTAGGTTCATTATCTTTAGCAGTTAACCAGCACAACAAAATAAGAAAAGGAAACAAAAACTAAAGTTGAAATGCGAATGCAGCCCGATAAGAGATGCAGGTTCAGCAGGTTAGGTAGAGCTGTGCGTGTTTGGAAATGACAAAACTAAAAAGGAGAAAGATGAACGCTGATACAGACACAATCCCAGAAATAGATCTGAAGTTATCTGATATATGGCATTATTTATATATATTTATATATGATAACAGACAAAACAGAGTTCAAACAAATGTGGACCAAAATGTGTCAGAGGTCACAAGACGCTAAAAGGAAGGGGCTCTTAGTAGGGTTGCACGATATTGACAAAATGTGATATTGCAATATCGATTTTGAATACTGCGATATTAATTTTTAAACATATGTAAAATTACAAAAGTTATAAACGACTAAGCCACACAGCCAACGGACGGGAGGCAGCGCTCTACAAAATACTTAAAATACTGCATATTTTCGATATATTGCGATAACGATATTGAGTCGATATATCATGCACCCATAGCTCCTAGTGATGTTGATGATGGCATTGTGCGGGTTTAGTGCATTTAATTAATGGTAATTCTCTGCTGCATGCAGATTGGAAAGCCTTTATAACTTTTTCTTTGTCATGAACATTTTTTTTAAATGTAGCACAAGTGGATACAACAAATCCTGAAAAGTACAATTACGGGACTAAAAGTAAATGTGTGAAGAGTACAAAAAGCAACTGGGGCTTTTTAACATGTCTAAGGGATAAAAGGCAGAGAAGGATGGAGGACTTGGACACTGCCTGGACTGGAAGGTTTGTCTGCCTTTATGTCTGGTTTCTGGGACTTTGGATCCACAGGACTCAATGGAGGGGCAACACAAGGAAGAGAAGTGAAGTGAGAGGCCAAAGACTGAACAACGGAAGAGAGGCAGTGGAGGGGGTACGGACATGCAAATTGTGGATCCTGGTGTGAAAGCTCCGGCTGTCGTGTCATGAGTGCTGCGATTTAATTATAACATGGTGATAATGAAGACGACAAAGCCACAGGAGAATAAATATCTCGGGTTGAGCTGTGTAACGGCAGGTTTATGATGGTCTCGGATTGGCAGGAAGTTATGAAATTACATCTGTGTTAGATGCAAAATACACGCGTGTACATGCACCAACATGTTACTATATGCCAAGAAACTAACATCCAAAGCATTCATAATACAAACGGCAAACCTACAGAAATATGAAGAACACAGTTTTAGAGGCAAAACGCAATACAGTCGCTGCTTCCTAACGCAGGAAGGGAAGCAGGCATAAAACTGCAGATGCTGTAAATGCGTAAATTACAAGTCTTATCAATACACAACAAGATCTGGCCGTCATTAAACTTGTGCATTCCATAAACTTTCGTTGCTGTAGCCTATTCTTTTAGCAGCAACCCTGGCAGTGGTAAGCGATTGTGTGAGCAAATAAAAACTTAATTAACATAATTCAAACCGATGTGTCGAATTGGCAACATACAGCTCGAGAAGCTGACAAAGATACGCAATTCCCTCCAGTGAAAAAGTATATCTTTCATCAAGATACCAATCAGGGAATGTCAATGGCTTCATCCGGATCTTCTAACGGTGATGCTGTTATCAATTGAGTAGTGACTGGTCAGTAGGCGGTGCTTTAATACCGGTTTATCTCTAATCTCTAACATACAGTAACCTGCTCCAGTGCAGGCTAGGCGTTCAGCATAAGTTACCATGGCAATGTTACCCGGCAACATGTGACCCACCGTCGAGATACGCAAAACTCTGGGTTGAACCTGAAGTTACGGCCTCATGAAGGTAAAAAAAAACAGTAAACACTGCAGTTTTTGGAGACCGTTCTCAGATATAATTTAGGCCTCCGTTTTAAAATGAGCAAAGGTAGCTGTAGCACCAGTGTTTCCCACAGGTTGAGAATTTACTTGCGGTGGTGGCTGGCGCAGGATGTGACGGCAGGATGTGACGGCGCGGCGCGTAATAGCTGGGTTCATTAATAATACATATACAATATGCCCTAAGGTTATTGCAATAATGATATAACTTGTTATAAATAGATCTTAAAATGTGGCCTACTCAGTTCTGCATTCCTGCTGCTTTCAGTATTTTGATAAAATACAACAAATTCCACGTTGAATTTGAAGAGGTAAAGACGACAGAACATCTGATTATTTCTATTTCATTTAATTTATTTGACAAGGACAGCGTACATTAACATTGCTGTAAATGCCCCAGAATTAGCCAAAAGGCTATTTTTCATCCATTCTCCCAAGACAGATCTTAAAATTGTCTTTATAGAAGTGTTTTTGTTTTTTTACACGATTGCTTACTTATCCTGCTTTCGCAGTCAGAAAGAAGAGTTCTGTCATCTGCAATTCATCTGCAAACGTAATGACACAAACAGAACTGCATAAAGCATTTAATGGGCACAAGTATTGCTTTGTTGCTCTGCTTTGTTTGGGAGAAACTGTTTTATCACACCTGCAGTTACTAAACAGGAGAAGAGAGCCATTGCTCTGAAACTATTAAACACCATGCAGCCAAAAAAGCCTGCTCAGAATGTAATAGATTTTGTACAAATTTAAGTAACTGAAAATTGACTTTCCTGTTATTGTGACTCAGCTTCTTTACTCTGATTATCATTAGAATCAACGGCTCTATCTAAATGCAGCGTCACTGTTAAGAGTATATTTGGGGCGTGGCCTGACACAAAAGTTTATATGAAAAATGATTAAAATATCTCCTGGATTCTGCCACCTCTACGTGTTTCTGGGTACTGGCACGGGCTACAAGCAATAAACACCTAACTGTAAAAATCCACAGTAAGTCAGAAGCATGATCAAAATCACACAGCAGGTTAATAAGGAAAGGTGGCAGCAGTATCTCTCCATCGGGAACAGCCAGGGCTCAGAGGGCCCCTAAGCAGAGGGACCTAATTTTTACATATATTTGAATTTATTTTCCAGGGTTACCATTCAACACTTACATTACAGGACGGGAAAACTATATATTTCAGTTGTGTCAGTCTTTTGGTTAGTGTGTCACACCCAAAACATGCTGTAAAATTCAACACACTCGTCACTGTGGGAAAAGGTCAATGTGAAAGCCAATGAAACCAGCAAACTGAATCAGCACTACTGGTAGCGGTCATTAATATCACATGAGACAGTTGCACAATATCAAAACAACACATACAGGGATTGTATATCCTTTAAATACCCTTTTAAAAAACCAGGCGGGAAGTATTCTGTATTTTGTTTATGTGGCTCTTCCTGAAAGCTTGAAATCCAAAATGTGTGAGTAATGCTTCAGGCAGCTAGGTCGGTGTAAGCGAGGTGCCCTTGAGATAAAGGTGGGGGTTCTCTATGCAGCTACAGATGTCAATATGTGGTGAGAAGATATTAAAGAGAAGCTCCAACCTCACAAGCAATCCTTATACAATAAATCCTGTAAAATGCTTCAAAATTGTGCCATTTGAGTCAAAGTCCTGTCTCCCCAAAAACCCAGACGCTGCCACAAATGCAGAAAAACATCAGCAGGACAAACCAGGCTAGCCTGACACAGCAGATTTTGCAATATTGTGCTGTGCACTGAGCTGGCTTTTCATTTAGGGGAAACTAGACAGACCCGATGGAGTGAAGGAGGGGGGGGACAGACAAGGTGAGGAGCTGGATGTAAGGTAATGGAGTGGCAGAGAAAAGGAGGGGTGGGTGCAGGGCATGCTGGGTGTGGAGAGGGCTGGGTGGCCTTGCATCGGATGCATTAATTATTGATCAGCTGGGGGAAGACAAACATGCGCACTGAAGACACCGGTGGGTGAAGGTGTTGGAGTGAAAGTCTAGGAAGATTTTATTTTTAAACTCATTGATTAAATGTGTGCATTTTGCATGTGTGTAATCAATGTAACACACACGACTCTGCACCCAGTCCACCTAAACCTCCCCCATCTCCCTCCCCATGTTCTCCATCCTGTGTGTCCAATTGCAACCTGTCCCAAATGAGCTAGTTGAGATTAGCGCGTCTGTGTCGCTTGCTTGCAGCTGCTCTTTGCACATGGCAGTCTAATCTCAGAGCCTGGGGGGGGTAATTTTAATAATGGTATTCAAAGTCACAATAACACCTAATGATAACCTATTCCTGCAGCTTGAGGTGACAAATACACAGGCTGTGCTTTTAATTATCTACTTACATGGTCCGGGTTCCGCTCGTTTCCAGGCAGTGCCGTGCGTAAAGACATTGTCGTCCCTGAGTGCGCTTCGTCGTCCAAGAGAAAATTAATAAATGGGCTGTAGGTTTGTGTTCACACTGGGTTTAAAAAAAAAAATTCACCCCAGATTAGCCTGGCTGTCAGTCACACCAGAATAAAGCAGCCTCACTTCTCATACAATCCTCATTGTCACAGTCCGTGAAGGCAGCACAGATCACCAAGACAGTGATCCAGCTTAAATGAATGCGTACAAAAACAAACTACCTCCACCTCATGTCTGTCTGGTGTTTTTGGTACCAACCCAGCCACATCTGAAGGGGGAAAAAACAGCCCAGACTGACCCCCCCACCCCCAACTTCGCTTCTCACTTTCCCCCAATCCTTCCCAGACGCTATCGTACCATTTCGGTGGACACAGGCTGGCTCGTTAATAAATCAATCCCGGTGGTCATCGGTTTACTTTCAGCTGCATCCGCCTTATGGTGAGAAAGGAAAGAAAACCCAACCATTGAGGCAACTGATGGGGGTCAAAAAGAGAAAACAGCCGTGGGCTCTGTGCGACCACCGCGGGTTGAGTTGAAAAAAGGGGGAGTTTTTGTTTTCCGGTTAGCTAACGTTAAATGATACGATTTTCCTGGGAGACAAACGTCAAAGCGGTGACTCCCACAGAGTAATAGTAACGGAAACTGAAGCAGGAAACGCCTCATACCACATTTCAAGGCGTCAAGAAACGTACGGAGCCTTGGGGGAAAAAAATAAATGGAAAATTGCGGTTGAATTAAAGAAAGCGGTGGATGTGCAGCCTTCAAGTCAGTCTCCGGTTCTTCCTCTCAATCCAGTCCGCCCTTAGCTCCTCTCATTCGGTTTGGTTCCAACTGTTTTTGCGGTGAATGTAAAGTCGCCGGATAAGCAGGGGCGGAACACGAAGATATGTGTTTCCCCGGAAACATAACATTTGTTTTTTTCTGCGAAGAGGATGAAAGAAAACGGGATCCTTCCTCCGCCTCCCGAAAAACAGTGACAAGAGAAAGAGGGAGGGAGAAGGACGTCCGCGGTAATAATAGGCAGGGCTGCTGCTGCTGCTGCTGCTGCGTCGGTGGCCGCGCACGCGCACACACAGACACGCGCCTTTCTATCTATTTCTTTCTTTAACTGTCTATGGCTATATGTCCCTGTCGTTCGTGCTGCCTTCAAGAACCCCCCGTGTTCCGAGTTTCACAAATCATAACGAACACTTGCTTATGAGTTAATGTCACAATTAACTTAAAGATGTCTTACTTCTAGACGGGTTTGTATACAAATAAACCGCAACAAAGTCCTTCTGTTACTTTATAGACCAAATCTTTTGCTTTTACCTTCTGGAAAACAACTGAACTCATAATCCTTTGTCCTACTAATATATCTTTACCACCTCCTGGTGGCCAAAAATATAGATACTTAAAAATCGTCACCATCAAATATAAATATGAGCACGTTGTATATACTGTACCGTCATATGATCCACCTAGCTCATGATGTTTATGAAGCAACCTGTTACATGATCATGCCAAATATATTCCACCACCCTTTGCACTCTGCACTATTGGCACTATTGCCTTACTGTTTATAAATGTCTTTGTTCTTTTAATAAATTATAAGCAGGTCCCTGACTTGCAGCCAACAGCACTTTAAAATCACATGTACTCAAAGCAGCACGATGACTATAAATAAATTAACATCTCTTCTAACAACACATGATTTACAGCGCAGGTACACTCAATTAAAGCCTTGTGCACATTAACCAAATAAAAACGTAAAATCAAAATGTAGGTTAATTGCCGTGCAAGAAATACATCAAAGAGCATTGTTTAACAGGCAACACGCTCAGCTCTAAAAATATCCCATGCTGCCCTGCAGGAGATATTTGGCCATGCAGCTGTAGCTTGGTCTGCAGGCCAATGTTATATTTCATTTAATTTATTATACAGAAAAGTTAAAAGTAAAATTAAGTTACAATATAAACAGGCCTGTTTAAAAACTAGTTTCCAGCAGGTTCCTGTTCTGCAGAAACATTGAACATAATTACGGCACATGAGGACAGACAGGAACCGATCAATGTGTGCAAGTGTAACTGTTGAGAAGGAGCCATTTGTATGCCTTTTTGAATCTGTGATGGACGGCAGTGTTCAGTTGTGATGGGGAATAACATTCAAAATTTTGGTGTACGTATGAAAAAGAGGATTTCTGACCATAGTTGTTTGCATGGGGGATGAATGCCTGTGAGACTGACCTAGTGATGAGAAGTACTGGGCTCATGTTGTGTGACAGGAGAAGTGCAGCAAGTGTTGGTGAAGTGCCTTTTTCATCTGACAATAAAATGCAATAGTGTGGCTGTTTATGTAGTTCTGGTCAGTCAGAGCGGTTGAGCGTGTGAGGGCAATGGTGAGACCACTTTGGAAGATTACTGTGGATCTTGAGAGTTCGATTGTGTAGTTGTGTGGTCTTAGTGGTAAGAGAGCAGATTGGAAGACAGTAGGACATTGTTGAAAACACAATTGCATGTAGGTAGGTTTCAAAATCAGAAAAGGAAAGATGTGATCTAATCTTGTTACACACATAAAGTTTCTGATTCTGATTTTTTGTTAAGTTATAAATGTGTTTGTAAGGTGTGAATCAAGAAGCACACCAACATATTTGTAAGTCTTTGCAAAGGCAATTGAATCAGTAAAATATTTTTTCTGGGTGAGTGATAATACATACTTTCAGTTTTCTTTACATTGATAGTCAAGTGGTTCTTTTTCAACCAGTCATGTAAGAACTGAAGATCAGATGACAGTTTTAAATGTATGACATCAGGATACAGTAAGCATTTTGAGTGTTTACACACTTGAGGGAGAGTATTAATGTATAAAAGAAAAAGTAAGGGTCCAAGAGTGCTGCCTTGTGGAACGCCCATATCTGTCTAAAGGTTGGTATGTTGCATGATTGATTTTGACATCTTGCAGCCTGTTCACCAGGTAATAAGAAGGCATTTCTGTCACTGGTGAAGACAATTTAAATAAGTGAAGTTTGTTAAGCAAGATCTAATGGTTCACTGTGTCAAAGGCTTTACAAAAATCAATAAAAATAGCTCCAGTGATGTGACCTTTATTAAGAGAGTCACGGAATTGTTCAGTGAAGAGTACTAATGCCGACATGGTTGAAACCATGTTGATATGATCGGGTCCACAAGACACAAGTGTCCATTCAGAACACATGTCAAAATAAGACTTTACTTGCAAAACGTAATTTGCAAAATAATTATTTTTCTTAATTACATTGTTTTTGTAACCGGGAGCTGACATCTGAATCATGATTGTGATCAAAATTACTTCTTGCAGAAGCTCTGGTTTAGGGGCTTCGGAGCCCTAGGCCTAATAGACCCGTTCGGTAATCCACCATGATGGCGGTTAGGTGGGAACTTGAGGAAGCACTGGGAATGACCCTTTGTAGACTTTGAGGGTTAGGTTCATCCTACTTAGAACTACTAGTGTTCTCCAAAGTCCACAGGTTTACAGAAACAGGACACTGGAGTCTGTCACAATGTAAAGGACACAGCCTCTAAAATGTGAATAAAACAATGTGAATAAAAGCTTTCTGTGGTCAGGGAATCACTCCATTTACGCAGACATGCTGTGTTTGTGTGTGTGTGTGAGACACATGCTTGTGCAGTTTGTGGAAACCCCCTACTAGAAAATCTGCCTCATCTGTGTTTGTTGGCTTCAGGATTACAATTCAACGCATTAAAGACAATTCAACCAACATGTATTCACAACTCAGAAGAGCCATTAAACAGCGGGCCCAATTGGAAGCATTAACGGAACAACACAGTGGGATTTATCTCATGTTGTAGCTACTGTTAACATTTTTACAATTTGAGGTTTGCAAGTCACATATTGAAAAACGGAAATGACAGAAAAAGAGATTTAAACAATCCAGAGATTTAAAAAGAACATATAAGGGATCGACTCCACAAGGCATGTATCTGCCCTGCTGAAGTGTCCCTGAGCAAAACACCGGCTCTCTAGAAGCTGAGGCTGATCACTGACTTTTGCTTTAACAACTTATTTAAAAAAATCATTTCATTGCACCAAAGCCCAGAAAATCTAATTGTATTACTATAACTTTTGATTTCATGAATATGTCCTGTGCAGTTTATAAATGTGGGACAGTAAAATGTAAACCATCCTCTACATTCTGTTAAAAGCACAACTATAAACCTAGAAAACATGCGCATTGGAGCATCATTTTGATTAATTTAGACACAAAAAGAATGCAACAGAACGAGTGACATCTACAGCTTACAAATAATACATAATACATTGACAGTAACAGGCACAGTAACATTAAACAAGGCAGACATTTCGCATGCAATATTGTTCCAGAACTGACCAATGGGAGAGCACTCCCAGACCATGTGAAGATATGTACCTTGAGCTTTTATTGGGCAGAAAGTGCATAAAGGGCTGTTAATTACTTTCATGTGGTGCATTTTCAGGGGGGTGAGATATGTTCTATGAATTAAGTTGTCGTGAATCTGCTGATGATCTGGATTGTGAGATACTTCGGGAATGTTAGACCATACATTATACCTGTCGAGATCAACACTCAGGCCTGGGCAATCGCGTGCCCAGATCCTCTCAATAAGAAAAGCAGTACAGCCAGATATCACTAAGAACTAATAAAAAAAAACCTCAATACCATACCACAGATTTTAGGCTGCACAGTAAATAACGTCCGAATAGAATGAATGGTCAAAGGCATCTGTATGCCTTGAGTGCCGACCTTAACTGAAGGTAAAAAAAAAAAAGGAGCGTGGTAGATTGAATGCGTTTTGTAAGTCAGAGAAGGGTAACAAGCCAACCTCGCCAAAAATGTCTTTTAGACAATGAACTCCCCTTTGTTCCCATTGTGGGACTGTTATCGGCCTCCCACCAATCAGTAGTGCTGTATTATTGAATAATGGGGGAAAAGTGTGCCAGTTACAAGCTAAATGGCAGTATGTTTCAGCTAATCTCCAAGTTTTGATAAGATGAGAGATAATGGGGCCAAAGCGTAACTGTCTGTTAGAAACATTGGCAAAAAGAACGTCATGGAGTGACCAAGGCTCTATCGTAGCATTTTCTACGGGATGCCAGCAAACAGACATGTGGGCTAAACCACGTGAGACCAGAAACAATGTTTAAAGTTGGGAACTGAAAGGCCACCATCCTCTCTCCTCTTCTGTAGAGTAGACATCTTAGTTGCAGCCGCTTGCCCCTCATTTGCCTATTTAAACATAACATTTCAGAAAACTTAAGAAAATAATAATTGTCTTAAAGTAATTCAGGAATTTTAGCTAGGACAACACTCCATAAAAAAATTTAATAAAATATATTGCCACACAGCGGACGCTTCCTCAGCGTCTGCCATTCTTAATGTAATTCATCAACTTACAATACATATCTTAAAAGGCTGTTTTCTCAAAATGAGTTTTTCTCATACTCTGAACCAGAAATCTCCACTTCAGCAGTGTAGCAGCAATAACAAACATCAAACCTTCATTCTTATTCTTTTACATTTTAATCCTTAAAACATTCTTTTTTTATTGAGTGCTAAAAATATATACATACTGTATATCCAGAATTCCCTCTGTAAAAACCTTTGACTCTATGTCAACAACATCCAACAAGAATTGTGAACCTGGCTATATCCAATGTACAGATTTCTGTTCTGAAAATGTATGCAAATTAGTGCTTATTTAATAAGATAATGCCTCCTTTGCATATTTAAACACACAATTACCAAAAACTTATATAAACTTATATATAAAATAATGATCTTAATGTCAGAAATCAACTGGAGAAATGACATAGTGATATACAGTATATTAGTTACATTTTACTATCACCTTATTCACCCTTGAAAACATGCATCAGTGGATTTATGTATTTGTGACTTGTTTTATTCATGACTAAATTACAAATTCGATGTCTTACCTGGACTGATCTGGACCTGTTGGAGCGAATCCAGGGCCTCATCCTTCCCTGGCACCCCTACTCCTGGTTATGACTGAGACCTTTAGTGACCTGAACCCCCTAAGACTGAGAGACTGATACTTGAACAAGCATTTGAGCAACAACCGGGCAGATTCACTGTAATTGCTCGGAGAACAGCGGAAGAGAAAGAGAGAGGTTTACCAGGGGAGGAGAGGGCTGCTGCGGAAATGCAGAGAGAATCGATGGTGGAAAAAACAACCAGAGCAGAAGTCCATATTTCCATTGGCAGTTCTGAACACTGTGTTACACCATGAGTACACCATGTGTAGCATCATGAGCATCACTGCCCGGTCAGCTGTGAATAAACCAATTACAGGGCAAAAAAAACCTCTGGTTGTGGAATCGTCAATACAATCTAATGGGCTATGGAAAAGGAAGGGAGGCAATGTTGTTTCTGTTGCTTTTCTGCACGTATGCAGGGATTGATCGCGCCAGCGCCTCATGCTGAGCCATCTGAGGACTAGGGATGGAACTGGATATGATTGTATTGATAGCAATGTCATTATCGATTCTGCTTATCGGGCAGATTCTTTATCGATTCCCTTATTTATTCCTATTCAATTTTCTGCGTGTGGGAACAAAAGTAGGCCTACACAGGTTTTCAGCATCAACGCAACTGTTTTCATTATCTCTGAAGTCTGAACACAGTGGGGATGAAATGAGAAGACGTTTGTATTTATTTTCATTTAGTTTTTTTTTTTTTGTCAAAGAAAAAACCTGCCTGTGTGACGCTAATTTTATTATAAAAGGATACTGCCACTCATGCGTAGAGTGTCAAACACATGGAATTCCTGGAATGTAAGGTCATTGTTGCTGTAGGGGGACTGAAACAGGAAAAGTTGTCTAGTGTTGCTTTAAGTCTCTGTTGCCTAGGTTTTACCTGACTGTGAGATAAACTTTTCAGGGACAAAAAGTTAAAGGACACGAGGGTTGACTTCGAGACCTCGACAGAAACAGGCTGTATTCTGAAAAGAAACCCATTTATAGCTTTATTATTTCCTTACTGTCTAGCCAAATCCTAAGGTATATATAAGATTACCCATTAAGTGTATGGAGGTGTGTGTCCGTGTATCAAAAAGCAGGCTGCTGTATAGTTCCTTCATTATTGAGTCTGGATTTCTCTGAAAAAATAAGTCATACGTATATTGATGGACCTATTTTATGTTTTGTCTGTGCGCAGTGGGGAGTTTTTGGTATATGTATGATAGGAAACTGTGCCGTGCAGTTACCACATTGGTCTGACCGAATTTTGTTTGTCGTTCTAAGAAAAGTCACATGACCACACCTTCCTCATTCTCTACAGTCAAGTATAAGACAGTCTGCAAAGTCGGCTTTTAGCAAAACCATCCTGCAACAAAACAACTTCAAGCACTTCCTTCACGTCAGTGGTAAGTTTTTAATTTAAAAGCAATTACAATGGTCTAACAAAATCAACACTTGAACATGATTTACAAAAAAAATGATTGTACGCACCTTTAACACGTTTGACCAAAACCCCCAAATATAAATCCTGAAGTTATTTAAAATGTAACTCATACTATTTTCTGTAAATGTCTGAAAAAGTATACAATATGCCTACAAAAAAGAAACTCTTTGAGAAGTACTAATTATGATCAATCAAGGTATTCTTAAAATGTTTTTCTTCAGGAATATAAAGTTCATTTTTCTTTTTATTCAACTAAATTGAATTGCTCACAAATCAGCAAATTATGAGATAAGCTAATCCTTTATTAATCCCTGAAGAGAAATTCAGGAAATGGTCCTGGTTATGATTGTTTAAGGAATACCACATGCAACATTAACACTAAAATGATTTAGAATACAAGGTATAACCACTATAGAGAATACTGTTGGATATTGGTTGCAATGTGATTTTTAACTGTGATTAAAAGTGATGACTAAAGTACTTAATTCCCTTTTAATATCTTGTTCTCCAAAACCAAAGCAAACTTGAAATAATATTTTTTATTTAATACCATGATCTCAAAAGAATATTTGTTGGGGTTTCTAAAACACTTCAGAATGGAAGAATATTGTAGTGTTTCAACTCTCCCATGCTCCATAATTGTTTTTCAGCTTCAGCCGACCATGTTGACAGCCTTAACTCTGGCCGCCCTGAGCCTTATGGTGTGGCCGTCTAACCTCTGCCCTCCAACCTGCGAATGTCTCCACAACCGGACCAAAGTTGTGTGTCCAGAGAAAGGACTGGACCAGATTCCTGAGCTGCCAGAAGACACAGAGCAGCTGTATGTCTCATACAATAAGATCCAGGAAATACCCAAGCATGGGCTGGAGAGGCTAAAGGTAAAAGGAGAAACCTTATAGCCTATTATCTCACACTAATAATATGACCTTTTTGTGATATTTCTAAAGAATTATACATAACAGACCTTTCACAAGTCTTCTCTCCTCCCTGGATGTTCTATAGGTCCTGGACCTGACTAAGAATCAGCTGAATGTCTTCCTATCCCTCAACCCAGTTTGGCCCAATATGACAAAGTTGTCTAAGCTCTTCCTACGTAAAAATGACCTGAGGTTGCTACACCCTGGTCAGTTCCTAAACTGCCTCGCTCTCACCTTACTGGACCTGAGTGAGAACCGCATCGAACATCTACCCATTGGATTCCTCCACGGATTATCTAATCTGAAGACGTTGTTTGTGAATTATAACCAGATTCAAATGTTACAGGTTGGTGCATTGGAAGGAGCCTTTGCCCTCGCTGACCTCCACCTTAGCCACAACAATATAACAAACATAGAGGAAGGTGTGTTCAAGAACTCCACCGTGTTGGAGAACCTTGTTCTGTCTAGAAACAGAATCACACGTGTGGGCGAATCCTGCTTCACAGGACTGATAGGTCTCCAACAGCTTAACCTACATGGTAACATGCTGGTCACTGTTCCAGCTGAGGCATTGAGGGCTCTAAACAAGCTCGGGTATCTGTATCTACAGAAGAACAGCATCATCAGCCTTCCAGTGGATTGCTTCTCCTCATTGAGCCTATTGGTGCATCTAGACTTGAGCAACAACAAGCTGACCACTCTGTCTGAGGGATCACTCAGAGGTCTGACCCTGCTGCTTGCGCTGGACCTCAGTCTCAACCTCCTGGATTCTCTTCCCTCAAAAGTCTTCAATGACCTGATCAGCCTTGAGTTACTTGATTTAAACAGGAACAGGCTGGCATCTCTTCCTCTGGATGCATTCAGTAACTTGAACAACCTGCAAGAGTTGCAGCTGGACAGCAATCAGATCTCTGCCGTACCAGTAGGGGTATTCGATTCGTTGTCCAAACTCAACGACTTACAGCTGTCGAACAACAGCATCCGGGAGCTCCAACCGGCTCTGTTCAACAAGCTTGACTCACTGCAAAACCTGTATTTGGAGTACAACGCTCTGAGGCACCTTCCCAAAGGTCTTTTCCACGAGATGAAGGTCCTCACGAAGATACACCTCAATGACAACCATATCAAGTCTCTACATCCCTCAGTCTTCCATGGTTTGGTGCGAGTACATTCGCTGAAACTCTCTCGCAACCATCTCACCTCTCTACACCCCGACCAGTTTAGAGACATTATTGGTTTGAAAAAGTTAAAACTTGATGGAAACCACATAGGTAACCTTCCTGCAAGCCTGTTTGTGAATCTACTACATCTTAATACACTGGATCTGGACTATAACCGTATCTCAGAGCTGTCTCCTGATGACTTTGTAGGGTTGACTAACCTGAAAGACCTCAGACTGAGCTTCAATCAGCTTCATGACATCCCGTTTAACACTTTCTATCCCCTACGCAACCTCCACAAGATTCAGCTGAAGAACAACAGCCTGGGTAGTTTACACCCTCAGCTCTTTGCCCGACTTCCAAAGCTAACAGAACTCAACTTGGATGGAAACAAGTTGGATCGCCTGGAACCTGATGTGTTTAAAGGACTCTTGAAACTTCAGAAACTGAGTTTAAAGTCCAACCAGCTTAGAGCAGTAGAGAATGGGACTTTGGAGCCTTTAAGAAACCTTAGGGCTGTCTATCTGTCAGGTAATAAATGGGACTGCTCCTGTCCACATATTCTCTACATCAGCAGCTGGGTCAACATGCACAGAGACAAGCTCAGAGACCAGCCCATTTGCTTCTTCTCTTCTTCTTCCTCAGAGAATACAACACTTTCTCAGGCAGCACTGTCTCCCCCGTTGTTACAAGATCATTGCATTACAAGTGCTGCAAGTGGCTCAACCACTTTATTTCCTCTAGAAATGCTGAATCTGCTCACAATGTATGTCATAGCTGTCAGCCCACTGTGACATCCTTTGTGGGAAATTTGTGCTCTCTACTCTGTACAGAAGCCCTGAGAGGCAAGGTAAGTCTGATCTAAATTCTTTGCTCTCCTGTGTTCATATTTAAAGAAAAGATGCCAGGGCAATCTGTTTTGGGAAAACTGTTTTGTCAGGATCACATTAAGTGTTGTAATACTAATTTTGGCCACAAGACGCTGAAGGGTATCACTAACCCATGTTCTAAATGTGTCTTAAAGCATTTGTGTTTTCTTCCAGGTGAGTTTTAATTTCTCCATGCACTCTAAATACAAGGTAGGTACATATTGTGCTGGCAAGTTATGTAACATTACTCTCTATTGGCTATAGACATGTATTTTAATCAGTGCTAATCTGCTGTTGGAGTGGCAATTCAAAGAGAACATGGGGCAGTGGTGTGCTTCAGCATCTTGTGGTCGAAAGGACTATTACATTTATATCCTGACAAAAGGAAACTCACTTCCTTTAACGGTTCTTTACACCTGTTTTCACAGATGAAAAAAAGCAGCTTCAAAAATGATCTTGGCAAAACTTTTTTCCCCACCTGTTATTACTATTTAGACTAGACATTGAAGATAGATCACCAGATATTTTTTTTCTGACTTGTCAAGTATTTGCATGATCACAAAATACTGTAAACTTGAATATCTTTAGGTGCATTTAAAGATTGTGTAAATAAAAATGTATGTGTAAAGTCCTAGATATATTTGTGAGTATTAAGAGAGTATGTATTAGATAAGGGATCTAATACATATTCAATTTTAGTAAACCTCACCATAAGACAAAATAGACTCTAGTTCAGTGATTAGCATCAGCTCCTGGTTTTGTATGTTGCTGATATTTAGAGTTATTTAAGGCTGCGAGGGTTGAGCATGTGTTCCTAAATACTGGGAAAACTGGCTTGACGACTGGAGATACGTTTGTGAATTGTTGAATGTGTTTGTGTCTGCATTTGATTTTGACAGTCAAAAAGAGAGATTTTAAGCTCTTTAAAATCTTCAATTGCATTATATAGGTCAATAAAATAAAAAAAAGTCACAAGATTTAGATTTCAATGTTTATCAGTCTGACTTTCACATTCACAAAGTAGACAAATAACAAATACACTAAATAAGAGTACTGTAGTTATAGATGGAACTGTCTTACAAAGAACGGTTTCTGTATTGTTAGTTAACACATAACTTGTTGTTAACACATAAGCTCTTCTAATGCACACAAGGCGACTTTGTTTCCAAAAAAGTCATAGTTGTATTTTATTTATCTATTGGAGATCAAATGAAACAAGAAAATAAATTCACTCTACAAGTTGGTTAACCATTACTAACTGCATTCAGGTAAATGCCATGAACTTAAAACATAAAGAGTTCTTACCTAAGCCTTTAATTAACTTCATCTAAAAGTTTTTCATTTATTTGTTCACTAATCTCAACCCCACACTGCATCTATCCCCACCAGGTTCACAGTAAAACTAATTAAATCTGCGGAACCCATATCACGAGATCCTACTGTGGCTCTATGAGGAGTGAAGCTTAAAGGACAGAATGGAAGATCAGAGAAATATCTTTTAAATATATTACTTACAGCAGCATTGAAGTGGATAACTATTAGATGGCTAAAACCAACCCCCCCACCCCCTGCCTCCCCTCATATAACACATGGATCCATAAGGTTTGGGACCAAAACCAGATGGAGCACATTAAATATTTATTAAGGCTCCAAAAGTCCATCTTTACTAAGCGGAGGAGTCCTGTAGTATCTCTACTATTGAAATAAGACTGATTAGCCTTCCCCCTTCACTACTTAAATCCACACAATGCCTTCTGATGCTTAGTGTTACCCTTACCAGTTTCCTGACTGCTCTGATCTGTATGTGGGTTTGTGCATATATGAATGTCTGAATGTGCATTTTTGATTTAATATATTTAATGTGTACAACTGGGAGTGGATATATGAATTTGTTTTTTCTTTCTTTGCCTTACTTGCTTGTAATCTTAATTTGGATATAATGTGCACAATTGTCTACAGTTAGAGGAGAGTGTTTATACTGGAATGTTGTTGCTGGAAACCCAATAAAAACCCAACTTCGTAATCAGAAACCCACTTTCACAGCAAAGTCTTCTTTTATTATCTACATCCACTCATTTATTCCTAAACGAGGAAGGTACAAGGAAGCCTAACGTCATCTGCTCTGTCCCCAGAGTTGACAGAGTTTTGCTTCAGACATAAAAACACTTGTGGTCCTTCAAGTTCCTCAGGTAGGAAATTCTTCCCACACTTGTCGCACATAAACTGTTTCTCCCCGGTGTGTATCTGCTGATGGGCTTTCAGGCTGTTGCCCTGGTTGAAGCTGCGTCCGCACGTCTCGCAGCTGAAAGGCTTCTCCCCAGTGTGGATACGCTGGTGTCTGTTCAGGTTTCCTGAGTTGCTGAAGCATTTTCCGCACGTGCCACAGCTGAACGGCTTCTTCCCTGTGTGGACAGCCTTTGGAGAGGAAGGTTAACAAAAACAACAACAACTGTCAAGTGAAGTCCTGTTCAGATGTAGGATTAAACTGAAGACTTAACACCACACTGGGCCTCGCGAGAAATGTTTCGTAGTCTTACTCTAACCCTCTCTTACTTAACCCTTGTGTTGTCTTCCCATCAACCATGCAACCTTTTGTTGTTCTTTATTCGACACTCTCTCACTTTTCCCAACGTTGTTGTCACTTTGTTTCAACGCTCTTTTTATTCATTATTTTCAAATGCCATAGAATTGAATAAAACACCCAAATTCAACGAAAGTAGTGAACTAATGATTTATAAGAGTAATAGTTGTATGGAACCACCCACGTTATTTTCTTCGATAATTTGGTTGAAAGAAACACAAATTTCTCATATAAAAAGTTTTTGAAAATGGGTCAAATTTGACCCGAGGACAACAGGAGGGTTAAGCATGAAGTCCTAAAGAGAATGCAAAGAGTATTATCTAGCTCTTTTCTGCGTGATAAAGACACTTTATTACTACCTGTCTGTCACCTATAAAAGGGAATTACCACAACTTGTGTTCACAAACAACTTTAGAGTGTTTTTGTTTTTAATTTATTTAACCAGCATCGCTGTTCAATGTTAACAGAAAGAGTGTTCTGTTGCCGCTGTAAACCACACAGAAGAGCAATGTCAGCACCATAGAAATAAAAATGTATTTCTATGGTCAGCAGCACTGAGGTTTGTAAGCCCTCCTTTTTTATTGCATAAAGTATCTGTTGGGGTAGATGCTGTTTTACCAATAACAAACAACCTATCCATCATTTTCAAAATGTAGGTCTTTAAAAAATTCTTTGTTTTTTTTAGGAAATTAGTCCCAGCTTTTTTTGTGAGCAGCTAAAACATGGATGTTACTACAGACCAGCAACACATTTCTGTTTTTATGTCAAACACAGCAAATAACTTCACCGTTGAACCTTTCCATCACAAAAAAACCTACCTGATGGGACTTAAGGCTGCTGTGCTGTGTAAATGTGCGGCCGCAGATGTCGCAGGAGAAGGGCTTCTCCCCGCTGTG
Source organism: Percina caprodes (assembly GCA_013375575.1). Taxonomy (NCBI): domain Eukaryota; kingdom Metazoa; phylum Chordata; class Actinopteri; order Perciformes; family Percidae; genus Percina; species Percina caprodes. The sequence continues at coordinate 1,955,099 of JABXJD010000077.1, read as the reverse complement.
CGCCTTCAGATGAATCTTCAGGTAACTGGCCGACTTGAAACTCTTGCCACAGAGCCCGCAGCTGTGCGGCCTGTCCACTGTGTGGTGCTGCTGGTGCGAACGCAGGTCGGTGATTGAGCTGAGCCACCGGCCGCAGAGCACACACGTACAAGGAATGGTCGCCGCGTGCGTCTGGAGGTGTTTGCGAAGCGAGTCGACGCAGGCCATCGTAGTGCCGCATGCTACGCAGGTTACACTCGCCAGTGGGTCCTCGCCTGAGTGAATCTTTTGGTGCATCCTCAAGGCACTCTTCTGGATGAAACCTTTACCGCAGGTCTCGCAGCTGAAGGGACGCTCACCGCTGTGTATCCGCTTGTGGCCTTTCAGAGTGTCCGCCTGGTTGAAGCTTTTGCCACAAGTCTCGCACCTGAACGGCTTTTCCCCCGTGTGTATGCGCAGGTGGCGCTGCAGGTTACCTTGTATTGTGAAGCTTTTCTTGCAGTAATTGCAGTTATAGGCCCGCTCTCCCGTGTGGACCATCTGATGCATTTTGAGGCCGTGGGCTCGGTAGAAACTCTTTCCGCACACTTCACAGTGAAACGGACGGACCTCAGCATGGAGACGCTGGTGGTTCCTCAGCAGCTGCTTCAGGGTGAAACCCTTTCCACAAACATCACAGGTGTGTGGTCTCTCCCCTGTATATGGGACAAATGGGTTAAAGTAACAAAATATATGGGTTAGAGTTACAGAATATAGCATACTAAAAGTTCATATGCTTCTTAAAGCTCCCCTAATAAACACTTTGAATGAACATGAATCAAATGATTGGATGTAATGTGAAATAGGTTTCTTGCACTGACAAACACAAAGGCAATTCTGCAGCTCTACTGAGCTTTTCGGACACTTTTAGCAAGGAGTCTTTTTTTTTTTATACAAAAAGTTTAAAAAAAAATTCTGATTTCAGCTTCTTAAATGTGAATATTTATGTTGTTTTTTTTACACTCCTCTATGACAGTAAATTTAATATATTTTAAGTTTTGTGTAAAACAAGACATTGTAAGACGTCATCTTGGGCTTTGGGAAACACAGAACAGCATTTTCACAATTTTCTGACATTTTTAGACTAAAAAACTAATGGAGTAATCCAGAAAATAATCGACTTTTCATCAACAACAAAATGAATCGTTAGTTTCAGCTCCAGACACCATATCAACTTTTAAGGCAATATCAGGGCTGTTGGTTTGTCAGCTTCTTGTGGAGTCTTTAACCCCCTCCTTTCCCCCAGTAGAGTATTACTACACTCACCAGTATGAAGCAGCATGTGTGCGTTGAGGCTTCGCTGGATTGAAAAGCCTCTGCCACACTGAGAGCAGTGGAAGGCCTTCTCAGTGTTGGCCCCGTGCACGGCCTGGTGGGCTTTGAGCTGCAGAAGCTTGGTGAAGGTTTTCTTGCAGTGTTTGCAGCTCAGAGGCTGCTGGCTCTGGATCTGACTCTGACCCTCCTTCTTTGATCGACCTCGATGGGCCTTGGGCTTAACAACACGTTTAGGTCTGGTAGTGAATCCTGGGTCACCGTCATCTAAATCCTCTGGCTCCAACTAACAGAACAATTGCATTGAACAATTAATTTCCTCCTAATCCAGTTGTTTTTTCTTGTTTTTGGGTGGACTGCATACACTGGCCAGAAAACAGAAATTACCATTAACTGGTGTAGTTCATCACATGCTTAACAAACTGGCCTCAACACTCACACTAATACATAAAACATCATTAACCCTCTGAGGACAAAAGACACACTGGCAAGTCCAAGCCATTTCAGACATTTATTTACTATTTGAAACATATATTACCTAAGACTTTGGTAAACTCATTTCAAGCACCGAAGCAATTCGTACAACACATCATAAGTTAAGGTTTGTTTTCAAAAAGGGATTTGAGGAATTTCAAAAAGCGTTTCAGCATTAGCACCAAATTATCTCTTTACATATTGCTCTATAAAAAATGTATGTCACTATACAAAAAGCTGAGCTTGTTCTGAACATTCGCATGTGAAACACATAATAATGCAATAATGCAAATACCTTAAAAAGGTAAATTTAAGAAGATTTGTGAAAACGCTCCTAGACCTCAGAGGGTTAATTGTGAATGGATGGACCATGTACTGTATGTATGCTAGATTCTTTACGTAATAAAATGAGGACAAAATTAATAAGGTATTTGGGAAAATCAACCTGGTAGTCTGGGTCGTCATCATCGTTCAGGCCTAGGTCATGTGTGTTCTGACCCGAATCAGAGAACACCTGGTCAGCAAACGCCTCCAACTCTTCTTCCTTTATTATCACAGGTTGGACGTTTTCCTGAGAGAAGCAGAGAGAGAGAGTCAAAACAGTGTGTCTGGGTCGGTGGACTAAGGCAGTGATGGGTTCTGTTAAAATTATTCAGATTCAATCATTTGGGTCCCACGGCATGAAAATGTCACTTTATGAGTTTTTTTTAACATTAATATGCGTTCCCCCCCAGCCTGCCTATGGTCCCCCAGTGGCTAGAAATGGTGACAGGTGTAAACCGAGCCCTGGGTATCCTGCTCTGCCTTTGAGAAAATGAAAGCTCAGATGGGCCAATCTGGAGTCTTATTACCTCCCCTTTCTAGTGGCTGTAATTCTGCACCATGCTGAATTTTGGGAAAGAGAGTTCAGATACAGTATTAGGGGACCACTAAGTTCTATATAAAAGCATCCAAAGAGCATTGTGTCATGGGACCTTGAAAGGATATCAGAACATCTACATAAGAGAAGACAGAATTTTACCTCATAACTTCTGACTTTCCACAGGTGAATTATAGGCGATCTCTTCACTCCAGCAGCCCCGCTAGCCACAACTGTAAAAATTCAGAAAGTGGTTTATGTGGTTTTATTTTCAAAAAAACACCCTATTTTTGTTTTACTGCACATTGCTGCAGCTCCTCTTTTCACCCTGTGCGTTGAGCTCTCTGTTTTAGCTACAGAGTGAGGCATCTCACTTCTGTTCCATCTTTGATGGGAGTCGCACATGCGCAGTAGCTAGGTAAGGACTACTAGCCAGTCAGAAGCAGACTATGAGGGCGTGCCATGCTAGCAGCTAGGCGAGCATTATAACGTGTGTTACAAAGTGACACACGTTCGTCACGGAAGTAAAGGCTGGGCTACAATAGAGCAGTTTGGAGCAGTTTGGGAACAGTGTTTTCTGTTGGCGATGGTAAGGCCCTTTGGGGGGGACTTTTGGTTTTATCTGTTTGTAAACGTATAATGTGCACAAAAATATATATGTAACACAATAAAGGAAAAGGAAACAGCCAAACAGCATAATATGAGCACTTTAAGAAAAACAGTGACAGGATAATCTCATCACCTCTGCGACTCTTCCTGCCTGAGCGCTGGCTCTGGACAGTCTCTCCTTCTGCTCCGGCGGTCGAAGCCCTCGGGCCCTCCTTCTCTCCGCTGCTTCCCTCCGTCAGCTCCTCCGCTTGCTTCTGGCCTCCGCTGCCCTCCAGCACCAGCTTCAGCTCCGTCTCCGCCACCTCCAGTCTCTTCCTCAGCTCCTCAATCTCGGCAACGCCCTGTGTCGCCTACAAAGACAAACTTTTTAAATTGAAATCATGACAAATGGAGAATGTGAGGATTTTGAAGCCCCATGGCGACCCATGCTAATAATACTGTATACAATTGTATTCAAAATACAGTCATAACTATCCCTTTAATTTCCGTAATATTTTGATTTAGGGCCTAAGCGATTTATCATGCACAGACATAAAGGTATCGGCATATATCTCCGATAGGAAAACCTTTTTTTTTTTTTACTTTACATAAAACGCAGAAAACAATGCTTGGGTGATTTAGATATTGTGTCATTACATAATTTGTCCAGCAGAACACACTCCGACTCCATTGTTTACAATCCTCTCAGCACTCATGCATGCCGAGTCAAGCTGTGTCTCCCGATTAATATCTAACTAGTTTGACAAATACATTTGGGAAAGTTAGTAAACAATGACCCTATCATTTTCTCTTTTTAATATAACTAATATAACACTTACCATGTCGCAATGTTACCCGTGGTTATTATCACACCGACCTCTGCAGTCATAATCGGCGCACTAAGTCTATTTTCATTACAGTTAAACAATGCTCTGTGATTTGATTCCCTCTAAAATCAGCATCACTCTAAAAAACTCCATATCTGTCAGGCTCAAGTACTATTTTATATTTTAAGGGTTATTGTAAACTTTCTCGAACAAGCAGAATCATCTCTAACCAAAAGTTTGGAGGTGATAAAAAAAAAAATAAAATAAATAAATCAAAACCATCTTAGTTTCAACTTTTTCTGTTGAGATTTGCTCAAAGTATTTATTCTTGGTATCGTTCAAATTCAGAATTAACACTTGCACAGGCGTTGGCCAGCACTGTGCAACATCAAAAACTAAAACAATCACATGCTTAACTGATTAGACAATAATAGAAACTAAAATGTAAAATCTAAAGCCTTTTTCAAGCAGAAATGCCCCAAATTTGGTGGTTTCGGCATCTTGAAAATATTAGAATTTACATTACAGTGATATATTTGGCTTTAGGACTGTTGTGAAGGACTGTAGGATATTGTGATGGAAATCTTTCACTACTTTCTTATATCAAAGAGGGAAAAAGCGATAGATCGGTAAAATGATGAGATCATATGATAAAGCCCTAGGACCTCTTCATCTAAAATCATAATAGGAAGACATAAGTTCCATCGATGTTGCTGAGATTACTTCTTCTGCATGTGACATGTGCAGAAATAGTGGGATATGACATGAAATGTTTTACTGCATGCCATGTACAAACAGATCTCTCATAATTTCTGTGTTACAACCATTAATTAGAAACTAACTTTGGCATTTGGAAAATATGCTTTAAAATAAAAATCCCTTATATAACATCACAGTTTTCCTGATAATAACAACAGATACAATTGATTTTCCAAAGACGGCTGCAACACAACAACACCAATGCAGTGAAGTGACGTACTTGTAACTGCAGCACACAGGAACAATCATGGAAAAGCTGGCAGATCTTCTCCACAGCTTCTCGAGCCAAAGACGTCATGTAGACGCTGAAATGGATCAGCTGATGGACACAACACAGACCTCTGTTACACACTTCATTCATACTTATCAAATGTCACAGCAAAGGGTGAAATAAATGACTCAACTATTTCACATAATCAGGAAGAGTAACACTTGTAAAAAAAACAGCAGGAGCTTATATTCTTAAAATCACAAGGGCTATATTATGATGATTTTGTTCCTATTTACAGTACATTAACTAAAGGAATATTTTCATATTTTACTACTTTCTACTCCACTACAATTCAGAAGTAAAACAAAGGCTCCACTACATTTATTTGTTAACTTTGCAGCCACAGATTAATAATAGATCAGTCATAGTTTAATAATAGATTAATATGATTTTGAATGCAGGACTCTTAAAAAAAAAATTTGGTTACTTCTTTTGCAGGCTTTTGATACATAAATACATATAAATATATTTTAGCTACATAATGACTGCATTTCAGTTATACATCTGTCTTTGGTGTCCTTAAGATAATCACAGTAACTATCTATTTTTATTGGCAACTGATGCATTAATTACGATCCTGTACGTAACGTCTACGTTGAGTGAAACCTGTAGCTGGAAGGCTTCTAGACATACAGCAGATAGATAGGCCTGGCCTTGCCGTCCAACTCAAAATGGCGATCAAAGATGGATTCTTCTTGGTTGTTGACCAACTACAGCTATATAAATGTTTTATTTAATTTAGTCGTAGTCATGGATATATTCGTAATACGCGCTACAGTCAGCATAGCAGTCATTATAAGTGGTTATTTAAGTTTAGCTGTTCTATTTCTATGTTCAGCCGGTCGTTTAGACGCCGGAGGATGTACCGACGCTTACACACACACAGTAACCGCCGGTTCAACGCACCTTCTCATCCAAAGACCCGTTAATGTTTTCAGTTGTACATGATGCTGACACTCCTGGATGTGTTGACGAGGAGCCGCCGATAACTTTGGTCAATTCTGTCACCGTCGTATTCACCATTATCTCCACAATGGAGCCTACCTGCGCCTCAAAGTCTGACATTGTGACAACTTACTATTTCAGCTAACTAACTAACACTAACTTTAGTGCTAAAACAACACAATTAGCATTTGCTGCTACAATGTTGTCGCGATGGTGATAAGACTCACCAGCCACTCACAACACGGACACCGTCTTCCTCTTCCCAGTTCATGTTCTTCAAAATAAAAGCATCTGTCCTGGGCCCTTTCAGAGACAGTTGAGTTTGTATAAAGGATCTTTGGTCCTATTCGGTGAGGTTGACATGATATCGTTTGATTATTATTATTATTATTATTATTACACATGCATTCATGTTAAAGCAGGATTTACTGTGGCAGTTGGTTGAGCTGAAGCTCCTTTAAACTATTAACTAATGACTATTTTCTTTATGGATTAATGTGCTGAGTATTATCTTGATTAATCGATTGATTTTTGATAGTTTGTACATTTAAATAATTAATGATGTTAAAAGGAAACGCAGCAAATCTTCACAGAGTAGTCATAAAAGTCTTGAACTAGTTTAATGGCAAAGCAAAGACATTCATACAGGAGAAAGTTGGGGTTCAGTGTCTAGCTCAAGGGCACTTTGACAAGCAGAGAGGATTAAGGCTGAATCCCATTTCTCCATCTTACCACTTACCCCTTGGCCCTAGAAACCAAGGGGTAAGGGTTAGGGGTGAAAACATACCCCTATGAAATGGGACACCACTTGGTTACATCACCATACAGTATTGATCACAAACTTCCAAGACTTCTGTTGATTGTGTGGGTTTAGACAACAGTGTCATATGCATTTATATTTTTTATAGATGTTATCTGTGTAATACTCAGGTCTGTTTGTACCTCCAAACCTGTGACTAAAGGTGCTCTCAGCGATGTTGGGTGACGTTACTTCTTGTTAACGTTAAAAGTTTTTTCAAACAAAACAAGACAAGCTCGCCCCCACCTCCTCATCCCCCTCCTTTCTGTGCTTCCGCGCACTAAACCCCCAAATCTTTCTTGTTGGTTATTCTTTACACTTGTTAAAGCACTTTGTAACTTGTTTTTGAAAAGTGCTCTACAAATAAAGATTATTATTATTATTATTATTATTGGCTGGAACACTGGTTGTGTATGCTTCGTGGTGCAGGTGGGCACAGTTTGTTTTTGTTGCTGTTTGTAGACCCTGGGCTGTCTACAGAGACCGGGTTTTTTACAGTGTGTTCTGGGGACAGGCAGCTCGCAGATAGGGAGGAGATGTTTGCTGTATGTGACAAAAAGTGTAACCTAAAACACGTGTGACATCGCTTAGAGCACCTTTAAAGAACGACCCCCTGATCCACAGCCGGCTGCAAATCAACATAGGTGCTAGTAATGTTAATACAAGTACAGCTAAGTAAGAATCCTCTTGTTTTATTGGACCAGATTATTATTAATATCAATTAGGGTATTCTAAGCTGTATTTGAAGTGATTTCAATAGTGTATGTAGTAATACGTAGTCCTTTACTTCCCTCCAGTGGTCAAAAGAGGAACTACATTAACACAAAACAAATCAGACATGAAAAAATAGAAATACTTCCGTCTATTACTTTCAAAATAAACACAAGTGACTAAACTATAAAACAGTCGTTCTTCAGATATCCAATACGTGGGTGCCTGGTTAGCTCACTTGGTAGAGCGGGCGCCCATATATAGAGGTTTACTCCTCAATGCAGCAGCCGCAAGTTTGACTCTGACCTTCGGCCCTTTGCTGCATGTCATTCCCCCCCCCTCTCCCCTTTCATGTCTACGCTGTCCTTTAGAAATAAAGGCCTACAATGCCCAAAAAATAATCTTAAAAAATACGTATCAGAACTGGGAGTTTCCACAGGAGAGGATGCAACAACATCACTGCTGCATTGTCATTATTATCACCAGGTGCTCAGTTTCAGGACGTAGAGAGTGTGTCCCGAACCGTTTCTGGTATTTCTCAGCACAATTGTGTTTCTTGAGCAGCCTTGAGTCTGAAAATCCAAGTCCGCAGCTGCTGCAGGAATACGGTCTCTCTCCTGTGTGGACCTGCATGTGGAACTTCACGTGTCCGAGCTGCCTGAACCTCACGCCACAAACTTCACACTCGTAGGGCTTCTCGCCCGTGTGGACCCGCAAGTGTCTGAGGTAGTTCGAGTAGATCCTGAAGGCCTTGCCGCACTGCTCGCATTTATGTGGCCTCTCCCCAGAGTGCTGCAGTTTGTGGGACTTGAGAGCCTGAAGGATGATGAACCTCTTCCCGCACACGTCACAACCGAACGGCCGTTCCCCCGAGTGGATTCGTTGATGGTAGTCGAACGTCACTTTGTAGAAAAAAGTCTTCCCGCACGTGTCGCAGTTGTATTGCATCTGACCCGTGTGAATGAGCTCGTGTCGTCTCAGCATACTCGCGTTGTCAAAACTCTTGCGGCAGGTCTTGCAGCTGAACGGCGTCACATCCACTGTCGTTCGGTCCCGTCGGTAGATAACCCGGCGGTTCCCTCGCCCTCGAGTTCGTCGTCGGATGACCTGGCCGTGTCTTTCGTCGTGGGTCACTTTCTGGTGTTTCTGCAGCTGGCAGTTGTAAAGAAAAGTCTTTCCGCACAGGTCACACATAAACGACTTTGAGGCGCCGTGAAGGAGCATGTGGGCTTTCAGCTTGTTGTCCTGAATGAAACTCTTCCCGCAGACTTTACATTGGAACGGTTTTTCACCTGTGTGAATACGAATGTGTCTCTTCAGGTTTTGTTGCAGGGTGAAGCCCGCGCCACACGTCTCACACGTGAACATTTTCCCTCTGTGGACCGACTGGTGCGTCCGGAGCGACCTCCGCTTTATAAAAGCTTTGCCACACACCGTGCATTTGTAAGGATTTTCACCAGTATGAGTGCTTTTATGGCACTGAAGCGTGAACGCGTACCGGAAACTCTCCCCGCACTCGGAGCATTTGTGCGGCTTTTCAACACTGTGTACGACCTGGTGAGCCTGCAGGTTGTGTTTAGTTTTGAAGGCCTTCCCACAGGTGGAGCAGGTGAACGGCCTTGTGTCTGTGTGTACGAGCTGGTGAGTCTTCAGGTGCATTTTTGTTTTGAACGTCTTCTCGCAGAGCTGGCACTTGAAGGTAGCGTACTTCCTCTCCTCGTGCCGCAGCAGGTGGTACTCGAAAGTCGCCGTGTTCCTGAATTTTCTCGGGCACTGGTCGCAGGCGAAAGGCCTCTGTTCTTTGTGAGTGTTCATGTGCTTCATTAGATGAAACTGCCGGTTGAAGCTCTTGTTACACACATAACATACAAACAACTTCCCTTTTGCTGGGACTCCTGCTTCCTGTGTGTTTTGGCTGCCAGTGTTTTGGGATTCTGCCGTGTTTGTTGTGGTACAATCATCTGCTGTGTTTAGACAGGACAGGAAAAGATAAAAGTTATCACACAAGAGTAAGAGACTGGGATTGTTATGGTAAAAGGGAACATTGGCACATGAATCACTATTTTACTTCTCATCTATTTCACATTAAAATGTACATATTAACTGTTAAGTCTAAGACCCTGTTCACCTCTGGCATTAACATCCGCCCTGAGTGATCCGATCACAGGTGGAGGAGGGTTGTTTGCTGTGTGTGTGTGTGTGTGTGTCCTGGGCCACATTGTAGGGCGCCTCCTCAACACTGGCTTTGTCCACGATGTCTGAGCTATAGGAAGCTCTGTGTACTTTGGCAAACTTGTATTTTTAAACATTAGTATTGTGAAAGTATTTCTCATCTCGCAGATACTTCTGTCTGTGATTGTGAACCCCACGTGGCTTCTTGGCTAGACCCGCCCTGCCCATCGACAGACTTTTCGCTTTTTCATTAGTAATCCTTTCTGTAATAATTTATGTGAATAACAACTGAAAAAGGAATACACACAAACAATTTTCTTTAAATTATGTCGGCTATATATACACACTACTGGTCAAAAGTTTGGGGTCACTTAGAAATTTCTATTGCACTCCATTGTAGACAGAATACCAGCTGAGATCAGTTGTTTATTAACCAGGGAAGCAGTTTCCAGATTAATAATAATAATAATAATAATAATTGCAAAAGAGTTCTCCAGTGTTTTTCTGGTTAGTTTTTTTAAAATGATATTAGTTTAGTAAACAGAATGAGCCTTTGGAACATTGGATGAATGGTTGCTGATAATGAGTAATGTAGATATTGCATTAAAGATCAGCCCCCACCCAGATCAGCTGGTATTCTGTCTATAATGGAGTAGAATGGAAATACTTTTGACCGATAGAGTGTGTGTGTGTGTGTATATGTATATATATATATATTTTTTTTATTGGCCGTAATAAATACCGATACCGATAGATTGGGGAATGCCTAATATCAGCCAATAATATACTCTACATGCTTTGTAAGTAGGAAAACCTGCAAAATCAGCAGTGTATCAAATACATGTTCTTCCCATTGTGTATATGTATGTATGTATGTATGTATGTATGTATGTATGTATGTATGTGTGTATGTATGAATAATGTAAGTGTCTATTTGCATACAGTATATCTGAGTGAACACATCCCCAGTCCCAATCCCACACATCATTGAATTTACCTTTTACTCAAATATGTTTGTATTTGTCTTATTCCCTGTGTATTAACGTGGATTACTCTACATTACTATTTTTTAAATCTCACCTTGTTTACTGGCCGGTGAGGATTCGGCTTCAGAGTTCACCTCCTTCGTTGCCTCTCCACCATCTGAACAAGAAAGGAAAAGTAAAGAATACAAACAAAGACACAAAAAAAGGTGAAAAGAAAAATTAGAATTCAATTTAACGATTTATTGCTTAAAGTCACCATAGTGTGGACACTATTCTGCATCTGTTGGTAATCATAAGGTATCTTTCTTCGTTATTGTAGTTGTTTATTCAGAAACAACAACAGGAAGTACTTCATGTGCAGGAGTAGCCAACCAGGGGTTATTTGTGCTCGCTCATCGTGAAATGTTCAGTGTATTCCAGGAGTAGTGTTGAAATAAGGTTTTGAGGAACTCACTTTCCCTCGTTGTGCAGTGTCTACACCCCATTTTTCTCAAAAGGAACAAGCTTTTTAAAAAAAAAGTATTTTTAACCCTTGTGTTGTCTTCCCGCCGACCAGGAAATTTGTTTTTCTGAGTCAAAATTGAAAATGAAAAACCTTTTATCAATGATTTTGTCACCTTTTCAAGCTTTGTCCACTTTTTCTGAGCCTTTTGAAGTTTTTGTGGGTTTTTCCCCAAATATTTAAAGCTTTTTTATTTTTTATATTTGTCACATTGTTTGACATTTCTGTTACTTTTTTCAACATCCTTTCACATTTCTGTCACTTTATTTGATATTTGTTCACATTTTAGTCACTTTGACATTTTCCTGTATTTTTTACACTTTAAAAAAAATGTTTTTACCAATTGTTTTTTCTCAAAATGCTATGAAATTGACAAAAAAACACCCAAATTGAATGAAAGTATTGAACTGATTATTTAACTTGTGAGGAGCGTTGTTGGGAACCATCCACGTTACTTTTTTGGAAAATTTGGTTGAAAGAAACCCAAATTTCTGATACAAAAACTTTTTGGAAAGGGGTCAAATTTGATCTGTTGTTGTTTTTCTTATTGTTGTTATTATTATTATTATTTTGTTGTCTTTATACTGTCTTTTTTCTTGCAAAAACTGCTGCTGGAACTTTCAATTTCCTTGCGGGAGTCATCCCAAAAGGATTAATAAAGTCTAAGAAGGGTTATTTAATAAAAACTCACCAGCATCATGTTCACTTCCCATCCCAGCAGCAGGTGCTGTTTTTGGGCCTCCCTCTTGTAATGTATCTGTCTTTCTTTTTAACTTCCCAAAAGGCTTCAGGGTGTAGATCAACCCGCTCTGCTCAAACAGGACCGGGCAGCCGTTCAGGACATTTTCTCTCCACATTCTGGCGTTTTCAAAGTTTTCGGTTGTAGTCTTCAGCTCGCTCTCCAGCTGCCCAACTTTGGTCTTCAGAGTCTTGTTTTCGTTGTGCAGCATTGACGACAACTGAGAGAAAATGGCGCCGATCTTTCTAGTTGCCTCCCGAGTCAACATCCCCACAAGGCTGTCAAAATCCGTCTGAGAGGATTAAAATAAAGCAGTCAGCACTTTTTGTTATAAACAATCTCTAATTTCAATTCAATTTTATTTAAGAGTTATCTCACGACGAGTAGGTCTAGACCACACTCTATAATTTACATTGACCTAACAATTCATAAATTTCCCCAAAGAGCAAGCATTTAGTGCGACAGTGGCGAGGAAAACTCCCTTTTAAGAAGAAACCTCAGACAGACCCAGGCTCTTGGTAGGCGGTGTCTGACTGTGTTAGTTGGGGGTGTGAAGAACAGTGGCAATAATAGTCACAATAAAGATAATGGAACTATGACTAAAAATAGTAGTTGTAGTAGTTCATGGCGTAGCAGGGCACTGCAGGGCGTACAGGGTGTAGCAGGGCACTGCAGGGCGTACAGGGCACTGCAGGGCGTACAGGGTGTAGCAGGACACTGCAGGGCGTATCAGATATACTGTACATAAGATATATAAGATACTATAAGATAAATGAAGCATGTCGAGATTTGCAGGGTAAATTTTGTCCTTTCAAAAGAGATGTGAGCGTTTGGACCAGATGGATACATCAAATGATTCATAATAAAATCACTGTTGACTGTTTCCAATGATTAATGTCCTCTCTAGTATCATTAATTCGTATCACTCATGTTGCAGATGGTAAAGGTGGGGCTAATTTTAACTACTTAGCTAGTTAACTATCCTTATCTATAACAATATATTTAGTTGATTACTGAATTATACAGCTGTCATTGTATTTATGTAAATGTCACATATCTACACATTTATGAATATTTTATGAGTGAAAATTTTATCACCCAAGTCTGACTTTAAATTCAGCTCGTGCGAATAATTTTTGGTGAAATATTTAATAACAGTTCAGATTTTTGTTCTACAAGTTCGTATTCGACTTGTGTACTCACATCGAGTCTACAAACTCTCGCTTTTTGCACCATTTACCTTTATACAAAAACTACTTTCCCCCTCAGAACTGGACGTTTTTAGCTAGCTAACGTTCCTGCTTCTGATGGCAGTCCGCCATCTTTGTTGCGTTGTCCCTTTCCTTGATTTCTCTCCGTCGGCTCAGTCTCCCCCAGCTAGTGTTTCTGACCACCTCGACCACACTCCGGTGTCCGCTGCGTTGTATTTTACATCCGTAGTTCCTGACGTTAACCGTTGACTCACCTCACGTCTTTTACGGACGTTAACCGTTGACTCACCTCACGTCTTTCATTAAGCGCCTTCGTGGATTGTTCTTTTGAATTTCCGACAACAAGAGCGGTCTTAATGACGGTCTCCATGATGGACTTAGTTTCGGAGTAAAACGCCAACTTTTCTGACATTTCTACCTCCAAAGTCAACCACCGACTCTTACTACAGCGTTCATAAATCCCGGCTGTTTAAAGAGAGCGGCGATAAACAACACGAGAGTTATCGCCATCGATTCCGGAAATGAAAGTACAATAAAGGTAAAGCTTTATTTCAAAATAAAACCCTTAAAAGTTGCTTCGATTGCAAATGTTCTTTAATTGCAATAACAAGCGAAAAAAAAGGTCGGTACCATAATACGGAGAGCTCAAAATGAAAAAGTCATTTTACAGTTTCAATTTTTTGTTTGAAAACAATTACATCTTAATGGCATTGTATTGATTATTGTGAATTAACAAGCATACAAATCTTTCACACAAAAAACTAAATAACTTATTGAAACACAAAGAAAAAAACAGATATTTAAATGCCACAAACAATGCTTCTAACCTCTACTGCGAATACACTGAATGAGAGTAGAGCTATGACTACTTTTCCTTACAATCACTATATTCATTACTTTTGATTAATCCCTTAACTCTAGCACATCAAGAGCAGTAACAAGTGAGAGTTACGTAGTAAACCAACTAGTAAACCAACTGCCAAAACAAAAGCAGTCAGTTTATAATATGAGGACAAACGAGCATCCCTTTGTCAGTGTGAAGAGTATTTTTTGGTTATTAAATAGATGGAGTGCATTGTACCAGCTCTCAACAACAGATTATTAAATGAATGAAACTTTATGTGAAGCACTATGTTGAGCACACAAGTCATTGTTTCTTCCCTTAATACAACACACCGCTGTTTCATTTATGACTTCGTCAGATTAAACCATGTTCTACCGTTCTGGTAGACATCCCATCACCTATGGCCCGTCACAGCTGTGCTTCTTGAGCTGCCTTGAATCAGAGAAACCGCGGCCACACTGCTGGCACGAGTAGAGCTTCTCGCCCGTGTGGACTTGCATGTGGGACTTGAGCTGGTTTGACTGGTGGAACTTCCGCTGACAGAACACACATTCAAACTGCTTCTCGCCCGTGTGGATCCGCAAGTGTCTGTAGAAGTTGCCGTCTGTTCTGAAGGCCTTGCCGCACTGGTCACATTTGTACGGCTTTTCGCCTGTGTGAATGCGCTTGTGCTGCTTCAGACTACCGGCGAGGAAAAACCTCTTCCCGCACACGTCACAAATAAAGGGCTTCTCCCCCATGTGGCTTCTCTGGTGATAGGCGAAAGAGTACTTGTTATGGAACGACCTCCCACATATGCCACAGTTGAACTCCTTTTGCTCGCTGTGGCCTTTTTCGTGAAGTTTGAGGGAAGACGCGGCGCTGAAACCTTTCAGACATATTTTGCAGCTGTACGGTTTAACCAGCGCAGAAGTGTTGCACCTTTTAGTCTGGGGAGACGTTTGCGTGCCGTCCGTTTCCTTGCTCTGGTGAGCATGCACGTACTTCTGATGTATCAGCAGCCTGCAGTTGAAGAGGAAGGTCTTCCCGCAGAGATCACACATGAAAGGCTTTCTGGCGCCGTGGATGAGCATGTGGGACTTCAGCCTGTTGTTCTCCGAGAAGCTCTTGCCACACTCCTGGCAGGTGAACGGCTTCTCTCCTGTGTGAATGCGAAGGTGCCTCTTGAGATTGTTATTCAGGCTGAACCTCGCTCCGCATATGTGACAGGTGAAGGGCTTCTCCCCAGTGTGGACTATGCTGTGTCTTTTCAGAGCAGTGCCAGTCCTGTACGGCTTGTTGCACACGGTGCATATGAACGGAGTGACGCCTGTGTGTTTCCTCTTGTGCACAGTCAGGGAGTGGGCATATTTGAACGTCTCGTCGCACATCGTGCATTTGTATTTTTTTTGGGTCGAGTGAACTATCTGGTGGAAGCGGAGGGTGTCTTTGCTCTTGAACTCCTTTCCGCACGTCGCACAGCTGAACGGCCTCTCGTCCGAGTGTACGCTCATGTGGCATTTCAGCTGGACCGCCGTCTTGCAAGTCTTGTCGCAAAGCTGGCACTTCAGCAGCTGCTTCGATTTCTCGTGGCGGACGAGGTGGTTTTCCAGAGACTGCTGGATCCTGAATGTTTTCCCGCACTGATCGCAGGCGAACGGCTTTGGTAGTTTCAACAGATGGTGACGCTTGAGGTGATTCTGAAGCGACTCCTCTCCTCGGTACGACCTTTTACACTTGGGACAGGAGAAGGGCAACGGGGCTTTCCTTTTCTCGTGACACAAAAGGTGATTTTCCAAAGACCTCTTTTCGAGGAAAATCCTGCCGCACTGCTCGCAAGGAAAAGGCGTCTTGTGGACCTTCATGTGTTTCTTCAATTCCCCTTTCCAATAAAAACCAACGTTGCAATGCTCGCAGGAGAACCGCTTTGCTGCCTGCAACTCTTTGCTTTTTCCCTGCACGCCATCTGTCTTGATGTTTTTCTCCTTGGTGCGGGCGTCAGCGAAAACTGGAAATAGAGGGGAAAACATTCACAAAATTAGCCTACTTATATTTGAAAGTTTTATTTTAATAGTCACCTTTTTCTCCTCTTAAGAGGACTTCGTCCTCCACCTATTCAAGCTCCTTCCTTTTGATGTGGGGGTCACATCCTGCGAGAAGCAACAGTCTGAAATCTAATCATACCTTCTGCGGCTTTAAAGGTTGCTTTCCTGATCCTCTTCGATCTCCCTGAAGGTGCCTCTTCCACGGATGTCTGTGATGCAGGAGAAAATAATTAGTTTATTTTTAAAATGACATGCAATCAACACCCCAACAGTGACAGGTTTCCTAAGCATTACACTTCCTATTCACATAGAGACATGTGACTAGAACATTTGATAATATTTTTTGTCTCAGTCTGTTGCTTAACGACAGCAACACTAATCGTATAGCTCGTTTTCCCCTTGAAGTACATACTGTATCTCCACCAAAGTGGGACATAAACACCAGTGACATGCAGCTGATGTAGTATACATTAGGGCTGGGCGATATGAAAAAAAAAAAAAATAATCAAATATCACAATATTTTTGACCAAATACCTCAATATCGCAACGATATTGTAGTGTTGACTATTGGTGCTTTCACAAACTATCTACACAATGAGATTTTTGATAAATAATCATCAGTAATGTGGATATAATGACTAAGTGCGTAAAGGCAAATAATGACATCACTTTACTGTAATGCAGCCTTTAAAACCAGGAAAAACAACATTTATGTCATTTTACAATGTTACGGTATCCAGAATCTAAGACGATATCTAGTCTCATATCACGATGTCAATGTAATATCGATATATTGCCCAGCTCTAGTATACAGTAGGGGTGGGAATCATCCGCCGCCTCCCAATACCATATCATCACGATACTTATGCCACGATGCGGTATTAAACATACTGCAATATTCTGCGATATACTGCAATTTATTCCCTTTTTTTCCAACTTGTAATTTTTTCCCAATTTGAAATGATGTCCCCAAACGGAAACTTTGTCAACATCTGTTTCATCTAAAAAGATCCATTTCTCTGTTTGGTCATCATCTCTCTCACTTCAATTTTATTGCTGCAAAATGGGATTGTCAAGCAGACAAACTGCCCAACACATATATAATAAAAGATCCATACTTGGCGCTTGTGTATCGATACAGTATTGCCACTGAAAATATCGCGATACTATGCTGTATCGAGTTTTATCCCACCCCTAGTATCCAGACGAAAATAGTTCAGGTTTGAGTGTTTTAAGATTCTCAAACCTGAAATGCTTTTAGACCAATCAGAATCGACCCAGTTTAACCAAAGAAACGGCACAGGAACACCGAACCTTTTCTTGTGCCGAGTCGCCATCGCCGACGGTGCTGGAGTCTGGACTGGGAACGTCTTGCGGCGTATACTCCGGCGATCCCTTTGTCTCGGAGACACAAGGCTGGTAGACGACTTGGCCAGAGCTCAGCAACAGAACCGTGGGAGCAGAGGGGACTCTGCCAACCAACATCATCGGGGCTATCGCAGATTCAGGGGGGGCCACGGATCCAGCTGTGGAGCTGGGAACCGCTTCAGTGCTTCCTGATGAAACCAGAAGAGGGTTCGAGGTGGGTTCCTCCGCAGCAGCCAGAGGGGCATCAGGACCGGTGGAGACCGACGCAACCGGTGCTCCTGTGTCGTGTCAAAGACAGAAACCAACGTTGTTACATTGATCAATGTTGCCCCTCAGAGCTGTATAATGTGTTGATCACAAGAAACACCGGATTTATCCACGTAGAAACTAATTTACTGTCACACACGGACAGAAATAAATTGTATCTGAAAATATCAAAGCATGTGTAGTACAATGAGGAAAGGAAATGACATCACTTTACTCTAATGCAGCCTCTAAAGACAGGACAACAACACTTGTGCGTGTCATATCACGATATGCAATATCCAAAATTTAAAAATGTTTAGCCTCATACATGTGTCAATATAATATCGATATATTGCCCACATGTAGTGTGGGACTAAAATCTGTAATGGGTATTTTCCTATTTTCTAACATTTGTAGACTAATCGATTAATCCACAATTGACCAATATATTAGTAGGGTGGGAATCAGCAGACGCCTCCCGATACGATATCATCACAATACGATATTATTGCAATTTTAACCATATGTCAATATTGTGCAATATATATATATTGCAATTCATAACCTTTAAATTTTAGCCAATTTCAAATGATGTCCCCAAAAAGACACTTTGTCAACATATTTTTTTATCTAAAAAGATACATTTCACTATTTGTTCATGTCACTTCAATTTTATTGCTGTAAAATGGGATTGTCAAGCAGACAAACCGACCGATATACATACATATATAATAAAAGATCAATACTTGGCGCCTGTGTATCGATACGGTATTGCCGCTTAAAATATTGTGATACTATGCTGTATCGACCCCCATCCTAACATGTCCTCGCAGCTGTCATGTTAATCTAACAGACTGAAGGTTTTCACGTGGCCATACGAGTGATTGAGGACTGCCTCTCACCGATCAGTGAGCCGTCCTGCATCAGGATGTGGGTCGGGCCTCCTTGTGTCCCTGCACTGCTTCCACTGATGCTCTTCAGCTCCTTCTCCAGCTGCTCCATCTCTCTGCCCAGCTGCACCACTCTGACCCCCAGCTCCTGCTCGAGCTGCCCGGCTTTCCTGTGCAGCACATCCTCCAGCTGCTCCACCTTGGCCCGCAGAGCCTCGTTCTCCTCAATCAGCTCCGAGGAGAACTCCGTGAACACCTTATGGATCTGAACCACCAGACACTTCTCTATCTCCTGGACTTCGCCGAGCTTCGCCTCTTCCCACTTGGTGCTCGGCGCCTCTTCCGCCCAGACATCTCTGAAAAGAGACACGGTTGCCTGGATGGCGACTTCCACGATCGACGCCACTTCGCCGCCGAACCTCTCCTCCATTTTTCCTCAGTCCAATTAAAAGCTCAGGCCGCTGTGTCCGCCGGGTCGCAGGACATTTTATAAAGCTTAAAAAGTAACTTGAACCACAGTGTGTTGGACTTTAAACACAACAGAATTTCTTCCGTGAAAACGTAACGTATGTTGTCCTTTATATGGCGGCCTGTGCGTTTCTCAAAATAGTCTCTGCTGCACATCCGCTTCCGGTGTCACGTCTACATTTCAAAATAATAGGCTCGTCCGAGATGTACTGCGCCTGTAAAGTGGACGAGATCCATAGACAGTTAAAGAAGACCCAGGCGGACCCAGGGCATGCTGGGAAACCATAGACATAATAACGATTTTTTAATTAATATTCTTTATTTAGTCTATGTGGGGAACGCCAGCTTCTCAGCTTATTATGATTATTATTCATAATTACTGTTCACCATTACAATTCCTTAATTGTGTAAATACTGTATCATAAAATTCCTTTAACTTTGTAAATACCGTACATATCCACACTCTTTATATTTATTGATATATATTTCTACTCTGATATTTGTATACTTCTTGCAACTGTAACACAGAATTTCCCTTCGGGGATCAATAAAGTATTTCCGATTGTGATCTAACAGCTGATTGGTTCAGAATCGACTCCACATGATGACCTTTTACATAAACCTTTTAATGTTTTTGAATCTGAGGGATTTTAACAGCCAACCTTATTCTGTACAGTTAATATTAACCATACAGTCATGTTGTGAGGCTGATAGTGACGTTTGGAAGTCAGAGAGACTGTTCAGATTACGAATCATCTCATCTGTTGTTAATTAAAATCAGCTACAGATCACACGTAGAGCATTTTGAGAGCTACTCTGTCATAATTAAAACAACTTGAGACTGTGTAAAAGCTGAGATATGAGTCTGATAACATTTTATTAAAATGGAATCGGACCACAGGGGTTATGTCACTTCCTGTTCAGCCTGAAGGCAAACCTAGGCCTAAAGTCCCATACAGTGCATAGACCGGTAATATTAATATAATATACAGTCTATGATACAGTGGTGGATTTTTCTTTCCTGATTTAATGGCCGATCGCAAACCAACGTATACACTGTAGGTGCATACCGTCACCCACTGGACGGGAGTGTGTAACATCAGGGCTTTAAATATTTACATACTTCCTATTACAGGTTATATTAAAGTAAAGAGAAAATATTCCGATCTAATCCTGTGTCTTTAAGAACAATAAAGAGAGCCTTGCAGTATTCACTCATTGTGTCACATTCAGATATTTTACTTACTAAAAGTAACAATATTAGTGTTAAAATACTGTTACAAGTAAAAGTATTAGCGCCAGTATAAACATAAATTACCAAAAGTAATCATTAGGTAGAATGCCCCATTTCAGATTCATATGTTTTATATTACTGGATTATACTTTTTGATAATAATATGTACATGAATGAGGTGGAACTATTTTGAATGACTTTGTATACTGCTGGGTGGTATGCAAAGGGGCCCCCTGCAAAACCTCGGGCCTCGCTTATCTGCTTGACAAAAAGACACACGCAAACATTATCTTTCATTATCACAATCTGTATTTATCAATTCAAAGAAACGACTGTACAAAGCAAATGATTCGCAGTTGGTTCTGATCATTTTATACATTATTGGTTCATTCATTCACCATTTTCTCATGTTGGTAGATTGTGTCGCCCCGGTGTGTTACAGTGATTGCATAGTGGAGGGATGGGACTTGAAGACATGCACAGCAGTACCATAATAGAGACTATGTCATCATGCAAGCTCTTTGTCCTGTTGTGTTTGTGTGGAGGAGGTGTAATTAAACCTCGCTTATCAGCAATCTCACTTCCACACAGACTCAAAAAGTTAAACTTAACAAAGACAAGGGGCAGTTGTCCCAGCGTCACCATGGAAAAACTCATTTTCTTGTTTGTTTGTTGTTTTTTTTACAGAAAATAATCATGATCACATACATTTGTACATCATCAGGTTGCTGTAGGCAGGCGTACAGAGCGGCAGACAGGCTGAGGGCAGATAGACAGTGGTGTTGTGGGGTCCTGGAAGGAGAGAAACTATGGCAGCAAATATGTTTGTTCGGGTGTGTTTTCCTGCAGAAAAGTGACTTCCAGTGAAAGAGGAGGTCATAAATTACCGTATCTGATGACGCTTGAATCGTCCTAATGTGACGGAGGATCATTTTGTAGGAAAACCAGTGCATTTCTAGATGTTAAACCTCCAATAAAAGATCCGTGTGTCCACATAATCAGCCTCTCATTCTCATTAGTGACTTAACTCCACAAAACGTCGCAACTGAAGATCTGAGACCGGATTTGAGCTCAAGAGTCTTCCCTGATTGTCTTCAGAAACATGTCAACAAATGCGGAATACAAAAATTATACTTAAGGTTGATTGTGTTCACTGTAGTCTGTAGCCCTATTCAAAAATATTTTGTAGACGATATATTTCAGGCAGTGTGTGTTCTAGATCGATTTAGACGGACGGATGATGAGCGTGATGAGAGCCGGCTGTGGCTGTTAATGTGTAAAATGGTTTTTAAACTAAATAACAACACATGCTGTGTGTAGAATGTGACAGTGGGTTTTTTACAGCTGTTCTTTCCAGTTCTCAAGTTCGACATTAACGCATGATTTAGGCCAAAAAATAGTTGTTATTATTATTGTTATTATTATGAGCTGGTACCACAATTTTCTGGAGCTCAAAGTATGGAAGGCCATTTCTACCAATGTGATGGAAAAAAAGATCCTGTAAGTCATTTTAATGAGAAACTTCTTAAAAATAATGACATTTCTAAAAATAATGACTTTATATTGCAACATAATGAGAAACTTTCTCAAAATGAGCTATTTTGAGAAGATTTCTCCTTATTTTGTGATATTAAGTAATTCCTTTGTGAAACTAAGTTGTTATTTTTAAGATACGTGGTTATTTTTTTCGGTGAAACTAACTCGTTATTTCGAGAAAGTTTCTCATTCTAATGACTTACAGGATCTTTCTTTTTCATCAAAGCGCTTAGTTTTCATTTTTTTCTTTTACTGGCAGAAATGGGCTTCCATACGAAGCTGACCTCTTCTATTGTTATGCTAACCATCAAGATATTCAGTTTATATTGTTATAAAACAAAGCGGAAAAGAGCTGAAAAGCTTCACAGCTGGAACCAGATATTTAATGAGGTTTTGTTTAAAAACGTGACTTGACAATGACAATGAATCGAATATCAAAATTGATGCTAATGAATTTCCTGTTGATCTACCAATCGATTAATTGACTAACTATTTCAGCGTTGCTGTCTAGTTAACCCACGTGGGCAACTGGGAAGAGTATGAAAAAAAAAAAATTAAAACTTCAATCACGTAAAAAAACAAAAAAAACATAAAAAAATTCTTCCAACCAACAAGATCATTCTTAACTTCTCTGGATCTGACGTCCCTCTGCTGAATCCCAACACCACTGACCATCAGGCCTCAGCTCTGCAACAGGCCAGTGTTCCTAGTGCAACACAAAAAAATTGCATAATGTCTCAGTTCATTGCTACCATGATCAACATCATCAACAACATTCACTTCTACAATCGTTATGCATTACACTCCATATTACTGCATACTGCTGTGTGGTTTTGGTGTACAAGATGCAACATGTCAAAGACCGAAACTGTGTTTTATGTTGGTAGCTGAATGACTGAATGGTATCAGACTGAGAAACGTCTGCATCAGCGTTTCCCTTTACTAAAGTGCCAGGAAAAATGTCACTTTCTATCTAACTGCCAGCGACTAACTGAATGTTCTTATTCCTGGTTTAATGTACATTTTTTTATTATCTTATGATCTACATGCTGTGTTCAGAGAGAAGGCGCAAACACTGATCTGCACCCACACTGACACATTTTCCACAACAAAGTTTTACATTCATTTCCAGTGAGAAAAGAAAACACTGACTATAAATACATATATGATAAACCAAAAGGTATTTTATTTGTCATTTCATCTCAGCCAACAGACCGAGTCTGATGTGAACAGAACAGCACAGACACACACAGACAGGCAGGGTACCATCCGCCATGATGTTCACCACGCTGACTTTCACATATCTTGTTGTTTCCGTGGTGTAAAAATGGTTCAAATGAAATACTTTGTAATGTTTTCTGTTGACGAGTTAGCTGTACCCTGCATGTTTTGTCCTGCGTGTATCTACAGAAACAAAATGTGTCAGTTTATTACGCTGTTAGACTCATAATCTGACAGTAGAGGATTGTATCGCGTCACTTTACACATGGAAGATTTGTTCATCCAAAATTCACCTATTTTAACTCCGACTTTGTTGTGTCCAACATGCATGTAAATGATTGCATTGATCTGGCATTCACACCTAATTTAAATGCATAAAGTGTGTTAAAATAATTTAAAGTTACAGTTGTGGAGACATTATTATGTTTTATGATAAACATGAAGCTGACCAACAGGTGACGACAGAATTTAAAATCTTGAAGTGAATGAGGTACAACCTTGAAAAAAAAAAAAAGCAGCGAGATATAATAATAATAATAATAATAATAATAATAATACTCTCGTAACCTTAATATTAGACTTTTGAGAAACGGAATAATTAACCTGGAAAATTTTGACAGATTTTGGGCTCTACATCCTCCTGAGAGGAGAATGGAAACTTTTAAGGTTAAAGTACAACTAAAATCCAATTTTTGCAGTCAAAAATAATGTCAAAGTGTTTTCTTTTATTGTCAATAGTGTTGTTTTTTTATTTAAAGAAGGGAAAACCAGAGACAAAGTAAACAAACGTGTACTGAACATAGCTTATAAACCATGAGCAGACGAGCCCTGATCGGGACCATCTCATCCTATACACGTCTGAAAATGAAATAACCACCGGTGGACTTTAACTGAAAGATTTAAGAACACCAGAAGTGAAATAAAAAAGGTTTTCATACAGCAGCAGTGATATTAAAACAGTATTGGTATTTGAAATGATTTGAAATACTTTCTGATGCACATATTCGAGGAAGAGTCTCCTACATGGGCAGGAAAGTAACTTTAGTTTGCCCATCTGCCTCTGCGGCTGGTGCTTCCCAAAATTCCCCAGCTGCATTTGCAAGTTCATTAGACTCTGACCGTTCTCCCCTTATGGCTTTGTGTCGAGCTTTACAGTAAACGTAACAGAAACCGATGCGTGGATGCCGAGTCAGCAGGCTGCAAACACAAGCTTCTATTGACGAGTGATTTCTCTCCAAGCAAGTCATGCAATCTCACAACTTACACATAGTTCAATCCCCTTTTTCTTAATATTTGGTCCGTCTTATATCCTGGCTCTCAACGGTGTGTCAGTTTATTCATTCACTCATTCATTCACTCATTCATATATTCCCATCTAATTCTACACTAATGAGATGTTGACCTTGACAAGTTGACGACCTGTTACACTCTGGAACATGTTTATAACCTTTGACATTTTAAACCTGTCTGTGTGTGAGTGTGTGTGTGTGTGTGTGTGTGTGTGTGTGTGTGTTTCGTGGTTTGGACATGTCTGGAAGACTGAGGTGGCGTCTGAGGGGACAAACATTAACACGTCATGAAGCACACGGTAAGCACACACTAACATAGATAACCTGAGAGCTATGGAGATCCTGGGAGCGGAGAGCAGCAACGCACACGCGCGCGCACGCACACACACACACACACACACACGCAGAAACACACTGCACGCAGAAAAACAAGATATTCTGAATTCTGTATAAAAAAAAAAAAGGATGCAATAGATTTGTGTGAATAAACCAACAAGTTGTTTGATGTTATAAGAGAATAAAAGAGTAGCTGGTGCCTGTTTTCAGCCTGAGGGCCTCATTCATTAAAAACATGCCAGGCGCAGATTTTGTGCTTATGACCAAAGCCAAACATGTAACTTATGGGAAATGGATCCTTGATGCTAAAATCAGCAGGTTATGATGAATTTCACCAATTTCCTTTAAGATATCGAAAGATAAATCTTTGCCTCTACAGCTTTCTAAAATATGAACGTTTTAGTTTTTTGGGCCTTTTTATGTGTTTCTCTTTAAAGTAAAATGAAACAACATTTCAACAAATGAGACCCCTGGGAGCCAGAGTCGACCATCAGATTACGTTTTTATCTAGGAACTGTACATGTGTGTTTTTTATTTTTTATAAATTAAACTTGGGAGCCCAAGTGGCTGCAGTGACCACACTGTCTTTATGTCCCAGTTTGAACATCTTGTGACCCATCTGTCTTCCACAAACGTAATCCGAAACAAACAAAGAACAGAGGGAAACAAAGGAAAGCTGCTCTGTTTGATCTTTGTGGGCAGAGTTCAACAAATCAAGCACATTTCTTAAGGGTTTTAAGCCTTTGGATGTATTTTCTATGACTTTCTGAGCAACAATGAAACATTTTTGATTTCCTGTTTCTCGTGTTCCTGATTGTTTTGAAGGTAATCACCCTGGTTGGCCATCTACTCTTCTCTCGTCTTACATCATCATCTTTCTAGAATCAGCTCAGTGCTGTAAGCTGTTTATCAGTGCTGATCCATCCACAGTGAATTTGGATGAAGTTTGTATGTCTGTAAAACATTTTGGCATAATTTCATTGTCTTTCCATTTTCTGAGGGGTAATGAGACATAGTGTAGGATGAAAGATAGATACAGTAGTTATGACAGACAGACAAGAAATACATACATGTACAGCTCATCTCATAGAAAAAACAAACATGGAACAGAATGAGCTACGTTTTCTCGCACTACCAGCAATCAGACTTTGAGCTAATGTAATGCATGTCCCGTCTCTCTCTCTCGTTAACGCAGCCCCGAGGTTCAGCCGCCCGGAGCTCTCTCTGCAGTTCTCTGAAACAGCCACCGGGAGGGGGGGTGGAGGGGGTGGAGGGGTGTAGGCGGAGCGTCAGTGACTCTGTGTGTTCTCACAGAGACACAGAAGAAGAGAGAGAAAGACAGAGAAAGATGTCTCCTGCACCAAATCCGTCCTGTCCGTCCTATGAGTGAGCCTGGGGTCAGTCCTTCTGTCCTGTGTGTCACTTTCCATCCAAACACAACCGCTTTGTTGACAGTGTTGGAGGCGGAGAGAAGGAGGGGGGCGTTCACTACCATTCTATGGCCCCGCCTCCTATCCGGAGTTCACGATTCACGATTCAAATCCCGAGATCGATCCGTCACCCGGCTCACTTTTTCTTAGCGGACTTTTCCGAGCGCTTTGCGTCCGACTTCCCTCCCCGCTCGGACCTCTCCGACCGCTCGCCCCTCTCTCTCTCCTTCTCCTTTTCTCTCTCCTTCTCCTTTTCTCTCTCTTTCTCCTTTTCTTTATCTGTCCGCTCGATCCGATCGGCCCGGTCCGAGCGCTCACCGCCGCGCTCTGACCTGTTGTCCGCTTTGCTGCCGTCGCGCCGCGTGCCCTCGTCTGTGGATGAGGTAGTTGGTTGGGGCTGACCCCATTTGGCAATCTCCTCGTGCTCCGTAATGCTGCCGGTGATGTTGGTCACCCACACCTTGAGGTCGTCCTGCGACGGAAGAGAGGGGACACACGTGTGAGATGATTTACTGTTTACTGATATGCATCACATAACTTCAGGTGTTTCAGTGATTTTACATCATGTCGTCGATAAAATAAAGCCACTGCTATTTCGGGATCAAATTAGAAAAACAAGAATGTCTCACCTCATCTTTTGCATGAAACAAAAACTCACTGCCGTCCTTCGTTCTGCAATAAGAGGAGAGAAATTGAACTTACAAGTGTAGAGCAAAACATGTTTGGTGGATAAGTTTAACTAGAAGAAATGTTTTTCGCAGGAATATTGCTGTACAAGATGCCTCTGCTGTTTGCAGTTGATCAATAATAATAATAATAATAATAATAATAATAATAATAATGTATTTTCTTTGTGACACACTTTTATACTAATAACTGTTCTTGTGTAGGTAATTCCAGATGCTGGCTAGATCGCTAACTCCATGACTTATACTCCTCCAGAGTTAGGAAACGGGCAGGAACCATCACTGCAGACCCATCTCACCCCGGACACAACCTGTTCCAGCTTCTCCCCTCTGGGGGGCGCTACAGAGCACTGTACGCCAAAACCAACAGACTCAGGAACAGTTTCTACCCACAAGCCATTTCTCTGATGAACAGCTGACTTCTTACCCACAGTGTCAGGTTCAATTCAATTCTGGTCATTAACCCAGTAACACTGTCTCTACAGCACCTGTCTACTGGTTCCACTTATTATTCCACTTATTTAGTATTGTTCATCATTCCCATTCTCACATCTCACTTATTATTATTTTTTTAATTCATTCATCATTCTCATTTCCTATTTCAGAACTGTTCATACTGTTTATATTGTAATATAATAACATAATACTATTTATCCCAGTATCCTTTGCACTATGCTCCACATTTAAATAATTGTATTGAACTCTTCATTGCACTCATGCCTCTATATTGTTTCTGTTTATAGTATGTATATATTGTGTATATATTAGTGTGTATATTTTGTTTTTGTTGTCTTGTATGTGTAAGCACAGTGTGAGTAACGATGCTCCAAAGAAAAATTCCTCGAATGTGTCCTCATACCTGGCAAATAAAGCTGATTCTGATTAGTAGCTAGTGCACTAGTGAGCTAACTAATTTGCCAACTGGAACATTTCCCACATCCCAATCTACCGAATCGTGCCCTTGTTGAGGTGCTCATATTATGCTCATTTTCAGGTTCATAATTGTATTTAGAGGTTGTACCAAAATAGTTTTATGTGGTTTAATTTTCAGAAAACACCATATTTTATTTGTACTACACATGGCTGCAGCTCCTCTTTTCACCCTGTGTGTTGAGCTCTCTGTTTTAGCTACAGAGTGAGGCCTCTCACTTCTATCCCATCTTTGTTGGGAGTCGCACATGCGCAGTAAGCACTGCTAGCTAGTCAGTTGCAATCTGAAGTCTCTTTTATACAGACCTTAGTGGTCCCCTAATACTGTATCTGAAGTCTCTTTTATATTGACCTTAGTGGTCCCCTAATACTGTATCTGAAGTCTCTTTTATATAGACCTTAGTGGTCCCCTAATACTGTATCTGAAGTCTCTTTTATATAGACCTTAGTGGTCCCCTAATACTGTATCTGAAGTCTCTTTTATATTGACCTTAGTGGTCCCCTAATACTGTATCTGAAGTCTCTTTTATATAGACCTTAGTGGTCCCCTAATACTGTATCTGAAGTCTCTTTTATATAGACCTTAGTGGTCCACTAATACTGTATCTGAAGTCTCTTTTATATAGACCTTAGTGGTCCTCTAATACTGTATCTGAAGTCTCTGTTATATAGACCTTAGTGGTCCTCTAATACTGTATCTGAAGTCTCTTTTATATAGACCTTAGTGGTCCCCTAATACTGTATCTGAAGTCTCTTTTATATAGACCTTAGTGGTCCCCTAATACTGTATCTGAAGTCTCTTTTATATAGACCTTAGTGGTCCTCTAATACTGTATCTGAAGTCTCTTTTATATAGACCTTAGTGGTCCCCTAATACTGTATCTGAAGTCTCGAGTATGAGGGCGTGCCACGCTAGCAGCTAAGCATTATAACGTGTGTTTTGTGCTCGTCTTTACAGCCAACAACAGACCACTTTCCATGGTGCTTCGACATGGTGTCTCCTAAACCGGTGCTTCCGAATCAATAACAACATAGCGGATATCCGAGAAGTTACTGCTGTAACTGGTGGGTGGAGACATAGACACTGTACATATGCTCTGATGGGAGGGGGTTTTGGGCGGGAATATTCAAATGTTTCGGCCGATGACATAGACGGCCCTGTCAATTTTGCCCTTTGCTGCATGTCATCCCCCATTTACTGTATCATTTCAGCTGTTCTAAATAAAGGGAAAGGGAAAAGCTAAAAAAATCGGAACCAAAAAAGCCATTTATGGGGCGGTTCACTAGTCACAGGTGAACACAAGTATGATGGCAGCTCCTCACTTGAGTGTGAAGACGTTCTTCTTCTTCTTGTAGCCGTTGGTGACGTCGCAGTGGCAGTGGGAGAGGTTGAGCAGTGGCTCATTGTTGTAGGATGTGGCGGTGTTCTTGGCGTCCTTGTAGAAACCCATCTCCCCCTTTTTCAGCACGCAATACAGGTTGACCCATGACCTGCTGTGGTGTGGGAAGGCGGGAGGGGTGAGGGGAGGGAGAGTGGAGGAGGAGAGGAAGGTGGAGGAGAGGAGCACGGGGAAGGTGGTGGTGGGGGAGATGGGAGGAGTCAGGAAGAGCTGCAGAGTTGCTCTCGCTAAGCTAACACCTCACTCACCTGACCAGAGCAGACAGGTAGGTGGGCGGGATGGACCGGCGCCAAGAAGGGAGGAGGAAACAACACTGCTGAACAAACACAGACGAACGGACGGACACACAGACGGACGGAGGAGGAGGTGGGGGGGGATGGAGGGATGGGGAGGGAGACTACGTACAGTTTGTTTGTCTCTGTGTGTGGGTCTTATATATGACTTACCTTGGAGGAGACGAGAGGAGCAGCCAGTAGCACCGAGGAAGAGAAGAGAAAAGAGGGAGAGTTTGGTTAAATGGCATTTTGGCAACAAGACAACTTAAACTCGTAGTCATGCTTCTTTTCTATCTTTGAGCGTGTTTACATGCACACAGCATTCCAATCAAAAAGCTTACACCCAATTATAGGTATTATTCAGGGCAAGCTGTATGTGTTCAGCTTAATATTTCAATTTCAAATACCTCTGTACGAGCAACGGAAACAGAATTTGACCAACGGTGCATGTGACAAGGTGACATTGCTGCATTGGTTTCAAGTATTCAAGTTCTATATTGGCATGTTTGTTATGAATATAAACATGAATGTAGTAAATGTGTGTAAGTAGAATATACATCTAGAGATGTAAAGTAGGTAGTAAAACAGTAAGTATATATAGGTAAGTGACATCTACTACCATCTATTATGGTATAATCTTAAAGATGAAGAAAAAATAATTAATAACACAATTCTAATATTCTAATCATACATATAATATGGACACACAGACTTTATTAGGTTCATCTCCCACAGTGTCACAACACATTTGTTACTGCACAGTGAATAGGCACAACACGCCTCATAGGATCTGCAGTTGTTGTTTTTCTAATTCTAAGTAAATAATCTATCTTTTATCTTTGTTTAGGTGTTTTCAATCGTAAATATCCTTTATAGTAGTAGCTCTTTTTTTAGAATGCGGACTGAAATCCTCAGTAACATGTTTCAGCTTTTCAGAAAGATTGATGAAAGAAACCTGGATGACAGCTCGAAGGGAAAAGTGATGTGAAAGGTAAACATGAAATTAGAGGTGGGGAAAAAATAGTATTGTGATATTTTCCCATGGCAATACAATACTGTTTAATAAAGGGATGCCAGGTATTGATGTATTATTATATATAAATTATATATAAACTTGAGAATTTAACTTGTTGGCACTAGAATAAAAAAAAAAAATTGCATATACTTTTAAAATTAAAGTGAGATGAACGACAGAGAAATTTCTCTTTTTAGATAAAACAGATGTTGACAAAGTTTTACTTTAGGGACATAATTTGAAGATGGAAAAAGACCATAAACTGCAATATATGGCAGAATAGGTTTAAAATGGCAATAAAATCGTGACATAGTAAGTATTAAGTATTGTGATAATATCGTATGGTGGGGCCTCTGGTGATTGCCACTCCTACGAGAAACTAGTGACAGATTTTAACATCATGATGTACACACCATTCACATGCACCGCATCCTATTATAAGGAACGCTTGGTTATCCTGAATAATACCAGAATATTAATGTGCACATAAACATACTCAGTGCCTCGTCATGTAGTTATGTAACAGAGACAGGTTGAACCTCAATTCTTTCTCTCGGACTAACTGCATCCTCTCTTTCTCAGTATTGATTGGAGGAAAAGGTCTGAGGGCCCGACCCCCAACCCCACAGATCTTCTCCTTCAATCAAAGTTGACTGTAAAGCAAAAAGAGAGCATACAATAAGACAAACGAGGAGCTGTTTGGAGATTCACACTTGTCCAGTTTTAAGCCATTCAGGATTATGCTTTACCTTGCCATGTACATAACAGGGCATGTACATTTGAGACATTCATCCATCTCTTTGAGTGGGACTCATCCATAGCTGGAAGAGGGATGAGATTTTAGCTGTGCGTGGTCAGCCCAGCCACTAGAGGGCAGAGTGCAGGGAAAGACTTTGCCATTGGTGTCTCTCTGGAGGAAGCAGGGCGGTCATCTATGGAGGCCAGGTAGTGTGAGTGTGAGTGTGAGAGTATGTGTGTGTGTGTGTGTGTTGTGCGTTCAGGCAGGCTAAGCAACACAAGGTAGTGTACGCCACCAACTGCTCCATCAAACAGCCAGCCAGCCCGTCTGCCAACCATTTCTGCTTTATTCTGTGTGCTCGTGTTAGATCAGGAGGCGTCTTAAGCATCATGCATAATGTTTTCCCATGCGGTGAGATGTCTGCGGGTTGCTGTTTTAATTTGTGTAACTGTTGTCTTCAAGTTCTGATCCCGATGATCAGAGATGACATACATCAAATATTAACAAGCTACAGCCTGATATGAGAATAACCTAGTGTCTGGAGTGTCTGCATTGGCCAATACGATCACTCTCTCGCTGAAATGACCTGTGATTGGCTAAAGTATTCTGTCACAAAGCCTAAACGAGGTGCAAGTCTAGTTAAAAATTACAATATGCTGCCAGGAATTTTTGCCAAATGACACAAAAAACTGCCTACTACAGCTTTAACTTTGGAAGAAACTACACAACTACAAGCTTACAAACTAGCACTGCCAATTACAAAGCAGCAAATTTTTAAAAAATAATTGATAAAATTATTGTTCTATACAAACTATGAACTGGCAGGCACTGATATTTGTTCAGACAGATGTTATGTTTCGGAATCAAACAACACTTTCTTATTTTAACTGGTTAGAGATCGAAGGCAGTGCAACAACACAACAAATAGTGATATTACTTATTCACTGATAAACCTTTCCATTGTATTGTCCTAATGATGTGACTTCTACATGTATGCGTGTCAATTACAGGAAACATTAAGATATGCCACAAATTTGTCATTGTATTCAATTTCTTTGGAAGCAGATGAAACTAAAAAAATACCTCTTACTTCCACTTTGTAGAATATAGAATTTTTTCTTTACTTTTTTCTCTAGTAATCAAAATAGGTAAAAAATGATAATGTCATGGCATCCTTTGTATCTAAACATATGTAAACCTTAATGTATGCTTCTAAAGACACAGTATGTCTGCTGAGAAAATCCGAAAGCATAGCTGAGTATTGGGTGTATCATGTTGACCCACACGGTGGAACCAACCAATGAGGTGTCGTGTGTCATCTGCGCTGGTGACAGTCATGCATCTGTTCAACATGTCAGACGCAGTGTCAGCGGAGTGTGTTAGCTTGTTAGCTTAGCATGCTGGAGTAATGCCACTGTCATTATTCTTGAACTAATAAATGGAGGGGGCAGTGATGTCATGAGAAACAGACAGCGGAAATACAACGTGTGCGCAGTTTTTTAAAATCAACAACAATCGACAGTAATGACAGAAAAGGTTTAGATTTAGCAACAACAAACAAAAGAGTATTTTGTGATAAACCCAACCCATCTGTTACTCTGAGAAGTACAAAATGAATCCGAATTGAATCCAACAGAATCCCTAAAGTCTGATACTCATGACACCAGCGTCCGTACTCCTTCTCAACGACTTCTATCATCTGCTAGTCCAGATGTTATGCTCATCATTATGACCCTGAACACCCACCTATTGGTGCTCTTTTTCAGGGTCTCGATGTCCAGCTTGCGAAAGAGGAAGCCCTCGTGGTGTGCGGTGTGTGTTGGCGGCTGGGGGACTGCCGGGCTGCTCTGGGCCGGAGCAGACCTGGACCGCCGCGTAGTTTCTCCTGGCTCTTTGGGTCGTGGTCGACGCCTTGGTTTGGGTCTGTCCCGAGCCCGAGGCCGGTCAAGACGGGAAGACTTCTCTGGTACCCCGTTAGGCACACGGGGAACCTCACCACGGGCCTGAGGGTGGGGAGGGGTGATGCAGTTAGTGGTGATTTAAAAGTAATCTTTATAAGGCTTTGATGGTGTGTTTTACATTTTCATTATCTAAAGCACACATGCCTGTATGTTCCCAGGTTATTATGGCTCACTCTAACCAGTAACCAAACTGACTAATCTACCAATATCATCCAATGTGCCAATGTACTCTCTGACCAACGCACTGGCTAAAAAAATCAATATTTGCTTTTGAGGTGTGAGTAGATGTTGGCTGTTATTCATTTTCTGAGATGAAAGCTCCTCAAACCATTGTAGAAGAGCATTTGAAAAGTCAAATCCTGTGTCCTGTGTTTAAAAACCCAACCAAATAAGCTACAATATGCAACACAAATTACTATATAAATAAATAAAAATACTCAATGAAATGCACAGACCTGTGCTGCTTCTCTTTCTTGCAGCTGCTCTACAATTTCCGCCATGGTGGATCTCTTTTCTCTGTAGAAAAAAAAAAATTGCAAAATTAGAGAATCCAAGTATCCAACTGTAATGCCCTACATGGCCGACATTTTACCAGTGCTCAGCAAAAACATACACTAGATTCCAACTCCAAATTTTCTCTTTAACAAAATATCCATTCATATTCTGTATAACCTGCTCCCAGAGACCGTATCTTAAATAATAAAATCACTTTATGTACATAACACATTAGATAACACAATCTAACATCACCTCAGTACACTCAAAGTCTCACCCTCCAGCTGAGCGTCTGTCTGAGTGCTCTTTCCCGGTGTCATGCTCACTGGATTCCTGTCTGTCCGGCCGGTGTCGGTCCCTCTCTCTCCGCCGGCCCTCGTGGCCCCCGTGGGCCGCGTGACCTTCCTGCTCGCTGGATGTTTGCCTTTCCAGCGTCCGTCTCTCGCGCCTCTCGGCCTGTTCCCTCCACACCTCCTGAGGAAGCTCGTCCCTGCGTGCCTGGATCAGCTGCTCACTGGACAGCTGCCGTTCTATCCTGTGGTGGGTGTGGCCCTGGGGCTCAGTGGGGCCCAACAAGTCAGTCCTGGACCCCCGAGACCCTCGGGTGGGCTCGCTGTGCAGGCGTTCCCTCGGCTCCTGAAGCACCACCTCGGCCATCACAGCCACCTCCGCTCTTTCTGTCCCAATCTCTCCCATCATCATCTCCCTCTCCCTCCCCCTCTCTTTTTCCCTTGCTTTCTCCAGCCGGCTGGCCACAAGCAGCGGCGTCACCGCATCATCCAAGTGTTTGATTTTCGGCTGCCGTAGGTACGTGGAGGATTTCACCTCGAGTGTCCTCGCTGTCTGCACTGGCTGGAGGTGACTCATCACCTTTGTCGCTTGGTCCCTCGCTGTGCTGGCACTCTCTAGCACCTGGTTGGCTGAGACTAGCATGGCCGCCGTTGCAACTGAGGCAATTGAGGAAGGTGCGGGCTGGCCTAGTCCTGCAGCTACACCCACTACGCCTCCGTGCCGCGCCTCCAGGGTGTGGCGGTAGCTGGAGCCATTCATCACAGGGGTGTAGTTAGCGACTGTTGACCCCAGCCGACAAGCCACAGATGAAGGAGAAGGTGTGGCAGGTGAGGGCGAGGGAGGAGAATTGGCTTCGTTCTGCTCATAGATGGTCTGTCTCATGACGGGTGAGATCGGGAGACGGGGGAGGGTGGATGCATTGGGTGAGCCATCTTGGGGGTCCAGGAAGACTTTACGACCCAGCAGAGGGGTCGGGGGTTGTTTACTTTGCTCTGCTTTCAACTTTTCCACCTACACAAAGATGACAGAGCCAGCTTTAAAATCAAACGTTGACACTAACAAGTCACTTAAGGCTTTGGCATGATTGAATAACATACATACTTTTTCTTTACATACTGTTTTTGGAAATTCTAAGCTTTTATTCAATGATTATAGCATCATCATAGTCAGAATTTACAACTTAAGCGTGATTCATGGTTTGGCATTAAATCAATTCCGTGGCTACGTGCTTAGGTACGTGGAGATACCTTTTCCTGCTACAGAATTCTGACCATTATCAGAAAGCACAGCGGAGACACTGATTCTCTCACTATGCCTCTAGAGTCGGTACTCGCTCCTCAGCCAATCACGTCACTCTCTCACTCGCTCTACTATACACTCCCCGCAAACACACACTTGCTGGCCCTGCTATCCTCTTAATGAGATCAACGCACACACCAACGCACCAAAGTATAAAGTTGAGGCCACTTATGTAGGCTGCGGTAAAAGCTCTGCGTGGAACTCCGCAGAACCATAAATCACACTTCAGTCTTTTCAGATGAAAACTCTCTTTTTCTGGCCAGATTGCATGTGTATTTACACAAGGATAATGGTGATATTACTGTGGTGAGTCGTCGCAATGAGCTGAATCGCTCTTCCCAGGTGGCGGCGGCTTTGCGGAAGGCTTCATGCCGACGAATCAGCTGCTCCACCTCGTCTACACTCGCGCCCAGCTCGTTGCTGCTGATGAACGGCTCCTGAGCGGTCAACCACGCCTCCGCCACTACCGCCTCCTGGGCAAACTGGTGAACTTCCAACACTGAGGGGAGGAGAGACAAAAAATAGTATTCAAAAGCAGATAAAAAAAAAAAAAAACGGTACAAAACTGTTTGTTTTTAATTTTAAATTCTTGATTTGAACATTATGTGTATTTATACTTAATATGTGTATCTCTGTGTGTTTGTACATCTGTGTATATTTATAGGAGATTGTAGGTCTGTGTGTGTGTGTGTGTGTGTGTGTGTGTGTGCGTGCGCACGCTCACATTGCTGTAGAAATTCCCAGTGCTTGTCCCACTTCTCAGACATCTCATACTGTTTAGCAACCACCTTGTCCAGCCTCTCCTTGATCTGATCACAAGATCACATCACAGGAGTCAAAATTTGTGCTAAAATAAGAACGATGTTCAGAATATTACCAGGCACTATTGTTGTGTATATATAAAGTATGGTCCCAGTTTTTAGTTTTAACTCTGTCTGTCTATCTTAAAATGGAAACCCAAAAAGATTTTTATGAAAGCTTGCTCTTAGTTTGATGAAAGTAAAAAAAAAAAAAACAGCAGTTTGGGTGATCAGCCCAAATCACACACACACACACACACACACACACACACACACACACACACACACACACACACACACACACACACACACACATGCAGAAGCAAACATTGTTGGCAGTTTAATTCACACTGCACTGCAATTTTTCTTGTAGATTTTTAACTGTAATGTACAATAATTATCATATCTCCTGCTCTCACCTCTTCAGCAGCTGGATTTCTAGCAGCCAGCAAAGTTTTGCCCATCTCAATACACTCCAGGGTGCTCCGTCTGCGAGCCTCCACTTCGCTCTTCAGACTCTGGTGATAATTCATCAGCACCTCAACTGAGGACACGTCCCTGCAGGACCCACAGAGCACACAGACACTTAGCTCACCGGTGCAATCCCCTAATTAGTTTTTAAATGGTGTGTTGGTCAGAGTAACCTTTAATCCAAGAGGTACATTTTTATGGAGAAGTTGATCATGAGAGAAATATCAAAGCATCAATTACCTTTTTTGTTCTAACAAGTTGGTTTGATATATTACAGATATAGTATGTGTTATTTTTGAACATTGATTGATTAATGTAGCTGCTTAAATTAGGTAATATGCTGTGAGCTGTCCTGCTGTTGGCTAATTGTTTACACTGGAATACAAAAAGGCCAGTTTTTCTCTCCCAAAATCCGGTTTTGGTAGAATTTGGTAGAATACTTAGGTCCTACTTTTCAGTGAGAATTTCTTATCTCTTATCACAAATGTTCTTCTTTAACTTAAAATAAAAAAAAAGGTTTTTATTTTTAGGTTTTAAGGTTCTATTTTTTGGTATTCTGGTAATTGTACTGTTTATCAGCTGCTAATAACAGTCACATTTAACCTAATTTGGATGCAGAGTCTGATGCAAACAGAGAGCCAACATCACACACTGCCACTCCCTCTGGTCCACTCTCTCTGGTCATTATATAATAATTGATGTATGTTTGAAATAGATGTTGGGTATGAGAAAGGGAGTTCACATTCACAATTACTGAACTGCGTACGCACAGGGTGGTGTAAATAAGTTTATACTTCTTCTCACTTCTTTTTGGATTTGTAAACAGATCGTCAAGTGTTGACAAGTTTTTATAAATTAATTTACTGTCTCGTTAGTTATTGATTTGCTTTGTTTTTTGTCTGCTGTTCTGTTCTTTACATATTCAAAATAAAATCAATGAATCAATTATAGTTTTTGTATTATCCTGTAAAAGCCGTAAATATTTCACACCGTACCACCTTGATTTAGTGTAGATACCTGGGCTTCTCTCCTGTCCCTATCTGACAGATGATCGATTCCATCCACATGATCTGATCTCGGACCATGCTGAAGAACCTCAGCTTGTCTGTCTCAGTGGTAATCTGTACTCGACACTCCTCACAGGACGTCAGCAGCTCTTTCCAGAACTGCATCACTTCATGCTCGCGGCATGCGATGGCTTCAGCCTTCTCGCCGGCATACACCGTCCTTAGCTGAGCAGCACTCTCCTGCAACTGACGCACCTGGCAGAGTGGGAGAGCAGATCTTAGGAAAACACTAAGCTGAACAAGGAAGAAACGAGAAATGAAAAAATAGAAAGGGTTTGTTTTCTAAATGACGCACAAAACACAGCTGCTCTGACAGCTGTGTTCAGTGTGGGCCAAATGTCACTGGAGTTGACGCAGCAGCTGTAATTTTGCAGCGTTCTACAGTAAAATGTACCATTGTTTCTGTTCCCCAGGTGCATGACAAAGACTACATAAAGCAAAATGAAATGAAGCAAGCAAATGAAGAAGCCATGAAGATTCAGGCTTTCAGATTCTGATTTTTTTTTTTAACTGTCAATCAACTATAAAATTTACTTAATTTAGAGTTGTAAAATAATGTCAAATGAAACACAAATTTCCAACCATACCTACATACAATTAAATGTCTGTAAAGGAGAATATCAGCATAATGGGACAGGCAATTTCGTCATGTAAATAATGTTTTTGATGTGGGTGAAGAGATATTAGAAAATTACTATTTTTCTGATTCTAAATGAATACCGCCACATCATGTCTGTATGAATGTGAGGCACAACTTGCTAAAGAAAGCATACATGCTAAACAAACATCTGCGGAGTTAGAAAAGTCCTGTGGACCTCTACAGAATGATCATTCACTGGGGGAAGTCTTTGACAGTTTTGAGGTCAATGAATACTGAAGCAGTTCATTTTACATGCTGTCTGTTTATGTGCATGTTGCTGTACTTGCGTGACCAGCAGCTGTATGTCCTGTTCGAAGCTGTGCAGGAGTCTCTGCAGGGTGCTGGTGTTGGCAGTGCTGCCCTGCCGAGCCTGAACTTCTGGCAGCCTTCGATGTTTGTCTTCTATCTGGGCCAAAACCTGAAAAATCAGCAGTACAAAAGTGTTCCATGTACCCAGTGTGTGTGTGGAAAGTAATTTCTGTATTCAGCTACAATATTTGTTCTCTACTGTAAAACATTTTCCTGCCAAAGTGTCGTAAAAAGTGAAATCAGTGTAAAAAATATAACAAAGTGGTATTATTGCACCATTGTATTAGTCTTGTTCCTCAGGTGTCTTACCTCTCTGCAGTCAGAGAAGAACTTGTGCAGCTGGTGTGAGGCGGCGAGCATCTGCGCCCGAGTCTCCATTAGCTCCAGCAGGTCGGCCCAGGCCTCGTTCACCCCATCCTTCCATTCAGCGATGGTGGCAGCCTCTGAGTGGCCATAGTCGATGAGCTCGTCCACCATCTGGTTGACAGCCGTCACTCGCTCCTGCCCCACACTGCCCGTCTCTGACGCAAACTCCGTAAACTTCTCCTGCAGGACCTGGAGGTGCAACAGGGAAAGGAAATGTAAGAATATTAAATTCTCCACATGCCATTAGTTGTTTATTCACAGACAGAAGCAGATGTTTTAGCTGCTGTAAAAGGATAAAACTAATTGTTTATAGTCTGTGTGATTAACAGTTGTAACTTAACAAATAATATGTAACAAATAGTTTATGTCGACGACTCCAATTTCATTTCCGGGATTGTTCAGGTGCAGCCGTAAGATCCGCCATATATCCTTCATTTCGGCTGGATGTCCATCACCTTGTGCTTTCTTTGTGTTGGCATACTGGATTTCTCCGGTGGATTTCTGAGGACTATGGTTACCTGCTCCTCAGATCTCTGCAGGTAAATCCAGACAGCTAGCTAGATTATCTGTCCAATCCAAGTTTTTTTGCATGACTAAAACAACTTTTGAGCGTACACATGTTCCAAAAAAACAAGTTCCTTCCCGAGGCTATTTTGCAGAGGCATCGTACCTGCGTCTGGCGCTTAGCGGCGCCCATGACGACTGTGACTGGTTTAAAGACATGCCAATAAACCAGAGCACTTTTCCTCCCACCCCGGAAAGCTGTGTGGACTAGCCAGACCCTCCTCCGCAGTGCTGTGGAGGAAGGTCTAGCAATGCAAGACTACGTAACAATCAAGAGACCAGTGTTGTTTTTCAATTTCAACATGTGACTTTCTTAAATCTTGTATTCACTCACAGACACCATCTGTTGACACACTTACAGTGACATGCTCATAGTCTTGACCCAGTTCGGGCGAGCTGGCGACCACCTCTTTCTGAGCAATCCACTGCTCCAGCTCGTCCACCTCCCTGTTAAGCTGGTAGAGCCAGTACTGCTGCTCCAGGCGGCTCTTCCTCTCCTCCACCAGATCCTTCAGAGACACGTACAGACGGTCGATCTGGGACTGACGCTTGCTGATCTGTTCGCTGTGGAAAAGAGGAATTTAGATCACATTTCTTCCCCATTCTGATGTTTAGTCTGAACAACAACTCTTAGCAATTGCTGCATGTTTTTATAATTTTTTAAAGGTCAGGACAGTTGAAGAAATGAAAGGGGGGAGAGAGGGGGAATGACATGCAGCAAAGG
Organism: Percina caprodes; assembly: GCA_013375575.1. NCBI lineage: Eukaryota > Metazoa > Chordata > Actinopteri > Perciformes > Percidae > Percina > Percina caprodes. Next base: position 1,915,047 of record JABXJD010000077.1, on the reverse strand, counting down.
GTCACAGGTCAGAGTTGAACTTGGGCCGCTACGTCAAGTAACCCTCTATAAAACAACACCAGCTCTACCAACTGAGCAATCAGGGCGCCCATGCTTTTATAATTTATGTAAATTTTTTAAACTTTTAGTTTGCCATCATCATTTATTGTAAAAAGTTGAAATTGTCAGAAACAAACAAACAAACACAAAGCAAGACAAATAGCAGTGCTTGCAGTCCTGAGGGCAATTTCTTTTATACAGAAATTAAAATATTGGTAATCATCTTGTTCACCTTTCATTTGAAATAACTAACAAATACTGCTTGACAGCAGTTGAGTCCACACATTTGTCCTTAACAGGTCAAACATAACCAGCAAGAAAAAGAACTGGGAAAGAATCCTTAATTAGTTAACCTTTCCCTCCCAGAGTTTTATCAACAAAAATATATTTGTATATATTTGTTAACTTTGGCAACTGACTTCTAAAATCAAACACTTTCTATTTGGTCATAAAGCAGAAGATCAAGAGCAATCCCGTCATTTATTTTTTGGAGACAGAAATTCTCTGTTTAAAGATTGTATATGTGTGTTTAAATGCTCACCAGTCTGGATGCCCCATCTCCAGCAGCTGTCGACATTGCTGCGACAGCAGGCCGATGGTCTCAGCGTAGTCCTCGATGGTCTGTTCTAGGACTAAGTGTTTCTTTAGCAGCTGAAGTGTGCTCGGCTCGTCCTGGTGGGAGGAGGAAACAACACACACAAGGACGAGGTTCACTTTACAAATAATACTCATGCAGCACAAATGCTCAATGCTGCCTCCATGTATATGTCTAAGAAAAAAGAAAATAGCCATTAGGGTCCCACAAAATGAGATGAATATTAAAGTAAAAGTATTCATTCATAAAAGTATTCATCCCTTTTGGGATGACTCCCGCGAGGATATTGGAAACTGCTGCTTCCTCACGGGAGTCATCCCAAAAGGATTAATAAAGAGAAGTCTAAGTCTAAGTATTTAGATACTTTGAGACTGGCAGAGACTTTGCAGCCTTTGCAGGGACTTATGCAATCAGGGGAGAGATAAAGACTGAAATTTGATGATGAAATGATTACCTGATTATAACAGACTACATGCCCTGATTTTGAACCGGATAATGAACAATTTATTTGTTGCGTTTTTAATAAAATGCCCAACTTTCAGACAGTCGCGCGCACACACACACACACACACACACACACACACACATACACACACACACCTTCCCCTTCTCCTCGTTCATCATGTGCAGCTCTTGCTCGCTCAACCAGGCCTCCACCTCGGCTGTGTCAAAGTAGTACTGCTGCGCCTGGTACATGGCGTCCAGGACCAGCTGCCTCCTCTCGGTCTCAGCCCAGAGCAGAACCCACAGCTGGGCCAGCTGGTCGTGGCCCGCCCTGACGCAGTCGGCCTCTGGGCTGCGTATGGAAGCAATGATCCCCGCCCTCTCCAGGACGTCCTCGATCCTGCTCCTGTGGCCCTGCAGTTCTCTCTGAAGTGTCTGGAGGACAGCAAAGAGCCGGGGCGGGAGTGAAATATTATTGACCACCCTGGTGTTCTGTCAATCTGACAATTGTAATTTCCATTAGTTCAGAGTACCGTCACTTGGCTGCCTGTTCTTCCAATATTCCCAGCCCTTGTCATATGACCAATTAATGTTTCCATTCCATGATGACTATGCAAAATTTTGATGCCATGGAACCGGCACTGGAATTGTTTTTGAAAAAAGTGGCAGGCTAAGCCTATAGAAAATGTGTATTGTATAACAACTGAAACTAATAATGAAGGTGATGTTTTAAATAGCAGAATTACATTATGTTGTACTATCCCATTCAATATTTCCACTATTTCTAAGCATATTTCCTATGCTGTATTCTGATAAAATGATTAGATATTAGATAATTGGTCCCCTCCCTGTGCCACCCCACTTAAAATATCATGGAATCGCCCCTGAGAGGAGGTGACTGGTTTGATCGTTTCTATGTTGTGTAAAAAAGAACAATGATAATATAATTCACTGTGGAATTACAGATTTAAAATAAGTATGATGCATAATAAGGTAGGTGAGTGGGTTTAGAGACTGCAGTTTAGAATTCTTACCTGGTTCTTCTTCATGAGCTGCTGGACTGCCTGCAGAGAGGAGCCGTGTTCCTGAGACATGGCCATTGGGAGGCGCTCCTGGACCCACAACTACAACCACAACAATATGACACACAGCAGTAAATACAGATGTGCACGTGCATATGTGCACCTCATTTTATCGTAGGTAAATCTGTGTATCTAATTATGACGTAGAGATATCTTGAAATTAAAACAATTTGGACTAAAACAGGGTTGAATGTTAACATGGACTCAACACATTTAAGGTTTTCATTTTTCAAATGCATTAGTAAAGTCTGCAAATAAAAGAATAGTACATGACAAGTTATTGTGAAGATGTGAGACAACAATAAATGAAAGAAACGTCAAGGCGCTGTAACATGACGAAACTATAAACCCTGAAGGCTCCCGGTTTCCATTACAGTGAGTACAGTATGTATGAGTAAACTTGTACTGCTTCTTTTGTGGATATCTGTTATACATATTGGGGGTAGAGCCCGACCAATAAAGGATTTTTAGGTCAATACCGATACAAATATTATATTTCAAAATCCGATATTACAATATATATATATATATATATATATATATATATATATATATATATATATATATATAAAAAAAATAATCCAGAAATGTGTAACAAAACGTTAACAGATTAGTTATTTGTAGTTATTTATAAGTCCTCACTCAACATCAAAATATATTAAAGTTCTGATAGTTAAAATGTATAAAAATACAAACTTAAGATATGAAATTTAAATTCCTTTGAACAAAAACACATTAACAAAAAAAAATAAAAAAATAAAAATAACAGAGACATTGTAGAGTGCCCTCTGGTGGACAATATATGCACAACATGGTTGACTGTCCGTTTTTATTTAATTTTTTAAATAATCACAATATCAGAATCATTTATTTGTCATAAATTATTCTGATGAATGAATATTAAAAAACAAACAAAAAATATTATATAATAATATTATATAAATAGTTAATGCAGATACCGATAGATCGGTTAATGCCTAATATCGGCCGATAATATCGGCCCGCCAATGTATTGTCCGGGCTCTAATTGGAGGAACTTAACTCCCTTTTAGTGATGCATGCCCCCACAATGTAAATAATTTAATTTGGGCTAAAATTTAAGTGTAAGGTTTGTGTAAATGTTGGGATAAGGCATGTAGTAGTTATGTTAAAGATAAATGGCAGGGAAGCTTAGGAAATTAATTCTAGTAAATAAAATGTCTCTCTGCTTGAAAAACAAGTCTGTGTGTGTTTGTGTTTGTCAACGGCCGTCAAACTCACAATCTCATCCTCCAGGTCTCGTCCACTTGGTGAACTTCTTTGGACGCCAGCAGGATGCGTCGTCTCTCCTTCAGCGGCTCGATCAGACGCACCATCCTGGCCTCCACAATGGCTTGACGCTCTGCAACCGTCTCCTTGGTCTGCGTTTGCTGTGGGATGGAGGCCACCTGCACCTGGAGCTGCCCCACCTCCTTATACCACTCCTCCATATGGGTCTCCATGGTCTGAGGGGGAGAAGGAGGAGCAGGACGGCAGGGGAGAGGGGGAGTCGAGTCAAAGTTATCAAAACGAAGGAAAGAAGGATGTGTTGATGAGGAGAGAGGGATGGAGGTGGGTGAGTTGAAGAGAGAGTAAATTGGATGTAGGTAGATAAGAGACATGTTGCCAAGGGAGACCAGATAAAGATGGGATGAGTGGGATGTGGGGAATGTGACAGAAATGCAAAAATGAGTAGTTTGTCTTGTTTTGACTCTTAGGCAACAATTTAATAGGTAATTTTATTTTAATCGTTCTTATTTCTGACATAAAATTAAGATTTTTTGTCAAAAATAACTAAAAATGCTTTGTGTTTCAGATTTCAGGACATTATTACACAGTATAAGCTAGATATAAGTATAAAGTTACGTTTATTTTTTTTGTATATTTAAAATTATTTTGGAAAATGAAAAAAGTAGTGACACAGTTTGTGGCCCATCCAAAGAGACAGGGTAGCAACAATCAACATTAGAATTTATTCATAATTCTTTGCTTCAAATGCCTGAAATGTAAACATTTAAGTTTAAATGGCAAAATGATCACAAAAGAAACAATACATTTCAATAACTACAATCACTGTATTATGTCTAAAAAAATATATGTTATTATTAATATAATTTTCTAATATAACTGAATTGAATTATTGCTTGTGTTGAGTTCTAAAATGTCATTATTTAAAAAAAGCAGGGAAGCAAAGATGAGACGGAAAATGAGCCAGAACAGTGAAAGAATAATTGATAGACATGAAGTGTAGTGAAGTTTACTGTACCCCTTGCCAAGATGGATGCTGGGTAGTGGAGTTTGGTTTGGATGATGTGGTAAAGCAGTGCTAATGGCAGCCTGTTAAAGGAAGCTGTAAGCGGAATGCTGTGGGAGAGGAGAGTGAGACATGTCCGGTGAAATGATGAAATAATGAAAGGATGAATCTGTGCGCCGTCAGCCCAGGTCACACCTGCCTGCTATTGGCTGTGTAAAGCATCAGACTCCTCCAAAGCGTCGCTGTTGGAGGGCAAGTGACGAGTTACATCCCAATATCACATGTTGAGGAAAAAGGACCTTTTTACATCACGTTTACTACCGTGAAATTAAACCTAATGGATATTTAATTACAGAGTATTAAGTTATTGGACAGGTTATGGGTATAGAACAAGAAAAGTTGTGTTGTTGAATATAGATATAACTAGACGATACAAGGCTGTGTACACCCTTCACATGCCTTCAGTTACTGTGACGTATGTGCATGAGCATTTTTCAGATCCAAATAAAAAAAAAAAATGCTTTGAGAATACTGTTGGGGTCAATTGAAAGCTCTTAGCATTTGATTTAATGTTTATTAAGTTTTCATTTATAGCAAATGGACTGCACTTATTTAGTGCTTTTTCAACTGTCTCACTGCCCACAATCAGTCTGAACAGAATAACACATAACCAGCGTTAAGTATTTAATCACTAAAGTAAATTTAAGACAATTTAAAACAAATCTATTGTTACATAGTGAAAGGACAAAGAGAGATGGAACTGTATCCAATCAATCACAAAACAGTAAGCTCATCAAAGAATATCAAAATCGAGTTGATTTAATTGGCAAACCATGATAAAAGAGATGTTGGCATCTGTATTTAAAAAGAACATACTAATCAATACCTTCCACTAATCAGTATTTTTTTAAATGATCTTGGGATGAAACTCTTATGAAAGCTCACCGGGTCGCCATGAGTGCTGATGGCTTATAGTGTTTCAAAAAACCATCAACACAAATAAAAAATGGATGTTGGCGTGAAAGTAAAAGTGCCTGACTGTGCTGAAATGAGATAAAAAGCATTGAAGGCACCCAGTGAAAAATGCAGTCGTTAGTCATTTCCAAACATGATGTTTTGTTTAAATATTAATTAGCCACTGTGTAGCGATAATAATGCGAACAGTGAGTCACTGTGAGACAGTTTAGCATGTAGAGTAAAGAAACAGTGCTATGGAGTCATACTCACAATTTAGGTCAAATTATTTAGAAAAGTGTTGGAACTCCTGTAGCCTAGAAAATGATTACTTATAAAAGAAACATGAACTATGTTTTTGTTGCCCGATATTGCACAAATATCTGGTAAACATGCCTAGTAATGTGATCATCAGCCATATGAATGTTTGGCTGGAGAAATCTAGAGAAGACCACAGATTCAATAAGTGCCAGCATAATGCTTGCGTAATTCATAAAGGAAACAGAGAAGTTGCAGAAGCCTCCACAAAAATAAATGTATGTTAACCTTAAAAATTTGATGAAAGAAGCAAATGTGAACTTAAACAACTGGAATCACCGAACATGTTCTTGAATGTCTTTCCTGTACCTTTAAATATTCATGTTTATCTTGTCTTTGTAATGTAATAATCTGTGACCCAGAGGTGACTTATGGGATACAGGAACATACATTTCTGATAAACAAATATAAAGTTTTTGTTTTATTTTTTAATCAAATACTAGGCCTACTTTGATAATTAATCAAGTGAAAAAAAATAGTGGCTCAACTGTTTAACGCTCAGCTTATGCAGCCTTTGAAAGGACCACAGCTCAATACATTTGAGAATGAGTAAGCTTGAGGTTAGAGGCACAGCACTTTAAAAGAGGGCTTTTGGTTGAAATGGCTGCGAGAATCAACTTTGTTTTTAAATCCTACGTACGTGTAGTTTTTTCAGCTGCTTGTTGACAGTGGTGAGGTCCTGTCCCTGGTCCACGTAGGCTAGTTGACACTCCAGCTGGCCCAGTCTCTGGTCCAGGCTTTCGTAGCTCTGCACCAGCAGGTCGGCCTTGTTGGCCTCAAAGAGCTGGCGGGCTTTTGCCTGTGTGGTGCTCTCCAGATCCTGCCAACACTCCCTGATCTCCTCCAGCTTCCTCCGGACCACCGGGCTGAGCTCCGGCTTCTCCTGGATCAGCTGCTGGCCCTCCTGGATAGACAGGGGGGAGGGACACAGAGGGGGTGGTAACACAGAGGTTAAGACCTTTCATGTTTTAATAGGACGGGACCATCATAGACGATAATGACATACATGACAACCCATAGGCAGATGAGCAATGGAGCAGGTGGAGCAAATGGCATAGCCATTATTAAATTAGCAAAGTCATAGTTTTGTTACCCTACTTTTTATCTTTAAAAGTAAACTTATCATCATACAGTCCTTGCAATCGGTTGATTATATTTAAAGGTCTCATGAAATTAAAAATGCAGTGTTAACTCTTTGTCCCTATGATAATCAGTAATTTATATATTGTTCTATGCCAATTATTTGGTTAAAAAAAAAATCAATTTTGAGTATTTTTACATTTTAATCACGGGCCATTCCCTTCCTGTGAAATGGTTTCAAAGGTTTGATGACTCATCCTGCAGCCGGAGCCGTTTATTAATTTTATGCCCAATGAAAATGTTTTTTCAAGTTTTGATGTCACCCCCATGACTATAAATCCTGCCTGTTAGCCAATAATAAGACCAACATGGCTTAATTTCTAGATTTTTGACACGTTACATTCAGCCTGTATCAATGTTCATTTGACTATTTTCAGCAACTGAAGAAAACAATAAAATTGTCAAAAATGTAAATTTAATTAAAAAAAGAATCACACATTTTTAGACCACCCTTTAAGTTGGTTCAGTTGAACCCGTCGCTGATCGTTTGCTACAGCATGTCACTCACAGTCTGCCAATCCACACAGAAGTCTGACACATTTAATTTATTATTATTAACTATGTTCGTGGACAGAAAATAGAACACAGTAAAAGATAGGCTAGCATATGTTAAATGAACCTGCTTGGTCCACTGACTTCACACAAACTAAAAGTCGGATTGTACTGTGGCCAAAAATGCCAAACCGATTTGCGAGTCAAAGTATAATAATCGTGCCAGCAAGCACACCTAAGGTTTGCCTGCTGATCGGACAGGATTCGGCCGTGGCGATGGGACGTTTCCTAGGGAGCAGTATGGAAGAGTCAGCTTTTGACTTTTTTGAGGTTATGTAGGAATGCATTTTTTTTTTTCAACTACAATTCGATGTATCAATCCAAGTTTGCTTCACTATTTTAAAACGTAACCAGGGGCTCATGTTCAAACCATGTAACTAGTGAAAAGTTAAACATGTAGAATCAAAAGCATGTATAGCACTTTAGGTAAATGCTGAACACAAAACGCACTTAAAGGAGAATTCCAGTCGATTTCAACACGTAGTTTTGTTGTTTGTAAATTTGGAGTGCTGTCAGTAGAGAGAAAAACAAAAACAATCGGTGCTGCCTACACCGTGTTATCCTCCTGCCAGCGTTAGCACCCAACAGGCTTAAACAAGACACGTTTTAAAGGTGTTTTTAGCCTCTAAACATGTTCAAAATGTCATTAAAAGTGCCTACCCATGTGAAGTGAGTCCTTCCGAGTGAACACAGTGAATCTGACTGCTGTAGATGTGAAAGAAATGCTTGAAAGTTCTGCTAATCCAGCTCTGTTTAGTTCCTGTGTTGATACTGCAAGGAGTGCTTCGGGACCGTCTACAAACTACAACACCAAAAAATAAAATAAAACACATTTTCAAAAATAAGCATTTGCTTATTTTTGAAAAGTAAGTGCTGTAGTCCAACTAGTAGGAGACAAGTTATAACTGAGGTAAATTTGGAGACAATACCTTATTTAATCATTCAATTGATAGCCTACATATTTTTTGTTTTATCTCTTTTCTGTGTTGTAGTTTGCAGACGGTCCCTAAGCTCTCTAAATGCCGTCTCAACACCGGAACTAAACAGCTGAATTAGCACAAATTTCATGCATTTCTTTGACATCTACTGCAGTCAGATTCACCGTGCTCACTCAGAAGGAATCACTTCATATGAGTAGGCACCTTTAATGACATTTTGAACATGTTAAGAGGCTAAATACACATTTAAAACTTGCCCTGTTTAACCCTGTTGGGTGCTAACTCTAGCAGGAGGATAACACAGTGTAGGCAGCACCTATTGTTTTTGTTTTTATCTCTACTGACAGCACTTCAAATGTACAAACAACAGAGATACGTGTTGAAATTGACTGGAATTTTCTTTAAGCTACCAAATGTCACACCATAATCACCATTAGAGTATTAAACATAACCTGTTATGATAATGAGGTCACTACAATATCAACCACCTTAATCAGTGAGTCTGCGCCTCTACACAGCACCTTGGCAGTATTTACATAAACTCATAATTTTAAGCATATATCAATTTCATGTTAATCACTTTTCCCCTCATCACTATGCAAATCTATGCCAAAAGATACTCTGAAAATGAACCGTGTATATTTCAAAAAGCAGTAGCGCTTCAAGAAATGCTGGGTGTAAAATCAAAGAACAAAAGAATAAATATGAAAAAAACAACAATAAAGAGTGTAAAATGTATTCGTTTAAGACATAGGGAAAAAATAACTCCATCTGTCTCGAATACAGGGATAAAAATGATATATTTTCAAGGGCTGCAGCTAATTATACATTTTATTATAAATTCTGTAAAAGGGGCAGTACCCGACATTCAGAACACTGATAAAGTGGGAAACTATATAAAAGTAACGATATATTGGAGTAATGGCGTCCTGATCTGAGAATTACGTAACACTTCCTCTGTGTGTGTTTTAATCTGGGTGTCTTTGTTTTGATAGCCGGTCCAGCCGTGCATGTTTTGCGTCAAAATACATATTGGGTACAGTCTGTGAAAGCCGCGTGTAGGCACATTGTCTGATCAACAATTAGAAATCTTTTTTCTATTTGTCTATTAATCTTAAGTAATTTCAAAGCAAAAGTGGCAAAATATCACCTGTTTCAGCTCCTTGAATGTGAATTTTTTTCTAATAATAATATATAATAGTAATTATAATAATAATTAGTAATAAAGTAATAATTATAATAGTAAACTGAAAATGTAGGGGGTTTTGAGCAGTTAATCGCACAAATAAGGTATTTTTTTTAATGTCCACAGGGGTCTGGGAAAGCTGTGATAGATATTTTACACTATTTGCTAATATTTTATAGACCAAAAAATAAATCAAGAAATAAAAAGTATCATTATTTGCAGCCCTACTGAAATATCTAAATATAGGATATAAGGATGAAAGGATGGCTCTCTCTTCTTGGCTTCATCACATCCACATATATTCGCTGGGTCTTTTGTTGGGATAATTGTAGTACTATGGAACTGGGTTAGGATATGTATGTATGTATGTGTGTATGTATGTATGTGTGTATGTCTGTCTGTCTGTGAAGAGATTAAACCTCATCGTATTAAAATGCCTCATAAATTACCTCAAACTCCCCTTCCCCCTTCTCTCTCTCTTTCCTCTCTTTTTGATATTTCTGCCCCCTTTTGTACCTCATCCTGTTCTGAACCCCATTTTACACACAAACACACCACTACCATTCCTTGTGTACACCTGCTCCCTTCTTTTTTTCTCCAATTTACCTCCCCCACAGAGAAATCCTTCCCCCATCCAATTGTAATATGTCTTTTGCAGCCTGTGTGTGTGTGTGTGTGTGTGTGTGTGTGTGTGTGTGTGTGTGTGTGTGTGTGTGTTGGAAAGAGAAAGAGTTACAGAAAAAAAGGAGAAATCAAACAAAGAAAAAATATCTGATGAAACAAAAGGACAAAAGAAAATTGGCGGCTTATTAACCTGTGTCAAACCCAAAACCAGTGTTGGGGAAAGTAACTAAAACACATTTATGTCTTACTTACATTATACAATAACAGTGCTATTTATTCAGTGTCTGTATTCATCTCCCTTAAAATAATATAGGTTAATGTAGCGATATATATATATATATATATATATATATATATATATATATATATATATATATATATATATATATATATATATATATATATATAAAAGACGGCGGTACACAGCCCATGTATTATTCATGACATGACATGACACAGACTATAAGATCTGCATTAAAACATTGGGAAATATGCTTGAATCTGACCTGATTCAAGCTTGGGAATATTTGAAAAATGAAAAACCCGGCCCAGTTTTGGCAAGAGCGTTTTGACAGAAGACCTACTAGTCATCACAATGTACAATGTACTCTGTGTACTCTACTGTTTAAGACTACTACATTTCTCAGCTTGGTGGACAGTAATTTCAACACATTTCACCAGAACAGTAAAATAACTTCGAGCAGGGACTCATCATCCACAGAGGACAACATCCTGCCTGATTAACTAAGGTTAGGATCAAATCTAGACAGAGCTGGCTGGAAACTAGATGGCACTGGGATTTAAAAAAAGGCTTCTGGTCCAAACCCCCGGACCGGCTGTGTGAGCAAGGGTGCTCCACCGTGTGAATGTGAGTATTATAAAAGCATTATTAGTCATAGAAGTATTACAAAAAACATTGCGGGTTTGAAGTCTTCCTCCATATAACTGCATGTGGCGATGTTGTTAATGTTGATGTTAAGTCAGATTGTAGCAAAAATAATGTTTGTTTTCTAAATATGTGTTGAATATACAGTTTGTATTATTAAATGATCTAAATTTAAATTTAGCTATATTTTGCAAAACATGGCAATTTTGTTTATATTTTCTAAAAATATCAAACATGTTTTTTTACTGTGTATAACAAGGAAAAAATATATGGTTATACATTTTACAACATTCTGTATTGTGGCAATAATTATAGAACATAATGTCAGATATTTTGCAAACATCACATTTCATGTTTACCGCAATATGTTACAAATGTGTTCCTAAATTTATTGTAAATGATCAGATCTCCATGAATGAAACAAATTAAAATAAATAAATAATAAACCCCTATTTCCTACATTAATGAAAGTTACAATAAAAGATAAAAAACAAAACAAGAGTAGAATTACAATAATAAAAATAAATGTATTGTTTTCTTCAAAAAACTACAGTTAAAACTACAGTAAACTCCCAGTTGCTCCAGCAAAGCAAACTGGGGTTATATTACATTATATAATTATAATGGGTATCTCTCAGGTGTAAATGTGTGTACGTACATTAGAAAACAGAAAATAGAAAGGAAAGGCCACACTACACCACTAATTGTCACGTAATTTCCAGTGTTAGTGCATTACGTCAGCTCCCCTTCTGGCGTGGCGTTTCCCTGGCTGCTGATGCGTCCTCTGCGATGAGTGGGAGCGCTGCGTGGGCTCGAGCAGCTTCACCCACAGACTGAGAGCTGCTACTCCACACTCACACATACTCAGTCTGCAGTTCAAAGAGGATCATGATATTCCACTGCTCATACAAACAGTATCTGCAGAGATCCTACAGCAACCTGATCCAAAACAATGTGAAGAAAAATCCACGTCCAACTTGTAACTGCTGTTTTTTCTTTTTAAAGGTTAAGAGACATTCAACTGACTTTACGCATTAGGGTCAGTTTAGTCCGCCTGCCAAAACAGTTGTAAAATGGCTTCTATTAGGCGCCAGGATAGCTTGGTTGGTAGAGCAGGTGCCCATATATAGAAGTTTACTCCTCAACATAGCGGGCCCGGGTTTGACTCCGACCTGCGGCCCGTTGCTGCATGTCATTCCGCCTTTCTCTCCTGTTTCATGGATTCAGCTGTCCTATACAAATAAAAGCCTTAAAAAGGAACCAAAAATAATCTTAAAAAAGGCTTCTATTGTTATCAGAGTTATCTTGGCTTTAGCTTGGACACAGAAATCTTTAATCTTTATCTTTTTAGTGTTATACAAAATCTTTAGGGTACCCATTTAAAGTGGTAAAAGCGATGCTCACACTCGTTGCTATGAAGTCTGTGCAATATTTGCGACCCCTATTCAATGTCACACAGCCAAACAGCATGTTGGGTACAACTAGCTCTCCGTGGTTCTCTACAGTACATTCAAGAACAGAAGACGACAGAGACCGGAGGTGTTACACTGTAGCAAACTCAAATTTTTCAAGCATCAGCCACTTTCGGAATGAATGCTCTTGTTCCAACAAACAGCCAGGTCTCATATAGCTAGCTGTTGACACGTGTACTCTAGCATTGCTAAGGGATGCAACTATGTCAAGGTAGATGTATTGCTCAGGACCCAAGGAAGCACAGGGTTGAGTGTGAAGTTGTTTGTATGAGCGGTTCTAGAGAAAGCTAGAAAGCAGCAATACCGGAGACCAAGCAATGGACCCGTTCAGAACAGGCATGTTTTCATCATGCACTGCACTAGTTCAGTTAATACTATTTAAAGCGGAAAACATAAAAACTTGACACAACATCAGTAGGTATTCCTGGGCACCCTGACAAACAACATACTCGGTTTGGATCCAGCCTGGGACCTTTGTAGCAACTCATTCCCCTCTCTCTCCCTCATTTTTTGTCTGCCTGTACACACTACAAACTGTCCCATAAAAGCAAAAATAACTTAAAAAAGAAAAGTATTCTAAATATTTTCTGAATTGTTTTTTCATAACAATGCAACACCACCCTCTTTCCTCCGAGAAGGAGCTATGCTATGTTTTTGAGAATAAACCAAAATAAAACGATAAGAACATAAGAAGAAAACAGGCAAAGTGAATTTGAGGGAGTGAGGGCTCCTGTCAGAACACTAATGCTAACAGTAACAGATGGGCAGTCCTCATTCTGCTGTTTGGTCTGTATATTACAGCAGACATCTGCTCCTGAGCGTCACTGCTGCTGACACTCGGCTGGTCAGTGGGCCTGTCACGCTCAGGCAACTGCAGCTATTGTGTCAATATTTACGATGTGTGAAAAGTCTGTTCATCTGACCAAATATGAAAAAAAAAACTCTGCGCATGGCTTTCGCTTTTTAACGTTAAATCCGAACACAACAATATTTTTGGACTTAACAAAGTATATTTTTGACGAGATATTACATACACGTTGCCCAACTACACTTCTGTCCAAATGATGTAGTTTACTGAAGGTTTACTCATGTTATCTCACACACACACACACACACACACACACACACACACACACACACACACACACACACACACACACACACACACACACACACACACACACACACACACATTTTCCAGAAGGTGCCCAGCTAGATACGGGAGATGAGCACTTTGAGCACCCATCTACCCAGAAAGTGCTCTGCTCTCTTCCTCTGTGCTGCTGTAAAAGCATCAATTTAACCGGAGAAAAAAACTGAAACTTTTTTTTTTTTTACCATTGTCCCTTTTTACCAACCCCCCGAGTGTGCATTTTTGTACTGAGAGGATCAGAAAGCTCAGATTCCTCCAGGATTTGGAAAGTATTCATTTCATTTTAGTGCACTTTGTTATTTGATATGGACTCAACATTAGTAAAGAAAGATGTGCTGGTTAAGTCATACCCACAATGTTTAAACACTGCTAAGTGATTTACAAAATATTACGTTATAGGTTAATGTTAAAACCAGGATACTTGTGATTTTTTTTAAATCTTGCAGAATAAACAGTGAATAACACTAGTGAATTATTTTGCTGAATTATGCTCAAAATCTAATAAACAGATTTAGGTTTAAACCCTGCGCTGTGCATGACTGCCAGTCAATGTGGAACTCTCTTTGAAGAAAACTAGATAATGACCAGGGGTCCATTTCGGAAAGCAGGATTAGTGAGAACTCTGAGTTTGTTAACCCTGAGATAAGGGAAACTCTTTGTTTTCTGTTTCAGAAAAGGAGCTTAATCAAGCCTGAGAGAGAGGGGTAACTCCAGCCTGTTTCAGAAAGAGACCTCAGAGTCAGTTGCTATGGTAACTGAGTGTGTGAACTAGGGCTAAACGATACTGTGTTTTAGCATTGACATTGCGATGTGCGCATGCACGATAGTCACATCGCAGGACATTGCGATGCTGACGCTAATCCTTTTTTGCTGCTTGATAGAAAAGTAAACTTTCACCGTTCTCCTTTTACATGATTATTACTGTCCGACCCTTCCCCTTTAAGACAGGTAGCCATGTGGGCAGCGTGTGTGTGTGACGTTAGTTCGACGGGGTTTATTGTTATGGTAAGTGAGAATCTCCGTGTGTAGAAAAGTACCGTAGGCACCAGCTGCCGCTGACACAGTGATGCGCATAGTTTTCGATGGGTAGTCAGTGAAGCTACAGTAGTCTGTGTTTTATGTTCGCTGCAAATATGAACTAAATCACCTGATTAATGCAACATTATCACAACGTCTACCGGCGATTTCCCCCCGCAGAAAGCTGCTACCAGCCAGGCTAAAGCTAATGTAGTTAGCAAGAAAGAAAGTTAGCAAGAAACAAAAAAAAATCACATTTTCTGTTATTTCGGGTGTTATTTTGTGTCTCTGGTGCTTCCACATGCACAACTTGGGGGAAAAAACTACCCATGCTGTTTTGAGTGAGATACACGTTTCTGAATGTCCTCTGCCTTCAGTCTCAGTTCAACATCTGCACGGCTTTCTAAGTCACTAGCCGAGACAAGGTGGCTAACTGTAGCACATGCTAGCGTTAGCATGCTAGCTCATTCGCAATGGCAAAACACTGCTACAACACACATTAGCTCACCATAATCTACAAAAGAACTACTTCCTGTCCCTGTTCTGCATGTATTCCACAAGTATCCCAGCTAATCCTGCCTTGGGCTGACCAAAGTTGGAGAAAGAGTTATCTAGCTGAAGTGATCTTACCTAGCTACTGAGCATGTGTGACTCCCAACAAAGTATAGAAGTGAGATCTCTCACTCTGTAGCTAAAACAGAGACCCAAACACACAGGGTGAAAACAGGATCTGCAGCAATGTTCAGTACAACAAAAATATGGTGTTTTTTTGAAAATGAAACCATGTAAACCTATTCTGGTACAACCTCAAAATACAATTATGAACCTGAAAATGAGCATATGGGCGCTTTAACTAATAAATGCTCCCACATCCAAAAGTAACATGCGAACTAATTAGCTGTGTTTTGAAGGAACTGCTAATGTTAGCGTGTCAGCATAAAGCATGGGTGAGGCTACATAAAGCTGACGGCAGAAGCTTGTGAAAGTTAAGCTAAGCCTGACAATGCGGAGGCTATCTACAGATATAATAATTGAATAATGTATCATTTCTATTAGTCCCAAGTGGGGAAATTACAATTCCAACTCTGTTGTTATTACACACTTCACACAAAAAATATTAAGCCTAATCATAGTCTATTCACCTAAAACTAGTCTTCTCTTTACTAGTGTGTGATACACAGAGAGTGGGTGAGAGTGGGATCGGGGCCGCAAAGATTGTTATTCATAATGAGTTAATGAGGCCAATTAATTATCATGCGTAATGGGAGAGAAGGGGCCAGGAATCAAAAGCCCATTGGATTTAGGCTAGCAACTGCATGTGGAAGAAGCCATTTTCAGTGTGTTCTCACACACTCCCCCACATACTCACATACACAAACAAACAAAATCTGCTGCAACTGAGGAAAATCACCCGTAACAGCCAGCAGCTTCTATTTCTTCTAAATCACTACAGCGTTACATTACAAATATACAGAATGACTAGGCACATCTTTACAAGGTGTGCAGACTTCTGTTACATTGATGTTTAGCTCTGTAAATAGAAAAACTTAGGTTCTATTTTGGTTAAGAAACCAGAAACCTGCACAAGCGGCTTAACAAAAAGTACACCTTTCATCTGAGCATTAATTTTTCTTCTTGGAGTTTTGGTACTTATGTTTTCATTCAGGTCATTCATCATTACTTGCCATAGTTACACATTATGGATATGATCCACATGTAAACAGATTTGTTTATCTGGCCTGTTAAGGAAGCCTAGTCATGCTGCAGTGACAGAACAGTTATTGATTAAACAATGCATTACACATTCAGAACACTGCAAACCTCAGCGTATTATATCTGGCCCTCTATACTACAATACATTAACACATACTGTTGTAGACTGGATTTCAACACTCAAAAGCACTTTTCTGTGCTCTCCTGGTCTGTGTCTTACGTCACTTCCTGTCAAGTCTTGACATTTTTCCTGTCCCCTGATTAAAGGGGAGAGGATTGTGAGAGAGAGAGAGAGAGATAGAGAGAGAGAGAGAGAGGAAAGGTAGAGAAGGAGGAATGACCTTCACACTTGAGCTGTAAAGGTATGAAGAGAGGAGGGAAAACAAGGAAAGAGAAGAGGGGATTGGACAGCTGTTGGTAACTTCTACAAGCACAGGAAGAGAAGACAAGTTGCTCCAGCTGCTGCCGGCCCCTTGACGTCACAACAGAAATCGACACAGCACACAAGATGCATCATAATCATCCAAAAAGGCCTCCACTGCTGGGTCACAGGCAATGTGCTTCCTTTACAGCAGAGAGGGGTTCTTACCAGACTACATAAAAAGACTGGAGACTCTCAGAGGACACCAGCAGAGAGACACAACCGGAACACAGGATGCTGAGTCTGTAGACAAGGGCTGCATCCGAAATTCCATACTAACATGCTATTTAGGAGGCTAAAACAGTATTTGAGATTTTTTAGCGTACCCTTAACCTTAGTAGCATACCAATAGTACGCAAGTTCAAATAATATTTCCGGTACAATATGACAGTATGCAATACTGGACACTACACATGAATAAATATCCCACAATGCAATGCGGTAGTAACGACAGCGTTAGTAACAGACAAACGGACAGAAACCAAGGAGCTCTGTAGCACCCTAAATTACATCTCTATATATTTAAATGACTGTTGGTCTAGTAATTCACCTCTTTCAGTAATTTAAGCATTATCTGGCAATGCCACTAGAGCGGAGGTCTGCAGGGGATACCATGGTTACGCGTCTTCAATGGCAAGGAGGCTCTCAGGAAGTGACGTTGAAAAGTACAGCTCAGTGTGTCTGAAAAGATGCACACTACTGTTTATTTACACAAAAGTATGTTGAACAATAGTATATATATTGCATATGTACTGTAAGTATGCAATTTTGGACACAACCAGGAAGAATTGTACAACAGGAACCACAATACCACACTACCTGAATACAATCAGGATTCATATTCCAGGCAAAAAATGTTTTGTGTTGTCTTTTTTTTCTTTTTTAAATTACATACACATTTTAACATCAGGAACACAGCACCGTGCAAAGAAGGGACAGAAGAACGTTTCTAACACTAGTCGACATTAAAAGATGCCAAATCCTATGACAGTTATCCTGCAAAAAAAACTTATGTTGCTAAGCAACGGCATGGAAGCAGGCTTTTAGGGTGAAGATGGATGATCACGAACAACTTCAGAAGCTAAACCCTGTCTATATGCCAACAGCTAGCCTGGTGTGACTACAGTCTGCTGCTGAAGAGCATGAGCTGGGACCACTAGAACTGGATACACACCAATACAATGCAAACAATGTTAACGGCTAAAATTGGTCCTCACAAAGACAGAAGTTAGAGAACACACACATACACAGTATACAAGCACATACAACTTTTC
This sequence comes from Percina caprodes, assembly GCA_013375575.1. NCBI lineage: Eukaryota > Metazoa > Chordata > Actinopteri > Perciformes > Percidae > Percina > Percina caprodes. The sequence goes on along the minus strand of JABXJD010000077.1, from coordinate 1,896,967 downwards.
ATTATTTATGCCAGTACCTGTCTCTGCACCTTAATGATCCTTCCTTGAATTAAAAATAAAATAAAAGATTTTGTGTGTTTGAGTTCATGTTTTTTTAGTTCTCCTCTGTGTGTGCTGTAAAGCACTTTGGATCGCCTGTGTTGTTTATAAAGTGCGATATTCATAAAGTTGAGTTGAATTGTTTAGGGTGCGAAGGAGACTCATCCTGCAGTGGGAACAGGTTTCACAGAAGTCTCTACACTCTTCACACCCTTGATTTTGTTGCATGTAGTCAAGTAGGACTCTTTGCAGTATAAATACAAAAATCCATCAACAAAGGAAAGTATTCTAGGATTTCAGTGTTGTTTGATATGAGTAGGTTATTTATTTATTTATTTTACTGTGAGCCAATTACATATTTTCATCTGAAGAAGAAAACAAATAAATGCGCTAAGCAATATTCTGGTACTTAAGCTTGTGGGCGTAAAAACCACAATGGACTCCTTTATACACCAGAGCAGCAGCAGAGTTGATATTTCTAGACGTCCAGATGCCCAGATCTTTCCCAGAACAACATTTCAGACAACCAAAGCTGTAGTCCAAAGCGATCATGACATTAACCACAATATGTATGCAAATAATGCATTTCAATCAGTTTATATAACAAGTAAAATCATTTTTACTTAAAATTTGCAAATTAGGAACTAATAATTTAGAGGACCTTAGTGGTCCCCTAATACCATATCTGAAGTCCAAAATTCAGCCTTGGTGCAGAATTACAGCCACTAGAGCCAGTCCCACAATGATCATTCCTCAGTATGTGCCATTTCTGAGTCTGTAGCTTTTGAGGAGAGGGGGCAAGGTGGAGGCTGGGGGTGAGGCCTTGACCAACTGCCACTTTGCTCGTTTGAAAGCCATGATGTCTCTCTCTCATGGGTGGGCCTAATTCTCTGGGCAGGCAAAGCAGAGAAAGGGGATGGTAATGAGGTCATAAGGGGCAAGATTCCAGATCAGCCCATCTGAGCTTCCATTTTCTTAAAGGCAGAGGAGGATACCCAGGGCTCGGTTTGCACCTATTGCCATTTATAGCCACTGGGGGACCACAGGCATGCTGGGGGAACTCATAAAAATGTTAAAAAATAAATAAATAAAAATAATAAAGTGAAATTTTCATGCCATGGGACCTTTAAAAACAATTATGTAAATACAAGAAACCAGTGTTTACCATAATTCCTCAAATAAAAACCGGCAGTCAATTAAAAGCCAAGCCTCTGATAGTGGCCGGGGACGTGGTCAACACAGACAAATAAAGGCCGGCCTCAAATAAAGGCTGGGGAAAAAATAGTGTGGATAATCTTCTAAGTGCCTTTCATGTAATGTGCATTCAAGTTTATCGTAATGTACATTTCTGCCAATTTAATTTAACAGATTCAACAATATATTCAAGCTTTTTCCACACTTAGTTTTTTCTGGATTACGGTACTAATGTAAAATATTATTGTCCTTCCAGTATTTTAGTCAATGCAGCTGTATGTGTTACCCAGCCGAGTGTAGTAACGGACAGGTGCCAACAGATGGCAGTTAGCTACATTGGATCACACGGGTCTCATTTAGTGACAGCAGGGAATGATGGTTCTGGTGCTAATGACGGACTTTTCAACAACAAAACAAGAACAGTTTTAAAGTATACAGAGGAAAACTCGGGTGAAAAAGCTGCAAACCAGGAGGATTCGAGACTGGAAGGAACAGAAGGATGAGCCGACGAGATTAGCCGACAGGAGCAGAGCACGGATAGCTAGCTGGAGGTGGGAGGAAAAGAGTTAGCCTGAAGCTAGAAACGAAGCTAGTTAACTAGCTACTGTCTGTAACGTTAAACAGATACTGGTGTAACTATTGTAAGATCTTATTGTAATAACTGGTACATTTACAGGGTACAAATTATTGGTAGTGTTTGATTATTTCAAACACAACCAGCCCTTTTGGCTGTTGTTGTATATGGGAATATTTTTGCAAATGTTTAAAACAGTTTATTTAAAACAATTATACTTATCAAACAGATGGAATTAGAAATAAAAGCCTGCCTCTAATAAAAGCCTGGTACCTTCTGCAGTTCAGGTAAATAAAGGCCCTGGCTTTTATTTGAGGAATTATGGTATTCTCCTCCTCTACTTTGTCTCTGTCACACCATCTCTCTCCTCCTGTAAGCATTTTCCAGTAACACAACTCTGCCTTCAGATAAGCACATGACCCATGAATCTATAATAGAAACAGCTCAATGCTCTCAGGCCTCACAGTGCTGCTCTCTCTCAAAATTACATCACTGTATATCATTACACAGTCAATTTTTTCTCACATCATCTGCCCACGTTATAGTCAAAATAAACCCCCAATGCGAACACCCACGCATGTTAAGACCATAACTTAATCATATTTTGTAATTATGTCATACCAGGTACATTTACTGCTGACTGAACTAGAGCTGCAACTTACAATTATTTTTATTATCAACAAAAACCTATAGTGAAAAATCACCATTTTCTGGAGCCCAGAATGATATATTCACATTGTGGTGTTTTTTTTGTCAAGCCGAACGGTCCAAAACCCAAATAAAGTCAGTTTACTATAATGTAAGACAAGAAAAACAAAAACTCTCACATTTAAGAAGCTGCATCAAATGGTTGCTTGCACAGATAACACATAACGTCTCCTGTGTTCCAATACACATACTACCATAATTTTTACTAGGCCAGAAAAATTGGTTAGTATGTCCCAATAAAAAGTATGTCAAATGCAGTATGCCAAAAATACCAAGACATCTTACTGCATCTGGTCAGATTTTGCAGTATGGAAGACAGCATGCTTTACTGGCTATTCTGACCCACAATCCTTTGCGCAAAATAGAAAGAGGGTAAAAGTTCAATGTGCATAAGGAAGAAGTAGGTTCCAGAGTCCTTTCTATGGCACTTGTATGTCCCAATTGTACGCATACTGCATGCAACAGTACGTACTTTGTGAGGGCAGCTGCAGTACATACTGAAGGTTTTTTGTGATTTGGAACTCAGATATAGTAGAGTGTTGCACCTTAGCTCCATTACTCTGCTCCCACCAGGGGAGTTCAGTTTCAGCCCTGCCCTGGAGGAGACTGCAGAGGATGGAGCCATTATGCCACAGTCAACTGTATGCACCACCATAGTATTAAGGAAAAACTCAGGAGCAGCACAACTGATATTTCACACATGTGAAGAAGGATCGGGAGACTTTGATGACTTGCACGGAAGCATTTAATGGAATCTCAATTGAGGATTACACAGTACAGTGTACTGCCATTCCAATTTCTAAAGTTCCTGTCTTCCTGTAGGTGTATTTAAACTCATGCTTAAGTTGAACCCTTCTTGTTGATGAAAACCACGTGTAGCAATACATAATAATATTGAGGAGGGAAAGCATTGTGATGCATCGTGATATTGAATTGATTCGAATCAATTACAGTATAATCATAATCAAATTGTGACACTAGTGAAGATTCACACCTCTAACTACGACACTGTCTGAGTCTGAGGTTATGAAGGTATGTTGGACACTGACTTGAATGAGATCGGGTTCTCAATGGCATGAGTTTGTAAGCTGGAAATTCCACCACACATAGTATGAGGAGCTTTAATGACTAAAATACACTCAGTATAGCAATATTTGATGGATAATTTTATGTTTCCTCAATGCAGAATGGTGCACTGCCAAGACATCTTTATACCAAACACTACACAGATAAGCAGCCTGCTAACTACACAAGTTTGATTTTCCACAACAGCCCATCATCATCCATGTTTCCTGTCAAAACGCTTTCAGCAGCAGCTTTTTTCACTTTGAGATCTCTGAAGGGTCATTAAACACCATATCTAATGTTGTGCTGATAACAGGCAGAGTGAGACTATTGTCAATATAATCTGATGACCTGAAACAGCATCAGCAGCTCAGAAAGATGACCATGGAAGTGAATTTGAAACAAATTTAGCTTTAGCATGTTTTACTTTAGTTCGAAAGGTTTCACTTTTGCAGGATTTCAACAAAAAGTGAAAACTCAGTTATGGTCATGCAGGCCATAAGTGGGTTGTAGCTAGGTTAAAAAAAGGAATATGCTGATTTTCCCCTCTCACAATTGTGTTTTATATAAAATACATTGTGTTCAATGTAAAAGTTTTTTTTTTTACCAAGACATAAAAAAATAATACATTTATAGCTGTAATTGCAATACCGTAATACCGTGATATTTTTGCTGAAGGTTATCATACCGTCAGAATTTCATACCGGCCCTGCCTAGTAAACGCCAAGTAAACGATGCCAGGACAAAGACTGAACATGTGGGAATGATATCATCTTTTATATATTCTAATGGACAGGCAAAGTTTTGATCATTAATTTAGCAGAAAAGGTGTTCTTGTTTTTCTGTGGATTGTAATATTTAATCAGTGGGCTACACCATGCCTCTGAAAATGTCAGTCCAAGCAATTCAACTGGAGAGATGCAGAAATGTATTGACAACATAGATAGCAAAACAACATCTAAGGCCATCTGTAGTATTATAACATGAGCAAATGTCAATTATCGCCTTCACTGCCTCTCACAGGCACACACACACACACACACACACACACACACACACACACACACACAGTGCAACTTTGCCTAAAATAGTATTGCATACTACTGATGAGTTCCGGAGGGAGTGTGGCTCTGAACTACAGTTCTACTGACCAGTACTGATTTCACACATCCAGTCTTACGTCACTGCAGCCGGTGTGAACACAACAGCCCAAAGTCAACCCAGTGAAACCTGGACGTGCAGCTGGGGAAACACTGGCTAACCCAATAACGTATCTGTCAACTGCATCTTTACACAAGAGGCTGATGTCCTGTATAAATCCCCTTAATATGAAACCGATCATATCAGGAAACAGAGCACTGGTGAAGGTTACATTGCTCACCTCTTTATTTAAAATCCTTCTGTAACACTTTCTGCACACACCTGCTGGAGCTACTTCCCCCGCGACCCGATACCAGATAAGCGGATAAAGATGGATGGATGGATGGATGGACACTTTCTGCCCTTGCCACTTTCTTTGTTACGCTTTAATTATGTGAGTTTAACACTTTAGTGTTTAATACCAGCAACGTTATATGAAATGGTTAAAAATAAATGTTCCATTAGTTACTGAAAGGCTGTGGAACTTTGCTGATTGATTTCCAAGCTTTGTTTACATCTGTGATGCCTGTCTGTAGGGAAGTAGACATAAGAGGTCCCTTTATTAAACCAATATATCATGTCATTCTTTCTCAATCCTGACATCGTCTGCTGATTACTGTCAAAAGAAATCCAAATGCTACATAATAAAATACAGAAAAACATTATTCCACATTACAGAGTGGCATTTTATTATGCTCCATGGAACCAAAGGGCAAAGGCGTACAATTCACTCAACATTAGAATGACCCAGTAAACTTAGAAAAACTACTAAAAAAAAACTGTATTTGCGTGGCAGGAAAACACTATCGTTTAGGGAACGGCAGCACTTACCTTTTCAATTTTATCCAACCATTCCTTATTCTGGGCCAACTCGGCCATGAAGGCCTGGTGCTTCAGCCATTTCTTATGAAGTTTCTGGGTCTCATCTCGGCTGCTGTCCCTCGCCATTAGCATCTTCTCACACACCCAGTCCCCTAGCTGGGAGAGGGATGCAGGGAGAGAATGAGAGAGAGAGAGAGAGAGAGAGAGAGAGAGGTGTCAATACTGGATGAGCATACATACTGTAAATAACTGTTGGTGTGTATGACTGATTCCTTGTTCGAAAAAGATCTGGATAAACCAAAACACTCTCACATCCAGTAATAGGTACATGCTGAAATAGTGTCCAGTTCATAGGGGACACACAGTATGCTTAATTGCAAAAGAGACACACACACAAACTTTATCATAATTCACACGTTTTCATTAGCTTTTGTTATATGTATGTAACATAAATAGAATTAGGATAGAGAGCACTGTAGATTAACACACCAGCAACACATATTGTGGGAAATACAAGGTCAAAACACACAGAGATGAATATTTAATGACGCACAGCAGGCACATGTAGGCAGACACACGTGTACCAACAAGCATGGTGTTGAGGATTCACATATACACACAAACAGAACAGAACCACAGCCTCAATACACACACACACACACACACACACACACACACACACACACACACACGCACACACACACAACCCTCCTCCACACACACACATCCACTGTCCATCAAAAATTAAATAAAGTCTGCACGTGTGTCTGTCTGAGGCAAACACACAGGGAGAACACTCCACGCCTGCGCTGACAGCATCACCAAAATATTTAGGTCAGCATCAGCACCCTAGTCTTTCCGTTATCAACATCCTCACACCTGCATGCAACACTTCCACCTGCTCCTCCGACCCTCTCTCTTAACTCAACTGTAAAGCGAATAACCTGTTTACCGGCAGTGTTTAGCGGGAACAGCCCATTGGATTGTGGCAGCTGCAAACAGCCGCTGGTATCCGCATCCTTGCTGGTCTGCCGTCACACACATGCAAAGATGCTTTCCACCGCAGAGCCAGATGGAGAGAGAGAACGAGGAGAGGAAGGAAAGAGAGCTATAGAGAAAGAGAGGCACCTTCTGGAGAACTGAATACGAGACAGCCACACAAAAGGTGTGCTGAGAAGAAAACGCCAAGCAGAAGGTTAAGACTGGAGGCTGAGGAGACAGACTGGAGACTTCAAATTAAGGCTGCTCTCTCTCTCTCTCTCTCTCTCTCTCTCTCTCTTTCTCTCTCTCTCTCTGCTATGTTGTTGAGGATTCGCTACGTGCACAGGAGAGAGAGGAGGGGCGGAGGCGGATCAGTGACGAGTGAGAGAGCAAGAATAAGGAGGAACGAGAGAAGAAGAAGAAGGGAAAAAAAAATCATCCTCCCCAAAACAATGAAATGGTAGGCAGCTCAGCCAGTGTATGGGCGCCCCTCCCTTGCCTCACACCTTCAGCGAGTGGGCGAGTGAGTGAGCGGGCTGCCTGGCTGGTTGGTGGAGAGATGGGGTGGAGGAGAGGAGATGAGAGGGAGGAGCGAAAGACTGGGATTGGGGTTTTGGGGGCAGGGGATGCAGGCTGTGCCTCCAGGCTTCCTGGTCACGGCTAATGATGCTGACCTGGAGGAGTTGGAGGGGGGGAGGTGGGCTTTAAGTGGCGGATGAGTGTGAAGGTAATACTGACAAACACAAGATTGAAACACGCCAATCTCCGTTAACAGTCAAGCTCACGACTCATCTACAGCTGCTTTTGTTTTACCCTTCCCCTCCCACACTACACACAGCACACCCTCCTCTACCATCCCTCTTTTCCTCTCTGCAGCAGTCCCAAGAAGCTTGACTGGCTCTGCTGCAGTGGTAGAGCAGAGAGAAGAGAGGAAGAGAGAGAGAGAAAGAGCAAAAGAGAGAGAGAGAAACAGGGGGAGGAGAAAGGTTTGGACAGAAGAAAAGAGAAAGATAAGAGGAGGGGTAATAGTGGAAAGAGAGAGACAAGTAGTAGAGGATTGGACAGAGCAGGGATTTACCCTGAATGATGTAGCTGTAGTCTTCCCTTAAAAGAACTAGTGTTGGATTTCTGTCTAACACCCCCTCTGTTTGTCACGCCTTCCTGGAGCTATCACACACACACAATAGCACACGGTAAAGAAAGACATGCCAGCCAACATGCGTAAACACGCCTCACACATTCTGACACATACATGCAGAGGCAAACATAAATGTGTGGACACTCACAGTCATAAGGATTGCACAAACATATATGCATGAACACACAGTCTCTCTCTCTCTCTCTCTCTCTCTCTCTCTCTCACACGCACGCACACCTAAAGGTCCCATGACTGCAGGGGTCATGGAGGGTCAACGTCTGATGCCCCCTTTGAGACTGTAAATGAATTGAGGGGGAGTGTGTGCTGGTCGGGGGTGGGGCGGGAGAGAATGAATGAGAGAGGGGGAGGAGGAAAAGTTTGTCTGATGTAGGAGAGGAAGAAAAGTAGCGGGACAGGAGGAAGAGAGGAGGAGTCACCGTCTCATCATCACGTAATTACACTTCACCATGTTCATGTATTTGAACTGCTGGTCTCAAAGACATCAGTTAGTGTGGAACTAAAAATAATTAAGCAATTAATTGATCCAGTCCAGTGACAGAAAATGTATCAACAACTTTGGTTTTATCACTGCAAATTCAATCTATTTGGATTTTGGACTGTTGGTCGGACAACAAGATATAAAAGACATTAGACAGAGGGAGTTTCGCTTGTGTTACATCTATTATATAAAGACACACTGTGTCTAGCAATGCAGCCTTTACACATACACCTGCTCTTTTCCTAAAAAAGACCGGGAGGTCAATCCGGGTAAAAAGCTACAATACAATCTCTGACGGAGTTCACCTCTTCAATACCCTTGAGTCCTGAAGATGGAGTTGTGCTGTAGATAAAGAGGAAGAGACTGAACCAAATACAATCATACAATAAATCCCTTTAAAAAAATACATAATAAACCAGTCCTAAAAGAACAGACTTATGGGCTAATAAATAGCACTGAATTTCTCAGCTGTAATTTGAGTCTATTCTAACAGTAACGGAGCTTAACACTTTGTATTGTTTTTCTTTAGAGTAAGGGAAGTATTTCTAAAAGAGCAGCTTAGTCTATTGAGTGTATTACAACTATTGTAACTAGAGGTGTAACGAGATCTCTCGATATTATAGCCTTACAATATTTACCACTGAGGTTAAAAGTTGTCCGGCGATATCAGTAGCCTGAATTAGTGCAGATTTACATTGGTACTACTCAGGACCAGTAACCGCAAGCTTCTCTGTCCTCCCTGCATGTTTTACAGATAGCGGGGCACAGCTCCCACACACACACACACACACACACACACACACACACACACACACACACACACACACACACACACACACACACACACACACACACACACACACACACACACACGCAACGGTGCGTGCAGATGGGAGAGAAAGTTCTGCCACCTCTGCAGGTGTTCAAGTCACAGTGAGAAACGGCAATGCCAGTAAATCGGACATGAGTGTGGTTGCACTTTTCAAAACTTCACGCAGAGGCAACTTAAAGTGCTATACATAACTTTACATACATTGCTGCTCAAACACAAGAGCACTTTCAGTGAAAGATCACTGTTCTCCCACAGATCTCCCAAAATGCACCACAGAGCGCCACAGGAAGTCATTCCTGCCTGTGGCCATCAAACTTTATAACTCCTCCCTCTAAGTGTCTGACACACAGACACTTAGTGAGGTTGAAACTGGACAATAATTTGTTTTGTGCAATAACACTGGCTTGAAATGTGTGCAATACTCTACTGCTACCATTATTATTACTATTATTTATATTATTATTATTATTATTACTGTTCACCATAACAACTACTTAATTATGTAAATACTGTATCATAACATTCCTTTATTATGTAAATACTGTACATATCCACAGTCTTTTTATTTCTTTATTTATATTTCTACTTGATATTTCTACTATTTGTGCAAATGCAACACAGAATTTCCCTTTGAGGATCAATAAAGTATTTCTGATAAAACATTAAAGTGCAATTCAAATCGGTCATGAAGATAAAGGGCCTACAAATATAAGAATAAAAGTTATAGTGCAGAGTAAGAAATGAATAATTATTTGATTTAATAAGTTGTAGTTATGGGTTTGGGAGGAGAAGGACACCACAGTTATTAGGTCTGACGAGGTTAGTTGTACAGAAGAAAAGCCATTTGAGTTTGTGGTAAAACCTTTCACAGTGCTCATCTTTCATTTTGTGACAATTTTTCTATTCATATTTATTTCATTTTTATTTTTGTATTTCATCATTTAAGTTTTCTTTAAAATAGTGTTAAAATCTCATCTCATCTCGTCCCGCCCTTGTGAACCCAATCTCATGTCTCGTGAGCTAGTTACACTCTTATTTGTAAATCCAGTGTACCTTTAAACAAGCTTTAAAGTCTGCACCACAAAATAAGGTATAAATAACCAACATTAACACTGATGACTTCCTGTAGCACCTCTTGCACGTATGTTCAGCTTATCATCACTGGAATAGATTGAGTTTTGCCACTCGTCTCTCCACAGTTGATCAAATGATTTTGCCTTGAAGTTGGTGATAAACCAATATGACACTTCCATCACACAGATTTGTCTGTGTGATCTGATTGATCAGATTTTTAAATCAATAAAATACAACAGCATTTTTTGGAGTACCAAAGGCTGTTCTGACATGTAGACAGCATAAAAATTTGGTAGGTTTATAAATAGGTTTCTGAAGAGCAAAAATGAAGCTCAAAGTGGGCGGTTCCCGTGGCTCCAGCTGTCGTCTGCTTGGCAGCGCCTGATGCCACCTGCTCGCCGGGTCATTCAAATATGGGCAAAGAGGAGGAGCGCAGCCTGTGCCCCTAGCGTTTGTTTGACATTTACGACCCCTGTGTTGTCGCCCAAGACCGGGCTTTTTCACAATGTATTCAGGGGGCAGGCAGCTAGCGGATTAAGGAGAGATGCCTATGATTTAAGACAAAAATGAAATTACGTAGAAACCATCCAAGAAGTCATAGTGCATCTTTAAGACACCCAGAGAAAAGAGCCTATGTGCTGAAGCAGCAGTGTAGGTTGCTCTGGAATCTACCTTAATGACCAGGACAGGAATATAAACGGTGTGTTTTGGTCTGCTGCCTACCCCCCATCCTGTGTGTCGTTTCTCCCTTTCCTCCGTGTGTCTGTCTGTCTTTGTATGAGGGGGCGTGCCTGGGGGAACTAGGTCAAGAGGCGTGGCCACTCATCTCTGCTCCGTCACCTGCACAGCTGATTCCCATCCCATCATTCACCTCTACAGCATTTATACCCGAGCTGACCACCTCTTCAGCGCCAGATTGTTAGTTAAGATTGTTGTCTTGTGTTTACCTTTTTTGGATTCCTCGTAGTAACCCTTGCTCTCTGTGCAGATTCTACGGTTCCTGTTTGTTCCTGTTTATTGCCGAGCTGCTTTCCATTCCTACTCTGACCTGCCACCTGCTTTGCCCGGATTTCACAGTGAATCAACCGTTGCTTCAGTTTTCGCCCTTGCTGGATATCATCTACAAACATTTAAACAACCTGAACTGCTTTCTGACTCCTGTGTTGTATCTCTGAGTTCTGGGTCACACTAACAACATAAGGCTGTGATCATTTTGTGTACAACAAAAGTATCTAATTAGCATAAAGCTCTGTGTAAATGTGTTGGCGAGTGTAGGGTAGGAAGGAAAGCAGCAGTGAGAAGCAGGAAACACGAGGATGCAGCATGGACCAAATAAGAGAACACACCCATGCAGCTGAGAGCTCAGGTTCCTCCAGACTGACGCAGTGTCACTTGCCCACTGTACGCACACACACACACACACACACACACACACACACACACACACACACACACACACACACACACACACACACACAGAGATACACTCTGCCTTCTTTGAATAAGTGATGAGAAGCTGTGCTGCTGAATTATTCAGTAGAGCCAGGGAGAAAGTTGCTGAAACCAAACAAGGTTTTGGCCCAGAAAGAAGCCTGTCTCAGGGTGAGAGAGCAAAATACTGCAGGAGAGAGCAGAGGTGAGCCGTGTGCAAAACAATTGGACATGCATGAGGTGTGGACTATGTCAATGATAGCTCCCAACAAAAATAATCAAATTGGTGATCCTAAAAATACTGTATACTGACTGAAATTAAGAGATAATTAATCATTATCATGTATGTGCTGTCAGGTTTACAGATAAAGAGCATCAAACTGTTAAAAGGCTCTAATAATGAAATCAAGTGATTCCATTGCAAACTATATACAAGCTAGTTGGAACTTTAACATGTCTTTCAGACACTGGCAATAAATGAGAAGATTATCTTATTGTTTACATTTCCATTTAAATCTAAAATAAATTGTGACTTGGCGCTGCATATATTAGGCTTATTTCCCCACATTCATTTCAAATGGAAATCTTACAAACTGGCAAACTTTTGAAATACAAGTTTCTTACATTAGCTCTAGAGGCTGCCAAAATGTGAAATTGGTAACAAAAAAGAACAAAGAAACAATCATGCTCTTAAACCAATTTAATACACTTCTGCACCAGACCTTCTGAGGTCCCTAACAGGCATTTTCCACTGGGCGCGTCCCTGCTGCGTTCCGGTTTTGTTCCATCCTCCGCCACGTGCCAAGCACTCCTGTAATTGGAGTCCATGTCTTCTCTTCTCTGGCGTTGTACTGATAAAAAGGATCTATGTCTCGTAGTCTGTGGTGTTGTAGAGGAGACGTATACGACATTGAGGGGTGTGTTCTGGTAAACATACTGGATGAGCTCGCTGTTTCAGTTCCTGCCTGGCTGTCTGGAAGGCTTGCGGCTTGCGTGAAAATAAACCTATCGCGTATCTTTAGTGGAGCGGAGAGCTGCTTTACACAAGCTTCTGGCACTCGCCGTAGCATGGCTGGTGGAAAACCAAGCATTGACTTAAAGGGCTGCAATTGCTCGCAGATTCCGCGGCGCCCCCTGGAACACAGCAAAGCCCACTGAAAAATGCCTGTAAGAGTTCAGCCAGTACAACAAGTCTGTTGGCCTCCTACCTCATGACAGTCCTGAAGAAACCTCTGAAGTTCCCACTGGTCGTTCAGTTTTTCCAGCCACTGCTGGGCCTGCTCTCTGTTCTGGTTTCCCCTAAAAGAGTAATGGACAGGACATTTAGTTACAAGTTAACAGAACTAAAAACAAACAAACCTATAGCATATTTGAGTGTGTATACCTATTGTTGTTTATCTTTACACTTTATTTACCAGGTGCTGAGATTTCTAAAAATCTAAATTTACATCTTAACTCAATCTGAAATTCCCAACATACTGTATACACATTTTAAAAGCTTGGTGATGGAGGACTTGTATTTGTAAATAACAGCAAACAAGACCAGTTTTCATTTGTACCTGTATCGTAATAATTGTGATATTATTTATTACCAAACCAGAATGTAACACTTTCAAATAACTATGTTGCGCTGTGCTCATATAGTTCTCCCCATGAGAGAAAAATAAATGTCCAATGAGTTAATTTATGTAAATTAAATCTAAAAACCATATGGTTCGTTACATTGCTATTGTTGGACACATGTGCACACAAAAAAACCCAACCCCCACCTAACACACACATATACACACTACCACTTCAGCCATCACACAGATTTCATGGTCAGGTGTCAGTTGTGGACTGAACAGGCCAAGCTCTGTTTTCCGTGCTTTGTTCCATTTATTCTTGGGGAACCCTCTCCTTTGAATTCTTTCGCTGCTATTATTCTTTGTATTGTTGTTGTTTTGTGTTTGGACAGCTGCTTAGTTCTTTGTGCTTTAAAGCAACACTAGAACTTTTTGTACCTAAATAATGTTTCCAAAATCGTTTCAGTGGTTCATCAACTTGTAACAGGGTGAATGGCACTTCTGAGGGGAGGAGGGAAAGAATCTATTAACTCATACTGACACACACTAGACTCATGAGACATAAAGGCTTCTGGGGTTGTGGATAACTCTTGCCAAGAACCTAGACACTCGTTTTACTACATTAGACTCATGCATAAAGCATGGTTACAGTCTCGTTAAGTAGCCTGGTGCACGGCGTGCTTGATCACATTAGACTCGAGCGGTTGCATGGTTACATTCGGTCTTGTTCAGTATCCTGGTGCGGAGGTGTGTTGTCTCCTTGTGACAGCCTACCTTCTTAACATGATCAAACGTAACTACTAACATTGCTTAACGTTAAATGTAGCCTACTTGTACCTTCTAGCTTAGAATTCTTTCCCATCACTATTGTGTGGATTTGATGCTAATGAGCTAGATTACTACACGCAGTAGCAGAAGAAGACTAGCTACGTTGGGCGCCTGGATAGCTCAGTTGGTGAAGCGGGTGCCCATATATAGAGGATGTTTGCTTTGCAGTCATTCCCCTCTCTCTCCCCTTTCATGTTTTAAACTGTCCTGTCAAAAAATAAAGGCCGAAAATGCCCAAAAAATAATCTGCTCTCGTCCACTTTACGGAAAAGCGCAGTTTATCTCGAACGAGACTAATGTTGGCAAACTTTATATTCTTTTTACTTTATTGACAAATTGTCATGTTTCCAATTGATTGAATTTATACATAGTAAGTTATTGTTACATTATGTTGTTCATAAATGTTTTTAATTTGACAATGTACATTGCGAACAAAGTCTAGTCAAAAAATGGCACAGCAACCTGTGCTAAAAAAAAAAAAAAAAAAAATCGAGAATCGAATCAAACTGTAACCTTAGTATCAAAAATGTAATTGAATCAACGATTTGGAGAATCGTGGCACCCCTAATCTCTGTAAACAAAAGGCTTTTCTCTCATATGCTTAAATTGTATATTAATTGTGCTTTAACTCATTTTGCATTAGTGGCAAGCATATATTATTTTTGTTATCCTTTCTACATGCCACATGCTCACACAAAGTGAATGTTCTCCATAAGAAAGTCACAAAGCTAAGGTAAAAAAAAGCAAAAAAAATTTAACATTTTGAGGCTATTTGATAGCTTCTTTATGAAGTAAAACTGATACTATAGTGTAAAAAAAAGGTTAACATGGACAGATATTGCCTTCTTCTTCACAGCTTTGGTCTCAAATTAGTCTAGGCTTTATTTACTCTTCATATAGCTTTTTTTAATGTGTGTATGTGGTACCTGTTGGCGAGGGTGTCGATGCGTTCCTTGATGCGGTCAGAGTAGATGTTACTCTGGCTGATCAGACTCTCTCCAGCCTCAATCACAGCTTTGATCCTGTGCAGGTTCAGCTCCATGGTGGTGGTGAAGTCCTTGTGTTTCTTTATGGAGGCTTCAACGGTTTCCACCGTGGTGGGCAGCTCCACGTGAGCAAGGGCCGACTCCTAAAAGATGAAGATGGGGAAAAGTAAGTTCAGGAACTGACTGAGTAAAGTCAGGAGATAAAAAAAGAAAGGTTAAGAGCCTACAATAAAAAAAAAAAATATTAGGAGAGCACAGAATAGATTAGAGTGATTCTTGAAATGTAGGCCTGATCATATCATATTAGTCTTGGTTGTGAAATTAACCAATTAACATAGTTGATCAAAAGACAATCTATTAATCAGTTGAATAATTTTTTCAAGCCAAAAGGCCAAACATTCCTTAGTTTAGTTTTGTGGACTGTAAATCAGACAAAACAAATAATTTAATATAAATATAGAGGATTACTGCCCAACTCAGCGGGCCTGGGTTTGTGGCCCTTTGATGCATGTCATTCCCCTCTCTTTCCCCTTTCATGTATTCAGCTGTCCTATCAAAATAAAGGCCAAAAATGCCCCAAAAAAAACGAAAAAAACTCAAACAAACCGTATCATTACAAATGTGTATGGCCTCTAGACAAAGAGAAAAAAATTAGGCTGAGGCCAAAGGAACAGGGAGAGGCTGACAGGGATCTACGGCCTGGAACATCTTTGATACTTATTGAAGAAGAAATGCTGCTCTCTCTGAATCAACCCCGGGCTAATAATAAGAGCTGGTCCTTGGTAAAGATCTGGCCGGCACACTGGCCTACATGTATACACAAAGACGCACACACAAGAGTGCAGGGCAGCTCTGCCTGTGACATTTCAGATTAAAAAAACAACCCCTGTGTACATGATACTGAGATTAAACAAAGCCATGCAGACTGCGAGACCCGGATCTGTATGTTGTTTCTTAACAGCATTATTAAGGAAAAACTCATGAGCAGCACGACTCATATCACATACTGACGGTTTGGAAGACCTTGATGAATTACACAGTAGCGTTAATTTTGTCACCTATTTTAATTTTAATTTAATTTAGTCTTGTGCCAAATGTCCTTGTTTGTTCTACTCATATTTCAGTCACTCAGCCCAGTCATTCACATGTTTTAGTTGACTAAAGGTCTCGTCATTTTTAGTCTTGTTTAGTCTTTTTCTAAATAAATTATTTTGGAGATTATTTCTGATAACCATGTCAGTCAAATAGTGTTTCACACATCTCAAATATTGGTTATATGTCATAATTACCTGACAAAACTTGTTGAATGCAATTTTGTTAAACGCGTCTGGTTTTATATCGAGCCTCTTCCTTCATGCAAATACAATTGTACACAGACACATGTTAGATAAGCGCCAGGGCTCCTGGGCTCTACAGGACGTTGTTACACAGACACATGTTACATAAGCGGCAGGGCTTCTGGGCTCTACAGCACGTTATTTTGTTGCCAACAGTTGCATACATTTCTCCTGCCACTCTGCAAGCTATTTAAGAGCAGCTTTGCCAGCACTCCTCTCCTTTCCTGGGGCCGGGACGCATCGCCACGCGTTTTAGCGGTATTGGCTTCTCCAGCAGGGTGAACCGGGCTTCCTCCCCCACCCAGGCCACATCACTACCTGGATGTGTGACGGCTAGATGAAAAAAAGGAGACATGCCGAATCTCTAGAGGAGTCGCAGCCGAGCTTGATAGGACCCTTAGTGGGGGATTCTGGGAACCAAGCAATTGGCCTGTTTGGAACAGGCACACACTCCAAACGGGCACTGCACTAGTTCTATCTCATGATGAAAAAGTAGAGACGATTGTAGATTTTATCTTATGCAAAACATTTTAGTCTAGTCTTTTTTTGTCAACAATAATGCTTGTTCATTTAGTCTTAGTCAGTGTTTTTGGACATTGGTGCAGTCTCTTCATCGTCTCGTCTTTGTCATGGAAAAAAAGGTCGTTGACGAACATATTTAGTCTCGTCTGACAAAATTAACACTATTACGCACAAGCATTTAATTACACAACTCTCAATTTAGGAGGAGAGAGAATTTAGGCAGGCGTTACAGTTTAACCAAGATGTGTTATCGTGTCGTGCCGTCCCAACTCTCTAAAGTTCCTGTCTTCCTGAAGGAGTATTTAAACTCATGCTGGAGGCGTTAAGTTTAGCTGAACCTGTAAAGATATTGCGGGTGCTGTAAACATAGATGCTTAAACCAAATAATTGAGCCTTTTTCTCTAAGGGGCGTATGCTACAGTGTGGTAGGCGCCTTCATCCTGTTTCCACGGACCTCCAAAAGAGACCTGAAACAAAACATTTACCAAGGTACTGTTCGGGGGGGTGGGCCTTCGTTGCATATTTTTCCATGTAGCTCTCAATCTTGGCCCTCCATCACTAGCAGATGGGGAGATTTCCCAAACTGAATAAATCCCGCCTGCACATATAAACACAAAACTGCTTTGCTAGCGCCATTGTGTTGTAACTAAGACATCTGCTGAAAAAAGAATTGTATTTATTAGCATAACTGCCGTACTGTTTAGTTAAAAAACATTGTCATTGTGTTAAACCCGGCAATAGCACGCCAAGTAGATAAGCCAGTTTGTGATTGGAGCAGGAGAATTAAACATGCAGGTTTCCAGACCGAGCTGCAGGGTGGGAAGAGTGGGCGGGGTTAACCCAGTCTACCTGTTCAAGGCATTTGAGAAGGAAGGAGTGGTAGCATGCAAACTCCCAAATTGACGCTCGTCTAAGAAATGGAGTTTTGGATAATGCTTTGGCAACTAAAATATACAGTGACTGAGGAAGCCTTGTGACAAGTCCATAACAACCAGTTTACTTGTTTAATTTGTTATTACCCAGTGTGGATTGTTGAATGGTCTCAATGTTTTATTTCATGTAAATACTAGTTTACTAGAGGAGAGACTTAGTATTTGAAGCAATGCAGTAATGCAGGACGTGTGCATTTAGTTTCCATGCTTATTGTGTTTCCACAACAATGTTATTGAGTAAATCTACTGAAATGGCCACCATAACAATGGAGTGTGATGTGTAAGATGAGAAGGCAGAGGTTAGTCATGTATGTCATGGTTGTAAAAACAGTGGCTACCTGTACATCTTTGCCAAGTGCAGACAAGTACAAAAGGCATCAATAAATTGTTGGGGAGAGTCATGCCTTTTTTCCCAATCGTTTAGGAGGGTCATAGAAAAATGTATTGCTGGCAAAGGGAGGGTCAAGTATATTTTGACTAAAGCTCCTCGAGTGGCCACCTAAATAAAAAACAAACAGACCACATGCAGCTGCCTAGATTTGATGAATCTCTAGAGGCACACACATATTTTGTTTTTTGGTTATTAGAGACTGGGCCGAATATATTCTCGTCCTCCTAACCTGTGGCCTATGAATGAGCTGATGTTGTCTAAGCTTTTCCCTTTGTCTCATCATACCATAACATGGTGTTTCTGGAAATTCCACCACACTTATTATCACAAGAACCAATTTAAGGACAAAAGCAGAATGAGTTTTATCAATGTTTGTCAGTTGTTTGACCTCACATTGCATCTCAGAATATTTTAAGGGCTTTACAGAAGGTCAATAATTGCGTAAGATGTGAATCTAATCCACTCTGTAATTGTTCCTTTTCTGTCCCTCACTTCACTATTTACAAAAATTGATGTTTATTTTTTATTTCTGGCCCAAAAAATGTTTTTAAAAACTGACATCTAAATCAAAGCGCTATTTGAGCTGTTTATTCTTTTCCTCAACTGATTTTGTGTGCAGTATATTGCTCCTTCTGGTCTGCCACTATCACAAGAACGAATGAGATGAAAAGGGGAGAATGAGCACAGCGGAGGAGATTTGTCTTAGCCTCAGTGGCAGCCAGACAAGCTCAAAGCAACATCACCTAAAAGGGGCAATGAAGGAGATATTTCATTTTGAAAGTTTAAGCCCGACAAACAAACTGACATTTTCATCCTTGAGCAATGTCGCTAAAATAGCTATAAAGAGCTGTCCGTAAACTCCGACCAGCTGCTCTGTCTTTGTTTGTCTCACCTGGTTGTTGAGGAAGGACTCGGCCTGTTTGACGTCTCGCAGGAACAGATGGAAAATGTGAGCCTGGACCAGAACTTCCCTCCTGCTCTCCCACATCTCCAGCAGTTTGTTCCAACCAACATCGAGCTTCTGGAGCCACTGCTGCAGGGCGGCCTGAGGGAGAGGAGCCTCCTCGGACTCCAGCAGCTCATTCATGGCCTGCAAGCGCTCGTAGTCCTCTTCATACCTGCACGGAAATGGACAGTGACCCAATAAATTATGCTCTAAACTCTTGGTGTGTTCTAAAGAACTTTTAGGAAGATATGTTCAAATAGTAAAAACAAGCTTCTGTAGAGGGAAAATGCAGGCCAGGAGATGTAAAATGCAATAAGTGGTGAAGCCCAGAAGGGGAAGGACTGGGGCATGCCTGTGAGGGTAAAAGCAGACGTACAATTCTTGTTTGTTTTTGTATTTGTGCGTAGCGGAGCTTTGTTAGAGGTGCCATTGTTCTGTGCACAAGACACTGTCATATAGTTTGCTTTTTGGCTTTTCTAATATTGCAGATGTTGGGTGAGAGATTTTGTTGGGATAGGACGGGTCCTTGTTAATAATTATATAATAATAATAATATTGTATTAATGAAAAAACAATAAAACATTGTTAAAAATGTAAAAACAAGAATAAGCCTTATGTGGTCTTCAGAAACCCACCGTCCAATCTCCTCCTTTAGGGCAGCATGTTTGTTGATGAGTTTCTCCGCCTCTTCCAAGTTGTTGGGCAGCTGGTCTGAGGCAGCGGCCGTTTGCGTCTGGACCAACCAGGTGAGGAACGAGTCCAGGTCCTGATAGTCAGGGAGAGGAACATGATTTATACTTAATCAATTCTATTGTTGGTCAACAGTACAGAAGTTTGTGCAGGCTGAGAATTCTGTTAAAAGCATGTATACACTTCTGTGCGGGAAAATGCCTTTCTTCATGCACAGTGAAATTAAAGGCATATCTTGCAAGTTGTTCTCAGATTACCAGTTAACCAATCTTGCAGCAGATAGATACATACTGATCATTATCAGAGCATTATGTGTCTGCCTGGGTTGCTGATCAATACAAGTGATGGAAATATTACTGAAGTGCTGAGAGTCCAATGTTGTTTTGGATCAAAACAATACCTAATAATGTGATTTTACATATTTTAATTCATTTGTTTAAAACAACAACAAAAACTGAACTGGTTCTGTCAGTTTAGTTCCAGTATCCCTGTGGTGAAGTAAGATGCCAAGGCAGTCTCTATTCAGAATGATCACTTTCTTGTTGATGCATGAAATGAAGTTCAGCATAAGTCCAATCATGAAGACTACTGTGCTTCACATCTTTCTCTCCCAACCTAATCAGCTGAATGTGGGCGTTTACTCTTTCAGATAAACCAATCAGATTTTGCCACAATCTCTTTGATCTATTGCATAGTTGCATTCCAACTTTAAATCTGTTCTACTCTCCACGCCATTCACCTCTGGTTCTCATCATTCCCAGCACAAACGGTTCCTCCATCAGAAGCCCCGCTTTACATCACATCCATCCAGATCTTCAGGCTTCCTTCATCACCACCACCACCACCACCACCACCACCACCAAGTATCTAGACTCCATCGGAGGGATATTCCTATACATCCATGGCCTCTATACCCCTTACAATTTAACATTTAAATGATGTCTAATTGCCAAACACATCAACCTACTATGCACCACGCTCGTTAACCTCATTTCGCTCTTAAATGAAGTTTCTCCTGATTTAACTATCTCTGTGTACCTGTATGAAGCTCTGCAGTCTGCTGGCCACCATCAGCGAGTCCTCACAGCCCTGCAGGGTGCGTTTCAGCTCCTCCCACTCCACACTGATGCCATCAAACGGCACAAGAACCTCCATAGCCCGTCCTGGGTGGGCGGTGGCCAAATGTTCCGCCTCTTCCTACATCACCAGACAGAGATGGCATTATGGTGATTGTAGCCTTTTATGCTGCAATAATACAACCTGCGTATAAAATCATCGTAACCTTTACATTTTTTGTATCTTTTGTGGTTCCTCACACACACTGGTTTGTTCAAAATAATTTCTTATTTTATTTATTTGAGTAAATGCCCACTAGTTATATACTGTATATATCACCATAACTGTGTTTATAGTGTACATATACAGTTACTACTCTCTATTTCCTATTTTTATTCTTTCTTTGTGCATTTTTCTATCCTATTTAAATTGAATGTGTATTTTTGTTATTTCGTTGTGAAGCATTGAGCTGCTGTGACAAGTGAATTACCCCATTGTGGGATCAATAAAGTCTATCTTATCTTAGTGATGCATTACAAATTTCCTTTTACACCAAAGGTGGTTTGTTTGTAATGAATAAAAAAACATAGATAAAAGGAAAAATGAGCAGGTAGTTAGCATTTCTAGTTATAGCCAAGTGTTTTTAATGAGATCTTTGAACCCTTTGATAATGTCTTCCTTGAACATTTGGAGGTTCAAGGAAGACAATAATAATTCCATACCTGTAGATGCAGAAGTTTGGGCTCCAGGACAGAGAGGGCTCCCTCCATGGTGGAGAGGCGTCTCTGCAGAGCCAGGACTCCTCCCAGGTCGCTGCCCATGTACTGAGTGGCGTCGATTGCTTTTCTCTTGTCCTGGATCTGGGACTTGATCTCGGCACACTCCAGCAGGTAGTTTTGCAGGCGTAACATCGAGTCCAGCTGATCTTTTTTCTGCTCAACCAGCTCCACAATGCTGTTCCACCTGTTACAATGTGACAGACAAGATAGTGTAATGCTGAAAGTGAGTGTGGTACTGTGAAGGAGGTTGTGATTGTGAAGAGAGTCTGAGTTTTACATCTATAGTATATATTTCCCTCTCGTTCCAAAAGATATTTGTTTTAGTCATGTACTGCATATTGTCTTTCTATTTTCAATTACAAAGTTTTTTAAAATACATGGCCAGTTAGGATCATTTAGGTTGTTCATTTTTGTCCTTAAAATCGTATCAACTGTAGGACTACCAACCCTCCATTGTTCCTGGTCAAAAAATCTGCTGCAAAAATACAGCAGGAATGTTAACAACAGATCTAATCTAAAACAAAGAATGCATCAACTAAAAAATATCTCATCTGGTGGGACTGAAACCAAACCTATTTTGATGCTAGATCTGGTGCTGACGGCACGGTGCTCATGTTTGAGAGATGTTTTTGTTTCTGTCAACTGGGATGTAAACACTAAACGTCTTAAACACGAAAAGCTTAAGTCTGGCCTTGAGATGAGCCAAGCTGCATCGTAAAAGACATGTTCAAATGAATTATGATGACCACATATGACCAGATATGAATGGCATGAGACAGTTGATTTGGTTTGCTCTCCGTATGCTGTGGTTTCAGCCCAGGACTTGTCTGCTTACCATATCGTCATACAATATGTCCTCCTGATTTTGCTCCAGATCAGCAGGTCTCAATCCACACCCATTAAGCCAAGAAACACACACATGAAGACACACACACACACACACACACACACATCCTTGTGACTGTAATGAGGTAATGGCAGAGTCGCTGAGAGGCAGACAGAGCGCTCAGCAGGCACGCAGGAAAACAGCTCGGGGACATCAGAGCTGCAAAAGTCGTCTTATTGATGCAACGTGGTGGTGTAAATTTGTGGGATGTGTGTGTGACGGTGGTTCGCTGCTTCACAAAAATGAAACATAACATACAGGGAAGCAGTGATTGATTAGATTACCCAAACTCAGTTTACACACAACATGATTTGTTTTATGTAATTGTGAAATAAAGAATACATCTTGACGATTTTAACATAAATTAAATACTAATTATTAAAATAAAATGGAATGGTTTTACTGTATATGTAGAAAGAATTAGTAAAACCTTTTACCTCATGTTCATGGCATCACTTACTTCATTTAAAATGTTGTTGACAGTTGTTGCATTATAACTATTGCTTGAGTGTTTAATACCGTTAATTAAGAAGTAGAAACAACAGATACTATATCAGAAATCAATTTGAAAGGTAGAAAATGTAAAGCCATGGATAAAACTGACTTGGCTGTAAGCATAGCAATCTACATCTACAAAGTTCCACACTGGGATTGCTCCGGTGCCGCCGGGAATTCTGCCGGATGTCTTTAATTTCAGCTAGATGTCCGTTACCTTCCACTTTCTTTGTGTTTGTGTTCTAAACTGCGGTTGATTTCTGAGGACTATGGTTAACTGCTCCTCAGATCTCTGCAGAGTAAATCCAGACAGCTAGCTAGACTATCTGTCCAACTACTTTTTAATGTACACATTCCACCAAAACAAGTTCCTTCCCAAGACTATTTTGCAGAGGCAACGCGGGCTTTAGCGTCATAAGATGATTGTAATTGGTTTTAAGGAATGCCAATAAACCGAATCACGTTTCTCTCCCATCCCAGAATGCTGTGTGGACTAGTCAGACCCTCCTTTACAGTGCTGTGGAGGAAGGTCTGGCAATGCGAGACTATAAGCACTGTGACTCTGTTTTAGATAAATTACATGACTATGTGCTTTAAAAAGTGAAAATATTTAACTAATGGGAAATGCAGTTAGAATTTTCCATTTAAACTACATTTATGTATTTCGTTACACTTAGGATTACTGGTGCGACCATGGCCCCAATACTGTTCACAGTTTCCATATCTAAGGAAAGATGTTTTAGAGGTATGGTACCAAAAATGAAAACAGATTTTTAATAACTAATGCCAGAGAAGGCGATAAGGAGTTAGAAGTAGTGATTTTGTTTGTTGGTTCTTATTTTTGCTCTCGGCTGGCTTCTTCTTGACTGAGGCAGCCAGCACAGATGGTCACCCTGAGACCAACACTATGTGCCAAGTAGAGCCCGACTGATAAAGGATTTCTAAGGCAGATACTGATACAAACATTTGGTTATTTAAAAAATCCAATGTGCAGATATATATTTAAAAAATCCAGGAACACGTTACAAAACATAAACAGATTTCCCTAACATTAGTTATTTGCAGTTATTTAGGAGTTTTCAGTAAATTAATATGATAATTATAGTCACAACAGAACAGAGGAACATCAAAATATATTAAAGTTCTGACAAATGTATAAAAATACAAACTTATGATATGACACTTAAAATCCTTTGAACAAAAACACATTAACAACAACAATAATCAGTGTTGCCAACAGGGACGTTGTAGAGCGTCCTCTGGTGGACAAACTATGCAACGCCAACGCTCATAACATGGTTGACAGTCCGTTTTTATTTTTTAAATATTCATTTATCAGAATCATTTATTTGTCAATATAAATAATTCTGATTAATGAATATTTTTAAAAAAAATATTCCAATACCAATTGATCGGGAAATGCCTAACATCCGATAACATCGGCCGATAACATCGGCCCACCGATAACATCGGCCCACCGATATATCGGTCGGGCTCTAGAGCCAAGGTCACAAGACTCATAGTCACCCGGCCGCCATGGACTCTGCTGTCAGACGTGCCACTAACAGTGGTCTGTGAATATGACCGACACAGATATTGATATTGTTTGCCTGTTTTTCTTGTGTGTTTAGTTGTTTGTTTGTTTTGCTGTTATTGAAGAAAATTGCTGCTGTAACAAAGAAATTTTCCCGCTGTGGGATGAATACAGAATAATCTAATCTAATCTAATCTAAAAACCAGTACCATCACAGGGTTGACCTGGCCTAATGTTACCGTAAATAACGCTCTCGGCCAAAGAGAGAGAGAGGGAGAGTGATCTCAGGTACTGACTGAACTCATACTCCACAAAGATGAAAAAGCAGGTAGGAGTTCTGCCTCTATACTAAGTCAAAAACAACGAACAAAACAAAAATAATTCTCTAAAGTATGAATTCCCCTGAATAATTACACAACCCAAAGAAATGTCTCTCCCTTGCCATCTCTCTTTTCTCTCAGCGTGTCAGTCTGCCTCCCTCTCCTCCCACCTACTCCTCCCCCTTTCCCGGGAGTAAATATGACAGAGATGTGAGAGGCTGCTCTCCACATGCAGTGCAGTATATGAACATCATCAAATTAATCTCTGGATATAAGTTTGAAAGGCATTTATTTACTGAGACTGCTTTATAGTTCCAACAAGTGCAATTTTAACATCTGTGTTAGTAAGCATGCAAAGACACAGCCAGTGCATTAGTGTTTCAATGCATATTGTGTAACCGTAAGTATAGTAGTTGCAGTTAAGTATTGCAGTGTAGTGCTTTGATGACATTGTTATTATTAATAGTAGTAGCTGTAATATGATTTGTCAATAATACAATAAGTAATTCAAACAATACTCATAGATTTAACTTCCGTAATTAAAATGTAACTGTGCTGAAACAAACACATTGAAATATATTTAACTTAATTTTACTACTTTTTATCTTCCCCTGCTTTGTGTTTTAAATAATTTAATGTATTTATGGGCCTCAGGCAAAACATTTTGAAATTCCTCTGTGTTTACAAGGTGCTGTATTAATAAACTTACCTCGCCTAGTAGAATTTGGAGCAGGAGTATTAGAGAGTGTATCGTAATGCCATGTACCAGTAGAAGTAGAACTGCTGGTTTAGGGGTACTTCACCGATTAGCATTTAGCATTGTATCAGTAGACACCCAGTATTATTTTCGAATGACCGTGCTTCCCTCCCTCATGTCTCCCTGAGAGGAGAGATCTCTGTATTGTGTGTCTGGGGAAAAGAAATCTTACAATGCAAAAATCGTATCCATTTTGCATCATTGGATGCTTTTTTTCTGGCTTTTCTTGGTCTACAAGGCATCAACTTTTAAATTTATTTCACATATCTACTACATAAATGACCCAATTTAAATACATATTTCCACCGGTCATATATCGCTTCAAGCATTAGTGTGTTTTGTAAACTTGTTGTAACTGTTAGTAAAAGCACAAGTAGTATCTGTGATAGTGGTAGTGGTTGTAGCTGTTGGGTGGCGAGTTGTGTTTCAGTACCTTGAGTTGAGGTGGTCCTGACAACCTCTAACCTCCGTAGAGGATGGATGACCACCATCCAGGAGCTGCTGAACTATCTGGTTAACGTCCAGGATCCTACCCATCAGGCTGTTCATCTCCTGGTCCAGGCTCTCAAATCTACAACAACAAAGGATATTGTGGGATATGATGGGTCAAAGTCAGCGGGTAAGGATGTTTTTGCATGGGCCAAAAACTAAGCTTTTTGATTTAACGACCTCATTTTAAGCTCATTGTCAAGTTCATAATTGAATTTGGAGGTTGTACTAGAAAAGGGATTTCATGGTTTAATTAAAAAAAAACAGCATATTTTTGTTGTACTGCACATTGCTGCAGCTCCTCTTTTCCCCATGTGTGTATCGTATGAGGAATCTCACTTCTCCCATCTTTTTGGAGTCGCACATGTACAGTACCAGTAAGGACTACAAGCCAGTCAGAAGCAGAGTAGGGCGGCCCTGACAAGCAAGCTAGTGTGATCCAAAACAAACATGCTTCAACCAGTAACCTATGGCTTCGGATCAGCTGTACAACCTAGACTGGAGCAAGACGTTTCGGAGTCTTTTATACGCAACGTTTTAATTCTGCACTGTCTCATGGACATGGTGATCTAATATAAAAATCTAAACTTGGGTCTCCGTTCTAACTAGTGTGGTTTGAGGGCATGCCACACTAGCTGCTAGGCCAGCATTATAACGTGTGTTATAAAGTGAAGCTAAACGACACGCATGGGCTTTTTCGGTTTGTAAATCTATAGTATGCACAAAAAAGATATATAACACAATAAAGGAAAGGGGAAAAGCCAAAAAGCATAATATGAGCTCTTTAAACAAAACAACAGAAACCCAGCTGAGCTTCTGTGCCAACTTCAACTTTATTGATCTCGTCCCGAGGGGCAATTTGTGATGGAACCTAGGACATGTAAGACAATCAGACACACAGCACAACAAAAGAGTGGAGCATTGAAAATAAGTATATGGAATACATAAATCACATTAAAGTAGCTAAGGTCCTACAATCCATCATTAAGGTGCCAGTCATTCCATCATAAAGTGGGAGAAATGATAGACATCTATAAAAGCCATCATCAATCACTGATAAAAATCTGAGCAACAAGTACTATCACAACCAATCCCTATTCGAAATCCCCATTTCATGTCACAGCGATCAAACCCTCTACCTCCCCTTCCTCTCCTCTAGCTTTTCCTCACCTGTGTGCGACCATCTCCACATCCTCCAGTCTCTCTGGGATCTCCATCTTGTCCAGCCACTGCTCCTTCTCATCAATCCACAGCTCACAGGCATTGACCTCGCTGAACATGCGGTATACAGCGAGGGCGTCGTGGAGCCACTGCTGTCGGAGCACCGCCACCTCAGCCACTTCAGTATAGAGCTGCTCCACCTCTCCCATACGCACGTGCACCTCCTACAGAGAGGAGAGGGCAAATCCTAGATGCTCGCAAAAATCAAACTATAAATCATTTTATTAATAGTTTTCAATGAAAATAAGAATAATGATACAAAAATTATTGCAATTAGATATTTTCCTCATATCGTGCAGCCCTAATCCTTTCCCTGCTCACCTCCTGGTCACGGTAGCGCAGAGGCAGCAGCACCATGTGTTTACGCAGCGTCACTACATGCAGGCGATGTTTGTCGATGGCCTCGCTGACCCCTCTGTGTTTCTTCAGAAGTGACTGGGTGGAGTATTCATCATGTCCAAAGTCTTCGCTGTAGACCAGGCGGTAAGCATCCTGCAGCCATACTACCAGGTCGTCTGTCTCCGTGGAGAACTGAAAAAAGTTTAGCGCCTCCTGCAGGTGGCTGAGTCGCTGCGCGGCCTGGTCCTCCAGCCTCTTCCACTCGCCCTTCACCTCCATGATGCTCTCCTGGATCCCCGCAGTGCCAAAGCTCTTCTCACTCAGGATCTGCTTTCCTCGCTTCATGGTGTTCTATAGAGGCAGGACAAGATAGAAGAAATAACAGTGTTACTCCAAATTATTTCACACTAAAGTGAAGCACAAGCCAAATTTGCCAAGAACGTAGACACCCGTGTGATTAAATTAGACTCATGCATTAAGCATGGTTACGGTCTTGTTCAATAGCCTGGTGCGTGACAGGACACCTACCATATAACAAACATTTAACTTAACATAACTACCAAGATAACATGACGTGTATCTGTATGTGATATCCATCGGTAATGTACAGTAGCCTACAAATTTCTATGTACAAAATGATCTAAGATGCATAAGAAATAAAGGCTTCTTGCATTGGTTGATAACTCAAACTTGCCGAGAACACTAGACAGCATACCGGCTTTATGCATGGTGCTGTTTCTTAATGGATGGTCAACTGACCAGCAATTTTACATGATTATAAAACTTTCATGTGCTGTTTCACGACAACTACAAGTTCACAAACAAGAAGAACAGCATGAAACCAATGCCAATAAATCACTTTTGGAAGTAATTTAAATTATACCTGTTTAGACTGTTATAGAGTCAGATTCTACAAGTGAAAATATAGAAAAAAGCAGGGTACTACAACAACAGAAACTCCAGGTACTGTAGGCATTCCAGGTGCATGCACACACACGCACGCATGCATGCACGCAAGCACGCACACACCTGCAGCAGCGACCGGTGAGCCAGCAGTTCTCCTGCCAGAGTCTTGTGTTTTTGTAGTAACTTCAGCACACTGCTCAGGTCCTTCCCATAACCCTGAGCTCCCAGGATAGAGCTCTTCTCCCTGATCCAGGCCTCCGACTCCTCCAGCTCCTAAAAGCAAAACAAAAAGACAAACTACATTTACTTTTTTGTTTTAACAAAGAAAATATTAAGAAACATAATACCTATAGGTTTTACAACACAAACCTAATTCTAAAACAGAAAAAGTTGAGGAGGAAAAGATTGTAGAGCTGCAAAGATTAATCAATTAATCAATTAGTTGTCAACTTTTAAATTAATTGCCAACTATTTTGATAATCAATTAACTGGTTTGAGTAATTTTTTAAGACAAAAGTAACAAATTCTTTGATTCTAGCGTCTTAAATGTGAATATTTTCTTGTTTATTCTCTCCTCTGACAGGAAACTGAATATCTTTGAGTTGTGGAAAACAAGACATTAGAGGAAGTCACTTTGGTCAACTTTGGTTGTTTTAAAGCTCTTAACAAATAAAGTTGGATTGGATTGGATTTGGGAAACACTGATCCACATTTTTAACCATTTTCTGACATTTTATTGACCAGACAACTAATCGATTAATCTAGAAATCTTTGAAAATAATCATTAGCTGCAGCCCTAAAAGATAGATTTGAACAAACAAAACAATGTACAAGAAATGCAAAGAGAGGACAAAAAAAGGTGAAGCAACATCTACATGCGAAAAGAAAACAACATGTAAAGGAAATAAGTTCAGAAATATAGAACAGTCCTCCCCTGTAATCCCTAAAGTCAATCTAACGCTAAGTGCAGTCTGTTTCTGAGAGCATCTCTAAAAGGCAGAAGTGGAACTAGCCAAATTAATCAATGTAATATAATTAGTGACTCGACCATGTGAACCCATCCTCTATTCTAAATATGCACACAACTCTACTTATAGCATTACTTACATCCTAACATTACTTTCAAAATTTGTTTTAAAAGCCTTATTCACCAATATTAATAACTCCTTCATGACCTCTGTGTTATCAAAGCGACAGACAGCATTTTCAGGCGATTAACGCTGGCCAATTCTGACACATGAATATGGACTTCTGACTGAGACATAATGATGCATAAAACTAAGCACAAAATAAAGGTACATGATGAATGAAAAAATAATGATGGAATTCTAATTGTACCTGAGTGTTCAAAATATTACAGTGTGAGTCCATAAAAGGGCAGCATAATTTGACTAACATTGCATTTTGTATAATCTGAGCAACTAATCGGATTATAGTTTTTACCTTTTCTCCCAGCCTACTAGAGAGACAGCTGTGTTATTCATAAAAACTGTAGTATAATATATAGTATATGCTGTTAAATGCTAATCAATGGTCGGTCAGCCAGCACTGTTTTGTTCTGACGCAAAGCAGCAAAGAACAAAATGTTATTATTAAGACAGTGTTTCGCTGTGTGACTTCTTACGTCTTCAGTAGAAACATTTATGTTACATCTTTCCTCTAGTTAGCTAGTTGTGTTTATAAGGAATGCAAAGAGTTGGGGGTTAGGATTATAGGATTATATAAAAATAGAGGTTGGTGAGTATAAGTGATTAATTCATGCATATTTAAAAGGTCCCATGGCATGAAAATGTCACTTTATGAGTTTTTTTAACATTAATATGAGTTCCCCCAGCCTGCCTTTGGTCCCCCAGTGGCTAGAAATGGCGATAGGTGTAAACCGAGCCCTGGGTATCCTGTTCTGCCTTTGAGAAAATGAAAGCTCACATAGGCTGATCTGGAATCTTGTCCCTTATGAGGTCATAAGGGGCAAGGTTACCTCCCCTTTCTCTGCTTTGCCCGCCCAGAGAATTTGGTCCACCCATGAGAGACAGACATCATGGCTTTCAAAAGAACCCTATTGTATTAAATAAATGTTCAAGATAAAATTATTACAAACACAAGGACTGACACCCCTTTAAATATCTATCAAAGACGGAGTGAAATCATCATATAGATATGGGAAATGCATTAATCATTTAAATAATGGGATAATGACACACATTTTAAGACGGTCTCTCAGAAGGCTTTAATAGTGTTGCACTTGGTTGTACACACAAAAAGATACAGAAAACAGTTGTGTTAAATTAAAAAAAGGAGAGCTTGAGAGAGTTCAAACCCAGCGTATTTTCTCATCTCCACAACCCCAACCAATCACTGGGTGAGGTGTGTGTGAACATTGGAACAATGGTTTTGGAAAGTTAGGACACATCCCCCAATTCCCATTCTCCAATTTCTGTGGAATTGGCTGTTTAAATCATCCAACAAACAAATATTGGCCTCTTAACATGCTTGGAACAAATAACATGACTTTATCCTGTCTTTAGCCTCATGCCGTCGGCCCATTTTACCTGAAAGAAGGCCCACAGTTGCCTCGACTCCTCAAGCTCATCACGCCTTTTAGCTGCCAGTTGTTTCAGCTCCTCCAGACAGGAAGAGACATGGTTGACACGGTTACAGATCACCTGTGGGTCACACGGCTGGTAACCTGGGAAACAACAAAATGAGGTCAATTACCATTAAAAAAAAGAAACACAGAATTAAATTTAAAGATGATAAACTGACACACTTCGCCAGTGCTATACACAATACACAAGACAGATGTGTGTATACCCTCTATAGTGGTGAATTTGAGTGCAGCGGTGTTGAGTGTCTCGACCCTCTCAGCCTGCACTGCAATGTCGGCTTCCTGCAGGCTGTGTTTCTGCAGCAGGTCGTCCACCTGCAGAAGATGCTTTCCAAAGTCCTTCGACAGAAGCTGGACCTGAGAGAGCGGGAGACGACAGGGAACGTGTGATGTCATTAAATATAAGGAGGCCTTTTTTGTCTTCTACTTCCTCATTCAATTACCTCTTCCTATATTCCCCTTGTCTTCATTTCCATTGATGACTCAAAAGCAAGCAATCATACTTTCGCTCTGTCTTCTTCTTTGACTCTCTGTCTGTCTGGATCTCCCCCATTTCTATTTTTCACTCTTCAAACTATGTAGACCTTCTTTAACCTTGTCCAATACTTCTTTCCTCTGTCTTTATTTAACTACTGAATATAGTGGCGTGCCTCACTCTCACTCTATCTTTCTCTCTCTCACTACACACAGCCTCCAGTACAGCACCTGTGTGTCCTCCATCCAGTCGATCATGTAGACCATGTCCTGAAAAGTCTTCTGCAGGGCCAGGTTCTTTTCCAGACGAGTCCTCCTCCCAGCCACCAGCTCCTTCAGCAGACTCCACTGGCCCAGAATGTTCTCCTTACGTGCCAAGATACGCCGAATGTCGTAGTATCCTTCTGTCTCCATCTCTGCAGCAAGTTCCACCACCACGCCAATTCGCTCTTCATATGAGGCTATGTCGGCCTCGATGGCCTCGTGTTTCTTCATTGCCGCCTCGACTGCTGGCAGGTCATAGCCAAAATTGTCCTGTATTGAGCAGAAATAATTGAAAGAAAAAAAGTGTAAGGTGTGCCGCTGAGGCAAAGAGAGTGGGGAGACAAAGGGGGGAGGAGCGAAAAGAGAGAGTGAAAGAACACTATCTATGAAGATTAACCACTGAAACTATGACAACCAAAGGCTAACTAATTTGCACACAGTAGTAGGACTTTACATACTGTACATGCACAGGTTGATTGTACAGCCTATACGATATTCTCTATTGCAGGCCTACTTTGTAAATTTAGACATACTGTATAGAGTGCATGTACGGTACTTCACATAACAAGTTGTACATAATCTTGTTAAAACATCTAGATCCTATTTATACATTTATAGTTTTTAATTTCAAAGTTAAACTGCTGGACAAAAGATGTCTCCTACATCAAAAATGAGGAGAAGATGCAAGGCAATGAGTCTGAGTATAATAAGAAACCTTTAATATTACATGACATCAGTATTTCAGCTGAAAGCCTTCGCCAGGGTGTTGAGGTAAAATCCAAACAGACACTTAACCGGCATGGCACAAATGGGTTTAATGTGTGTGGATGTGTACATTGCATTTAGACTAGTTGTGATGTCTTATGTGCATGCCTTAAACACAGTAAAAGTGAGCACAGCGGGCCCCCAGATAGCTCAGTTGGTAGAGCAGGCACTCATATATAGAGGTTTACTCCTTGATACAGCAGGCCCGGGTTCAACTCTGGCCTGTGGTGTTTTACTGTATGTCATTCGCCCTCTCTCTCCCATTTCATGTCTTCATCTATTCTGTCAAAAAAGGCCTAAAATGCCCAAAAAATAATCTTTTTTTTTCTTTTCAAAAGTATGTTTATTGCTCACCCAAAAAATAATCTTAAAAAAAGTGAGCAAACAGAAACTATCCCCCTGTAGCAGATGAGTTTGAAAACAGCTTTCTAGTGTCAAGCTGTGCACAGTGAAGCACAAACATCCATTTTGAGTGGAAGGGGACTTAAACTGTGCAGGTACATTTGTTTAAGTTAAATTGATCTGGTATTTATCATCACATCACTAAGCATGCCAGATTTCACTTTGCAGCCATGCAAAACAGAAAAATAGTTTGCAAAAAACAATTTTATTATTTCTCATGTTACTAAGGTGAACTGCAACTAGAAGAAGCATGTTTATAACCCAGCTGCATAAGGTCCGTACCTGCGATACAAGCCTCTGGTTCTCATTGAGCCAGGCTTGTCTCATGGTGGTTTTGTGGTCAAAGCACTGGGCCAGCAGCTCCAACTTCTCCTGACGAATCAGCTCCTTGCGCAGAGCCACGCCCCTCTCATGTTCAGCCTTCTCCAGCCTCTCCCAGGCCTGGACAGGAAAATAAATCAAATAAACAGTTTAATAGTGGTTATGTACCGGTAATTGATAAATAAAAGTAGAGAAAAACAAAAACTGATTAAACACGTCAATGTGAGGTGGTTTTTGTCTCAACTGTTAAAGAGTAATGGCGACATTTTAACCCTTGTGTTGTCTTCCGGTTGACCATGCACTTGTTGTCCTTCTGGGTCAAAATTAACACTTTTGTTTGTTTTTTTTTGACAAATTTTATGATGTTTTTGTCCCTTTTTTAAATCATTTTCTTTCAATGTTTTATCCCTTTTGTTCAACATTTTCAATGCCATTTTTTACTTACACCAACTTATTACCACTAGTTTTACACTTATTTTTGGAATACATGGCCAACACATTTAATTTAGGAAAATTTAGGAAATTATACCTAATTTTAAAATGATTTATTTTAACTAATATTAGTGGAACCTATATTGATGGATATTCACAAATGTGTATCTCAAAGTTTAGTCAGCTTTTAAATCCATTTCAATTTTTTCAAAATGATGTAAAATTGATTAACCACAATTCTATGAAAGTACTGATCAAGAACTTTTGTACTTAATGTTTTGGGTGATTTGGTTAAAAAGAAACTCATATTTGTCTTAAATTTGATCTGAGGACAACACATGGGTTAATCGATCAATAACTTGCTCATATCAGTATATAAAAGAAAACCTTGTTGATGTCTGAGATGAGATTCCCATCATGAGGCACATAGGGTTTCTGGTTGTTGGCTCTAAGCTTGCTTTGGATGGTGAACAGAAGGACCTCGAGATTCCCCTTCTCCTGAAACCTGAGCGAGAAACAGAAAATTTTAGTTTGTGTTACTGTTTCACAATATGGCCTCTTTTCATTAAATAGTCCCCTCCTGTGTAGGACATGCTGAAAGTACTTTGTTCACACAAAAAAAACTCAGCCACAGAGTTGGTCAGGGTTTCAGTGTCTTGTACAAGGACAGGTCTGAGGACTCAGCCCGCTCTGCAGGTCTGAGGACTCAGCCCACTCTGCTACCCTGCTGTTCAGTGTCATGGCCATTCATCACTCTGAGTGAATCTACTGTATGAACACCTGGGTGTGTAATACAGATTCAAACCAATATATGGTGACATATTCTGAAAACATGCATTGTCAATTTCGTGGTAACTAACCTATAGAGCACATGAACCAAAAGTTGCCAGTAATATTTACGAGCAGTGTGTTATTGCTCTTCAGTATAGGGCATGCACGAGTAGTCATACTTCTGTTTGTGTGTGCTATGTAATAAATGACTGGTTATAGTATTTCAAGATGCCATTTTAAAAATCCACAAAATGTACTTGATGGGCTTCTCTATGGTGCAGTAGGTTGTGAAGGCCTGCAGCTGCTGTTGAACGCCGGTCAGCGAGTTGGCAAACTTCTGGTTGCTAATGACCGCGATGGTCTTTTCTATCCAGTCCAGCAGGTCTGACGCCAGAGCCTCATAGCGGTTGACGATCTTCTCTGCCTCAATACAGTTGTCTAGTACCTGAGTCAGACAGATGGAGGAAGATAAAGAGAGTAGAATGGGATATAGAGTCAAGAAAAACAGACACTGGAAGAGAAAGATACACAGTGATAGAAAGAATTTTTTTTTGAATTAGTGTATGTATTTACATTTTTTCCTTTTGTGAGCCCCCGCACATTTTGATGAATTGTTACTTGTGTCTAGCTAGTAAACACTGCTTGCCCTTCAGTTTTCCTGGAATGTCTATGTTTATGTATCTGCACGTGTGTAATTTGTTACCTTGCCAACCCTCTTGCCCTCCACAATAAGAGCCTTCATCTTAGAGAAGTAGTGGTAGTAGGAGACCACATAAGTGATGATGGACTTCTCGTCTGGGTTCTCTGTGTTTACATCTGCACCGAAGGAAGGCGACGGAGACAGAGATAAGAGGAGTTAACGGCTTGACTTTAGGTGGAGGCACACCATTGCTATTTATCTCAGTGAGTAAAATAGTAAAAGAAAAATCCCTCTTATGGCACGGTTATAGATATTGGTCTATGGAATTTCAACACCAAAACGAGATAAACATTCTTACCCTCAGGGTCCAGGAGTTTGGTGAGGCCCAGGTGCTGCTCAGCGATGTTGAAGGCTTGCTGGAGGTTGTGAGTTGCGTTGGACCGCGTCAGCTTGTGGAACTCAATTAGGTCAGGTCTGGAGGGCACAAGATGATGAGACAGAATGTGTCATGTTGGGGCGGCCTCTAGCACACCCAGTAAGAGAGTTCGCCCCATGTTGGCTGAGTCCTACAGCGGCCTGGGTTCGAATCCTACCTTCAGCCCTTTGCTGCGTGTCATCCCCCATCTCTCTCCCCCTTTCATGTCTATCCACTGTCACTTGATAATAAAGGGAAATGCCCCAAAAATAATCTTAAAAAAGAATGTGTCATGTTTGTATGACTCTAATCCTAAATCAGTCAAAACCCATTACATGTCTTAGTTCCCACATTATCTTTGTCTGTTTATCTACTGTAAATAAGTGTGTATGTATTTTATTTTATATCATGTTTTTACATCAAAATCCTATTATTTTAATTTGTGGAAAACTGAGAAAATATAAAAATTAATTTTTTTCTTTTAAAGGTGGTAACATTGCAAACTGTTTCTACTTGCAGCTGTCATGTAAAACTTGCAACTTCCCAATTAATATTAACATGTTAGCATGCTGGGGAGTATTAAAATGTCTAACTACCTGTGTCTGTGTATGAGGGCGTTGAAGGCGAGGCCGTCTCTCCAGCAAGTGGTGAAGTTCTGGATGTTGACCTCAGGGTACCTGGAGCACGGAGAAATCCTTAAATGTAAACCAAGGAGCACCAAGGTACTAACACTAACATACCAACTCGCTAAATTACGTGTATGAACATGAAATTCACAGTTGCAAATATTTATTTCACTGCTCACCCTGCCGTCTTCATCTGGCACCAGAGCAGCAGGGCATCCTTGGCAGAGCGGGTTTCTCTGTTGTCCTCCGTCTCTATTTTGATCACCTGAATCTGAACGAGAACACAACAAAGCAACCGTTTAGCGTTTGTTTGGGAGAGACATTGTGGCATGGACCCTAAACCTCCTGTGTCACAGACCAGATTCATGCGCTGCTTTCTTTTTGGGAATATACATACATTCACATTTTTGGTAACTACCTGTATTTACTGGTGTGTCAACTGGTGTGTTTACTGACATTATATTTGTGTGTCAACATTTTTGTGTAAAGTTATAGACTATATAGTACCATCACAACCTCCCATAATGGTGGAAAAAATGTAGTACACTATCTTTTAGCCGTGTAACATTACACAGAAAAAAATGCTGATTGTTTAGTGTCTGGAATCTCAATTTACCTCTGAGTAAGCGTTAACTACAGTAATATGTAGGGAGTGAATGAAGGAGTGAATATAAGCACAGCCTGAGTGACATAGGCTTTCTGGCTAATATTGCAAGCTGGCTAGCAGAGTCATTGTACTTATTAGCTAACTGTAGTCATACTCCCATTCTGAGTCATATAATTTGTATTTATTATATGTCTATAATAACTATGAAGCTTAAAAGATTGTGAGCAGTGATTAAAAGTAAAGTAACCATGTTTAAGATTTGTTTAACCATGACAAAGTTTGCCACCAACTTCAGTCCTGCCTACAAAAGCTCTGATTGGCCCAGGGGTATCTCCAACTGGGGGGATACAGCCAGAAGAGCAATACCAGCCCTATTTGAATCACTTGTCAAAAATAAATAAAATAAAATAAAATAAACACTGAGGCAGCAACTTAGACTTCTAGAACCAGTCAAGAGCAAAGGTCAGAGCCACATTGCCCTGACAGTATTCCTGAAACGTCAAAGGAACACACGCACAGTGAGAGAGACTTATGAGTAAAACCAGACTAAAAGCAATAAGAGCTGAGGATTTCAGTGCAAGGAAGTGCAGAGCCATTATAACGCCTGATGATAGGTGACAGTGACAGCCATTCAACCAATAACATCACAGTGACATGATCCAAGGTAATTGGGTACATCACACCCTGGGATCAGCTGCTACCCACCGCGCGCACACACACACACACACACACACACACACACACACACACACACACACGCACACACACATACAAAAAGATTAACACATGTACACAAATGCTCAACAATAGAGACCAGATTAGGTTCGTGATTACACTAAAATCATCTGTCTCTTTATCCCGAGGCAATATCACAATTTTAAACTAGCATTAAATGTTATTTTAGCAGCAGATACATGATAATTGAAATATAAACATTGCATTAACTAATATTTATTATACACATTCAGATCTTTGAATACGGTGTAAAAAAAAAAAAAAAAATCATTGTAACCTAAATATTCTTTCTGGAAGAAAGCCATTTTAATGCATCACTATAGCTTGGAACTTCTAGCTATCAGTATTTGCCATTATTTTTGAGATACAGATGTATTTTAATGATTAATCAGTATGTCCAACAAATAATCGATGGACTGATGATTAAAATTGAACAGTCTTAGCTGGAGAAAACATGAGGAAAACAATTTTTTGCATAAAATTCATACTTCAACATGAGACGTATAGTTTGTCTATTACAAGTGTACCTGCTGTAAACCAACTAAAAAAGGGTCAGAACAACAGTAGGGTAAAACAACGATGTAAAACAATAATGTAGCAGATAAGCCCACAGGGGAATGTATAAAATCATCAAGCATCTTAACCATGTCACAAAATTACATTATTATGTGCATTCAGTAAAAATCTGAATCAATATATCTGGTCAAATTTACATATGAGTCTCAATTCAGACAGTGTTCTAAGTACACACACACACACACACACACACACACACACACACACACACACACACACACACACTATAATTGAAGTCACTGCAAATAATAAAAGTCTGTTATTTATGAATGGCTCTGTAAATACATTAGGATCACCTCTTCCTTTGAATGTCAATCCTCTCCCTTCTTTCCTCTCTCTCCCTCTCTTTTTGTGTCGCTCACTCTTTCCGCCTGTGTGCAGTTACTGCAGTGGTTTGGCCCTACCTGCTGACTGGACAAAGCAGACTCTCACTTACACCACTGAGGAAGGGAGGAAAGCGGAAAAGAACTGGAGAAAAGGAGAGTCAAAGTGCAAGAGGGAAAGATAACATTTACAGACAAACCCTGGACAATTCTCCATCCTACTGACATTAATCTTAGCACTTAAATGTTCTTTTAAATTAAGTTATTGACCTTATGAACTGCCTTTAGATTTGGAATCAAGGCTCAGGCAGTTATGGCCAATTGAGTAATGGCAAAAATCCCAGGCCTGGTTCACAAGCAAACTACGAAACCAACTGTTATTGGCCTAAAGTTGATTAGTCTCCTAAATGTACTGTGTATTTTAAAATGTTCCAAATGCAGCCAAGTCTCACATAATCCAAACTGAGAACATTAATTCAGCACATTGTCATAAATGGAAATAAAACGTGATGACCCGTTCTTTACAATGATACAAACTCATGCCCTTGTTACACTGCCTTCACATTAGTTGCAAATTAATTTGCACACTTTGTTCCAATGCTACTTTGAAAAATTTGAAAAATTAATCTGATTCATAAATCTAATTTTGAATGTCTTTGTGTGTTGTGCTACTTAGTTTCATTATTTAATGTATTCATAATCAGTTAGCAGCTTTTCTCTGTTCAAATCCCAATCTTTCATCTCTCTACATGGTCCCTTTCATTTGTGTTTTGTCCCCTTAAATTAAAAGGCTTTTTGCCAGGTTGGAATTCTAAAAAAAAAAAAAAATCACATGTTACACATGTTACATGCCTGTTTAAAAAATGGCAAATAATGCAGATGTGTGAAAAGACTTACATGCTAATAATCAGTCGGAATGGCAGTAGCCTACAGAAGACAAATAATAAAGACAACAACAAAGAGTGTGGTTTACTATTTGGAAACTGAAGAACCTGATTTTTATTTTCAATCCAAAAGTAATCCCTCTCAATCATC